>CM062837.1:8388460-8721731 GCA_031772345.1 Himalopsyche anomala | reverse complement strand
ATGGAGTTTATCTCAACAGAAGTATTTCTACGAGAACTGTTTGTTACTCAGTTGCTCAACCTCTCTTTTTCTAAAGAGAGTAGGAATAGAAAGATGCTATAACATGACTAGTGGTTAGCTAATCGCTCTCGATACGCTCCGTTCATAAGATAGGATGGGTGGGAGGGGGGAATTCAAGACATCATATACATCCACGCCTTCGAACTTAAATTCATAAATCGGTTGAAAAATCAATTTATAAAACTGTCCATACTGGGATTCGAACCCGTGACCAATGTAGCCGAAGCCAACGACGTTGACCACTCGACCACACAGGCGACTTTTTACTTACATTGTTTATTAACATTGAATTTATTGGTTTTTGTATAATTGATATAAATTCTTTTATAGAACGCGTAAATAGTTTTAAAAAACTGTTGCATTGATCGATATCAGGTTTGCAGAGGAGTAAAGTAATCACACGGTGAAATCCTCCACATAAGGAGCGGACACGGATAAAAATTGAGTACTACAAAGTAAACGTCAGTTCAAACAGCAAGCAAACTGCTTAGAATTTTCTAGGAACCCTATTTTTGCGTTTTTTTCCGTCCGCATATCGTTCGCATGCAAGTGCTAGCTTTAAAGATAATCTCGCCTTTAAATTTTGTATTCACATCAAGAAACCGAATTTAACGACTCGTAAAAATTTAAAACACATTTTTTTGTTGTTTTATCTTTTGATAACAACAATTATTTATTCCTTCTTTTGTGATAAGTAATAACTAAGGTTCGTGTTATTAAAAACGAGTCTGACAGTCCTAAGACTCGCCATTTTTCGCATTTAGAAACGTCATATTTTCATTTGTTTTGAAATACATTGTTTCGGAACTTACTCGTTACCAGGGGTGTGTTGGAACTGGTTTGGAGGGGCTTGCGCGAGCCTCTTGTTAGCGCATTGGTAAAATTTATCGTAAAGTCAAATATTTTTATAATTATATCAACATTTAATGGAAAAAATATATACACACACTCAATCCTCCTTTTGCGCGGGTAATACGTTTTATACTAAGAAGCCGTGCAAAAAAAAGATAAAGTAAACATGGTTCTATTACATAGGACCGTGCATTTGAAAACCAAGTAAAAAGAGAATTACGCGTTCGTATAAATATCAAATTCCAAAAGAAATAAACTGCAATTTCTACTGATGAAATACAATAAATGCTCTTTTTCCGCAAGAAATACGTTCAATGCAAATCAGTCGTGTTAATATAAATCGTGCTAAATGAAGATAAGGTATTTTTTTTATTATGCAAAATATATAAATATTATATGTTATGCTTCGGATTCGTGGAGGATGTCGTACAAAAACATTGCTGATAAAATATAGTAAGGGCAGGGCGCAACGCTGCGTTTGGCGAAGTCGATCTGGTGAAAAGTGACCAGAAAAAATACAATTTCCAAGTCGTGCCAGGTCGTGTCAAACGCCCATTTTTGTTCCTTTGCCGTCTACTCCTCGGGCGCTAACCAGTTCCTTCCAAACTCAGATTACCAGTTACAAACATAACAAATCAGCGAATCCCAGCGACCCTTAATCTGTGAACCAAAATAATCCACCATCGTCATATTATACGAATAGATCGACACCTATATATTATTACAGCTTCATTTTTTTTAGTTAAACAATTGTTATTGGTTAAATGTACAGTGGAACCTCTCATAACGAGTTGAATTCGTTCCAGATCCAGAGTCTTACTCGTTATGTGAAACACTCGTTATGCGAAACAATTTTTCCCATATAAAACAAAATAAAATACAATAATGCGTTCCACGCCGAAAATTAAATCAATTTTTACATTTTTAACTTTTATTCAAATAAAATTACATACATATAAATTACGAGGTCCAGCGATGACCGTTGGCTTTTTTAATGCCGAGTGCAAAACAACGATGTACCTAATACATTAACAGTTAACTATTGAGAAATTCTTGAGGAGATATATTTTAATTTTAATGAATTTGTCGGTTGCCAGGTGATAAAGCTTGAAAAGCAAACATCTTAGACGTAGTGATTGTGATAGGATTTGATACACGATGGCGACTTTGTCATACTAAAATTACATTCAATATTTCGCATAATTATTCTCTATTCTTCATAGCAATGTGTGATTTATTGACAAATTAAATCCACAATAAAAGGGTCTAAATAACAGCGTTGTCTTTTTCGCAGAGAAAAATGATTGAATTCGGAAAAAAAACACATATACCAAAAACAGCAAATGTTCGTGTACATTTTGAGAGCCACCGAATACACACATGGGTATCCCGAGCCACATGCGACTGTAAACACAAAGCCGTCTTCTACCCGAAGGACCTAAAAACGCAACAAAGGCATCCATTTGAGATTGGTGCGGTCCACACATGCACAACACAGCACTACGTTGCAACAAAATAAGGGGTTGGCACTTGTTCTTTGCAGGCCTGGCAAATGTTTTACGATCGCAGCGATACAGTGCGGAAAGGAACTATCAGGGTATTAGAGTAGGTTTCAGGATTTTGGCAAAGAAAAAACCGTTTAACTTACTTCTTGTTCAAACGCATTCCTAAGAGAATATTAAGTTTATGCACGAATATATTTGGAGACACAAATTGATAAAGAAGTTATGTTACAAAACCGAAATCTTGAGTAAATTTAAGTCGAAGCTTTTTGGTGATTTTTTCAGATGATTTATAAATGTAGTGATGTATTTACGTGGGAACTGAGAAATATTTTTTCACTCCAAGAACTAATTTGCTTAAAACATCAAATGTGCCATTTATTTCAGTGAGATGATTACTATCGAAGAAGGTCTTAAACATTGCATGACATTTTCATGCATTTTTTAATAATAATAAAAAATAATATAGCCCCTTGATCTACTGCAGTAATGGCAGACAATTGAAATTTGAAGATGTCTGAAACGTCCATATTATGGAGGATGTGTAAATAGCACCTTTATAACTCAAACTACGCTAAATGTGGACTTTTTCATGTATCTTCAAATTAGTGGTAAACTAAACAATTCCACATTTTTACAAATAACTGAGAAATAAGTGTTTTAAATATTTAGTCGTACTTTGCAAAGGTATCTTTATCATCACCACGATATTGTAACGTTTTTTTTAATAGACGATAACAAAATTAACAACACTTCCTAACTCAAATGAGGTGAACAGTTCTAAGCTGCATGGATCACTGTGTTATGTATTATGTGTGTTAGATCATTTAGCAAAAATATGTCACAACAAATATTACATTAAAATATCACTTATTTATTTTCATCTGCAAAAAAATTGTTAATAATTCGGTAAAATAAAATGTTTTTGAATTTTGTGTGTGATAGGTCAGCTTAACACTAAGAATTGAAATGAAATATTGAATAGAAATTTAACAATGTTTATAAAATCATTTGTTTACAAATCAAATACGACAATTTAAAAGAACAAGCCTGCTAAATATTTAGGTCGTTTAAAATAACATTTATTATCTTTATTGTGATTGACAACACATGTAAATTGAACACTTGTATTATTGTAGAGTTGAGCAAACGTATGGGTTTATTTTTTCTGAATTCTCCCAGTTTTAATCTTTTTTGTTTTATCTTTTAAGACAGTCACTATTATAGTCTGGGAAAGACTTGATACACTTTTAAAAACTTAACACCACTTTGCCGATTGTAGAGAAAAATATTCGACATTAATTATTTTTAAATAATCTGATAATCTCGTAGGCATTCAAGCACAAAAAAATAAGCTATGTTGATGAAATCGTGCACTTCAAATATTTATTTTCCCATTTAAATTTTAACATGTTGAAATTCCAAATGTCAAATTCAAAGATAACTTAAGATGTCTTTTTATCAATGTTTAATATAGGTTTCAAAATAAAGTATGACGTCTTCGTTAATTAACATGAACTAATTAAGTGAAAAACCATAGGACCAAATTAAATTCCAAAATTAGTTGCTAGCTGATTAAATGATTTTTTGTATTACAATATTTTACTAATTTTCAGATGTAATAAAATATCTCAATTAATCTACTCATTTCTAAAAATCACCACTCCAATATTACGCCGAAGCCTATTATATTACATTATTTTTTAGGGGTTAAAAATAATTGCACTTGTGGATTGGATGGTTTTCACTGGTGTAAACTTGATTTTTGATTTTGTTGAATATATAACAAAATACACAATTAATATATATTTTTTATATTTTAAATTTGTTATCACAAACATTCGTGAATACTGCATATAATATTTATTTTAACAGCTTATGAAATTCAGCAGTATTTTTCATTTTCAAAGCTCAGCCAGCCACTGTTTCTAACTGTTTAAGTCGGACATGAGCATACGAGATTTTAGATGAATATTCAATTCTCTTTGCTTTGCAAAACTCCATTATTCTATAAGGTGCGGGACGCTGGAATGACATGGGAGGAAGCAAGAAGACTGGCAGGAGGCTCATGTGGTGGCCATATGTTCCGACTAGGGAGCAGATATGGACAAAAAAAAATATTTGAATGCACTATAGATTGAGATGCTATTTTTATTAAGAAAAATAGGAGGTAATTGCTTAAGCACGCCACTGACTTTCTTTTTTAATTTTTACATATAAATTAGCTGGAATGCTTAACTGAAATCTTATTACATTACAATAAATTTGATAATCTGATATGTAATGCTTCCTGTAAGCTCAATTTAAAATTAATTCACGAGAAATAATTTTATGTGGAAATCTATTATCAAAAGTCTACATAACCCGCATACGACTCGACTATCTCTGGTAACCCCTACCAAAGGATACCTACTTGCAAAGTCATTAAGAATCGGCAATCATTCATGACTTTAACACGGGGTTAAAACACTTAGGGGAGGAAAACGATATGCATCCTGGTATTATTTAATTTAATTTTATTACTCATTTCAATGTGTTCGAGGGCAGTGGTGAACATAAATGTCGTTACTAGTTATTACATTCAAGTTTCCATCCCCGTATTCGAACCTGTGACTTTGAAACCGAGTACACGATAATTCAACAGCGTTCACCACTCAAGTTGCAGGATTAATAAGATTATTCACTACTCAAAATTAACTATTTTTGCATATTGCTATATTGCTTAACCAGTTGAATACCAAGCGGACACCGGTGTCCGGAACATATGCAAGCGAACACGGATGTCCAAGACATTTAAAAAATCAAATACTTGGTATTCTAATAGAATATAAGCAATATTTTGATGAATATGTGTAGTGCTGTCTATACTGAGTCAATATAGGTTTTTAAAATATCGAATTCGAGTGTATATTAGGTAAAATTATTTTTCTCAAAAACACGCAGTATTTCTGGGACATATTAATAATTTATTTGCGCGGTATTCAAGCGATTCATAATTTATTGTAGATTACTTTTTATGTGATTGTCGCACAAGCACCTGACATCGATTTATTTTGAGTATTTATAATTTAGATTAGAAATACAGTTGTCGAGTATATGGCACAGTCTTCCATGCCGGACTTCACGGGATCGAATCCCAGTACGTATAATATTTTTTCAATCGATTTCTGTTCGTAGACATGGATGTTTAAAATTTCCTACCACCCTTCCAATCTTAAAATAATAGGGCGTAGCATAAACGATTAGCTTACTACTAGTCCAGTCCTAACGCTATCCTTTATATCACTACTCTCTTGACAGGTTTAGAAAATGGGTAACAAGCAATGTTCCCGCTAAGGTGTGCGCGTGTGCGCGCGCACACCTCCGAAAGTGTGCCCGCACACATTTTTCCATCCCCGCACACAGAAATATTGTAAAAATAAGTTTGTTTCACCAAATTTGTATATTCGCGCACATTTTTTAATTTTGCTGTAAATTTACTGCTCACAGAAGTTGATGGTTCGCACACACAATAGAAAAATTAGAGGGAACGTTGGTAACAAGCAGTTCTCGTATAAAATTCTGTTCCGGACATGGATAAAAAAAATTACAGATAACCCATGTTCTCCTTGTTTTCTGTTTGTACCCTAACTGCGAAATACTGTGTCACCCCACTTCTCACTTGAAATAGGCAGGGACGGAATGTTTTATTTAAACATGGGGGGATTATAATTATTACGACTTTTTTAATGCTGATTATGTTGCACACATCATTATTTACTAAATGGATTGCGCATGCGGGTAATTCTGTGAACTATTCGATAGACTTGGCCCCTGTAAGGCGTAGATGCTATATTATCTAAGGCAGGGTTTCCCCAAACCTATTTTGCAATAGAACAAAGCAGGGGTGGGCTGGAGGGGGCTCGCAGGGGCTCGCGCGAGCCCCTTGTTAAATTTGGCTGCGGCCGGCGAGCCCCTTGTTAAAATTCTCAAATCAAATGAATACAGAATTACAATGTTCATTGATGGTTTCACTGCATTATAAAATATAAAACATGGTTACCTTTTAAAATTTCTCGTAAAACACATTTATTTTGGGTGCATAATTAAAGAGGTCTAACCGTTTTTTGTCTATTGTTTCACAATGCTTTTAACTTTCATTGTTTCGGAAAAAATGGGACATAATAAATCAGGACTGGGGGGTGGGGGGGGGGAGAAGTCAAGAGCAATCAAAATAATGAGAACCTCGCGACTTTTCTAAAAAAAAACGAGAACCGCGAATAACTAAAATAGCGAGCCCCTTGTTAAAATGTTGGCAGCCCACCGCTGGAACAAAGCAAATCGCAAATCTGGAAATGTTACCGGAAGACAGCTTTTTTAAAGTTAGGTAATTCATAATCGCCTGCTGTGGTCCAGTTGGTTAGAGCTTGCTCTGCCGATCACGCAGGTCTGGGTTCGATTTACGGTCAGATCACAGTGAATTTGAGAATTATTCAATTCAAAGTTGTGATCGAAGACTGGATGTTTGTGATGTCAATTCACATTATTTCCTCTCCTCCCATCCTTCTGATCCTTTAATAATTGGGTTTAGCAATAGCGATTAGTTAACCACTAGTCCTGTTCTAGCCTTATCATTCGTTCCCTACTACTCAATTTGAAAAAAGTGAGGTTGAGTGACTGAGTAACAAACAGTTTTCGTAGAAAAAACTTCTGTTGAGATACTTCCATTAAGAGGCCATATTTTGGGAGCGGACTTGGATATAAAAAATCATAATTGTAAAAATATTATAAAAATATATGTGCTATTAAATCACTTATTATTTTTAAAACGTGTTACATAAAAATATAAGTAAAAAAAGCTCTTAGTGATTAAAAATCTCCGCCTGTACCTAAATATTTGACGTTTTTAACATTAGCGTGAGTGTGAGCTCATTAATGTGAGAAACAAATACATTGCGCGACATTCATATCTCCACAGATAAGAGCAAACCTTTTTTGTCCAATATAATTGAAAAAATGGTTGGTCGAAATACATTTTATTAAAAATAAATGTGACGTTCGAGTCAAAACCATAAACCAACATCAGTAAGTAAATATAATATTATATATCGTCGTTGGCTTCCGTGACAGATCTCACGGGTTCATGTACTAGTACGAACAGCATTTTTTTAAACCGAATTATTGATTCTGTTTGAAGACATGGGTGTTTGTGATGTCTAAAAATTCCCTCCCACCCTTACAATAATAATAGAATAAGCGATTAATTAACAACTAGTCTTCTTCTACTCCCTAGCCCGTATCCTTCTATCAGTTCTATCCCTACTTTCTTCGGGAACTAACATAAATATATATTTCTCGTAGAAAAACTTCTTTTGAGATGCTTCCATTAGGATACTATATGCTTCATATGCAATCAAAATTAAATATATGTATTTAAAAACATAATTGGATCAATAAAAATTACTGGTAAGTGTGATATTTTTGACGCTTTATAAGTCGATTAAAAATAAAATTATCTTGTTAGGTAATTAGTCTTTTAATATTAGTATAATTAATCAAACAATATTGGAAACATTTTTTTGCTTTCAGTGATTCTTTTTATTGTAAAGTTTCGTCCAAATCGGCAGAGCACAGTTACGGATTGTTCAAATTTTCCGTCATTTTCCGAACACTTTACAGCGACGAACTTCACGCCGTGGAATCGGCCGCTCGATGAAAACTGACATGCGCGGTGGCTCATCGATTCGCTTCCATCTGATGAAGTTTCCACGAAAACCGACCGGCGAAGTTTATTCCACGGATAATTAAATCGCAAACGGAGTAAATCAATCGTTATCGGGGATTGAATAGTGGTCAGTTATTGAGAAACTCCTCGAAAAACCAGCCAGAATCTACCCTCGGAATAGTAAACAGTAGGAAGTAGGGAATTGTGAATATTGACTGTTTTTTTCTTTACAGTACAGCACTCAATGACTCAGAAAATTATCTGTACTCTTGAAAGTGTATGTTGTAAACTTTTTGGATAAAAAAGGTAAATTTATAAATTAAACACTGTATTTAATATATTATCTTTATGTTAAACTACGGCGGCAAAGTCCTAATACGTATGGAATGGTAATTATGTGCACAATCGCTGTCAGGACAAACACACTTTTTCGTTTGTTATTGATTGAAATCAATAGATTTTCAATTTGGGTAATCTTCTGCTTAAATACGCGAGAAATGCTTTTGTATAACTTTTCGTTATTCAAAACGAATCTAGTTTAAAAAAATAATATTAAAAATCAGTTTTCTAATAAATTAGCATATTATTATCATAAACGTAGTTCATGGGATTGTCGTTTTCTAATTTTCCTACAATTTTTCATTTCCTTGATGACGAACTCAATATTTTTTAGGTAGTCATAATGCGGGTGTGTAGGGGTCTATCTACAAACGAATTGTTACAAGTAATTTACTGTTGTGCTTCCAACAATAGAATTTAATTTGTAGATACACCCAACCGTATCTTGTAAACATATGTACGAGATATAGCTTTTTGTTACTAATTAATATGATGATGGCATTGCCAAAACCGAGCTTTACTCAAAACACGCATTTTCGTAGATATTCCCCTGTGATTCGAAGTCCCCGAATTAATATAATACTTATGATTAATCACGTTTACAAATCAATCCTTAAGGGTTCTGGCAAGAAACTATAAGTCGGAAATATGTTTTCAGTAAATCGATGTTTAATACTTGTGTGTCAATGGCATCTAATTTAGCAATGAATTGTTTAAATAATGATTTTTTTCGGAATCTATTTTTTTCGGGGTGCTTAAATGATACTGACTTGTCCGCCACCAATTACTTACTTTATTTTCTTTTATAGAACTGTAATTTTAAAAAAATCATAGAAAACATATATTAAATTTGAATCGTTCAAATTATGTACACTCCCACAGATTTTGTCACTAACGACCCGGGTTTCGCCTTTCGGCATCTTCGGGCGTTCAAGTGCACGGATGAACTTGAACTGACATGTCAAGTTCATCCGTGCACTTGAACGCCTGAAGATGCCGAAAGGCGAAACCCGGGTCGTTAGTGACAAAATTTGTGGGAGTGTACATAATTTGAACGATTCAAATTTAATATTGAAATTCCACCAAGCACCTTCAGTCGAAATCTTAAAAAAGAAAACATATATCCTGACTTTTTCGATTTGTCACATTTACAAATAATTATTATATTTGAAGGAATTTTTGAATAATTAAGGTTAACACTTATTTAAACTACACCAAGTTGTCGTCCATAAAATACGTCATATGAACCCATGAAAAGGCAAGTGAGCCAAGTAGCAAAATGGTAAAATATTTATTTTGGACTTTTAAGTGCAATCACGTCTTTAATCAGAGATTTTGTTGATTTCATAGTTTAAATTTACTGAGAAAACACTTGCACTTCACTTTTACGACACAAAGACACTTAGAATATTAAAACGTAGGTATCTAAATCATGTTTTCATAAAAAAAAAAACACTTGGCTCGCTTCACTTCCCAGGAGCTCATATGATTCTGGATATATTTTGACCCCCCCTTCCCCACTGTCACATTTCATCAAAAACATTTGACTCTTTGCTTTGCGTCACATATTTATATAATATTTTGTTTTGCACATTTTACATGTTGTTAAATATTCTAAAATATGCCTCTCAGTAAGTTCCCTTCTTGCATATAATAACATTATAATTGACCCCCCTGTCCCTTATAAAGACACTTATTATAAAACTATATATAATTTAATAATTATGTTATGTTTTTAATCATTTGACACAATACCCAGAGCCATTCAGAGAATCTTGAGACTCAGACTAATGATGAAGTTACCACGATTTTAAAATTAAATACTATGGGGAAACAATATAAAATATGAATACTTGCTTAATAGTTATAAATATTTATTTATTTTCTACGCAACCTTTTTCCGCTTTAGCACAAGCAAATTCATCTACAATTAATTATATTTAGAATAATCTAATTCATGATATATCTAATGATTTACATATATCCAGCATTCAATTGAGCCCCTAGGAAATGATATTATTGGAAACATTGAGTTTGATGTGTTATAATATTCTACATGTCTTAAAGTATTGTAAAAGTTTAGTGAGTTTTGTAAATACACACTGCAACACTGTTTTCTTCCTAAGTTAAAAATATGTAATCTACAAAAACATTAAGCAACATAAAACTTCATTGTTTTGCTAATTAGCTCACTTCACTTCTCAAAGACTAAATTGCTCTTGTTCTATAGTCGAATTTTACAATTCGGAAACTTTCTTGAAAGTAAAATATATTGAAACGCTTGATCTTTTGCATTGTTTCTATTATTTTTTGAAATTTCAAAGCACTTATTGACTGAAATCAAAATTGAGACCTCTGGTATCGCGACGCCTAGGTCAACTGTACTTCCCTGCTCTCATAAGGCTTACTAACACCTATTCCTAATCTCTATGTTTTAACCTCACGTTTCTTTACCCACAAAAGTCACAAAACATTAACCACTTAATATACCTTACATTGGGAGTGAATAATATATCAGTAATCTTTTAATTTGAATATCTTACAAGCAGCTTATTGTTGATATCCGATGTATTTTTATTTCTAGGTCCTGGAAGAAGTTTAAAAATATTTTACAAGATGTATAAAACAGTGCGTCAGGGCGAAAACAGCCTGCAGTACACTATTCTCCCGCAAACCGAAGAAGTTCTAAGCAATAGTGGAGGGAAAGGGAAGGGCAGAGACTATACTGAACTAGTTGACGATGAAAAAATGAAAGTAAAATTAATCTTCTTCACCATAATGATCGGTTCAATTACCACTTTGACCTTCGTAGGGCTCGGTTCCGCTTTATTTTGGTCAGGCATCATACCTAGTCAATACTCGTTAAAATCGGACCAGGCAAAATTTATCCTTAAGCCTTTCAATTATACTGCGACACATTCAACTTTATCGGCAGAAAGAAGTCTTACGAGGAAAAAAGAGCTAGCGCACGATCTAAAGATTACACCGGACGTTAGTGTAAATAGTAATTTTACCGTGATACCGTTGAGTAAATCTTCAATTCAAATTGAAGGTAATGAGACAAATACTGAAAACTATACGGATATATCTACGACTGTCGTCACACCGGCAAGTATTATACCAACGACAAACATACCGTTGACATCTGTCAAGCAATGGATTCTTCCAGCTCTAAAACGGCTGCAGTCATCAACGACGGTTGCGCCAAGTATTTCTACGGCCACGGATAAAACTACAACGGAGAGTATAATGTTCAAGAAGTTGACTTCGCCGTACAGTCATCAGAGAGAAAGTAACACTGATCTGATGCTGAGGCGTGACCCAATCAATTGGACAGACTACGAAGACGATGACGATGATGAGTATGACACGACAAAGACGCTAACTACAAAAGTAACCATCACCCAAAATATGATGCCTGTCGTCAATAATAATTTAAAATCAACAGTCATTTCGACGATTCTCCAAACGGTTACCCAAAATACCACAATTGAGAGCGGTAATCTTGTTTTGAATAAGACTGTGAAACTGGATAATAGGACGGTTAAAAATAAAACAAAGGTGGACAGTGCGAGGTTTATGGAAATGAAGGAGCATATTCTTGACGATGACGATGAAGACTACAAAGATCTACTCACTGATGAAAGCGATGTGTCGGAACCGACCGGAAGTGATGACGTAAAGATGTCCCAAGCTAAATCATCTTGGTTGCAGACAAGGTGGCCATTCGTGGATCCTTCTTCTTATTTCCAATGGACGGTGAGAAACAATTGATGATTTTATTAACATAATTATGTTTATATTAAACCAACAATTTATGATTAATATTATGTTTGAAGAAACATTAACATTTTTTATTATTTCACATAATTCTTGCACCAATATTGTTCACTGTTAAAACTTGGTGGGAGGGTATTATATTAAAAAAATTAAACACCTTTTCAAATGATCAAATGGATTCATAGCAACTTTGTGATATTCATTTTTCATACTAAAACAAAATTGATAACTTTACAATTCCACATGCAGTGCTTCTTTCCACTTGCTTTTTGATATACAATCAGTTATCAGGTTTTATTTTTTTACCCAAATTTTGAATGTTAATAAAATACTACAACCTTGGATGTTATTATTAATTTAATGTATTTTCAAAGCTCTTAAATATTAAAATATAGCATAAAATGGAAATATCAAAATTATTTTGTACCTGTTTTTTGTTAACGGGATGGAGCTACTCTGAAGATTATATAATAGTGACATCTATTGATAGGAAATAATTAGTAACTGAAAACTGTTTCAACAATAGTGCAATTGCTAGATGAACTTCATTATAATGTTCACAATAACTCAGATGATTACGGTATTAACATAAACACTTTCTCACCAACCGCCTGCTGTACTTGTACCATTATCCTACGCCATTACTATTAACCAGGCTAGGGTATTTATTCGAATTTTAGTTTATTTCATCAGATAAGTGGTTATAAAACTAAAAATATTTCCAATTGATTCTATAAACATAAAATTATACAATTTATGAAAATATTTCTCTGTTTTGTGTCTAATCCATTTGAAATACAAATCTTTACTTAGAATAACTTTATTAGTCAAGCAGCCTTGTTAAGGGTTAATACGTAGTGACGGTAGGAATGTTCCAAATGGCTTGTTAACTTATTGCTGAATATATTAAGCGTTAGGACTACATAAAGTAAACTATTTAGTTTGAAAAAAGAAATATTCCTCAAAACTTAATTGCATACTTAATTGATTAAAGTAAAACAGAATAACGTAACAGCCCTATGAGTTGAGTTCTACTTGCTCCCCACAGGATGTCATGATCTCTCTCTGCATTATCTTATAAGCTACAATACTTATTTATTGATTAATTTCCATTTTTACAGGACTACAGTGCACGTGACAATCTCTTATTGCCGGCAATTTTATCCGCAGCATTCTCAGCATTATTGGTGCTTGCTGTTTTATGTTATGCCCTTCGCCGTCGGCAACATTGCAAAAGGAGGATTCAAGAAATAGGAGTAAGTGGTTTTTACTCAGCCTTGCCCATATTTTAGATTTTCTTTGTGGTTTCCTTGAATCAGAAAACTTAATTATAGGCAGGAAAACCTTTAAAACAAGAATGTACTTGTTCACATTGACAATATACTTTTTATAATTATTTTTCTCAAAATCTGTTTTTTGAGAAAAAGTGATTAAAAGGCGTCATTAATTTTTTTTTTATATCTAATTTCTAGCCCTAGCGTAAGATGATTTGAAACTCAATATCCTAGGATCCTGGGATTGAGATCTTAGAATCACAAAAATAATATAGAAACCATTTCCTTTCAGTTTAATTGTTTAAGATAGATTCAATGGTTATTCTTTTTATATGAGATGTAACAACAATGGATTGACTCTTAATAAATTTAAATTAATTAATATAAAATTTGTCAATGTAAAACAGAATCAGGTGTGAATTTGTTTCATTTAACTCATTAACCATGTCCTAAAAGTCTTAAATTGACAAAGAATGCCAATTGCTGCTTTCACGTCGAAAACAATTGTTATTTATGTACTGTTTTGTAAAAATAAGAATTAATACGTTGTTTGTATACTTTAATAAACAGAATTTTAGATGGCTAGTATGATTTTTACTTAGTAATAACTGTTTTTTCTTTCAAACACAATGCAGTGTTAAATAGGTTATTTAACTTATATGGAACTTCTTTTATATTTCAGAATTTAACATCAGATCTTCAAGCTGAGGACAACGCCATACTATTGACAGCAGAAAATCCTTCAGAAGAAGATTAAGTTTCTGGCGCTTAACCTCCCATTAGTGAGCCAGCTCGATGTTGTGTTAATAGGATTTCTTCAGAGTAATGAAGTCAATCTATTGTAAAGTTGCAACGTCAACCACAACTCTGGACTTAATCAAATAGCGCTATTGTTTGCGCCACTAAAGAACGCTAGAGCTTTCGAGGGTCAAGTAATTGGGCTATTTCTAATTTCTTTCCTTAAACAAGAAATATAACTGAAGTCTTTGAATCAGAAATATATCTTTACCATTATTTTAATCGACCGTGTCAAATTATTGATGTTATCTTTCTATAATATTTCAAAATACTTATGTTTTTACATTAAGAAGTATGCACACAAATTAGTATTACAAAAATAAGCTCAAATTTTGAAATATATATTCATTTGCAGTAATTTCTCTGTCTAAATGGTAGAGGTGTTAATGTTGCCCTATTTGATTTATAAGTATAAAAAAATGTGGTGAAAATCGTTGTACTGTAAGTACTTCATGAAAAAAATTCTTTGTAATATTTGTTGTACAATGTAAATGTATTAATATAATTATTTAGAATAATAAGATGATATGAAACGCTTGTAAGTGTAAGGTATGTGATATTATTACGATTGGTCATCGTCGTTTTGTTTTGCAGGGCACAAGAAATGCTTCCAATATCTATCTGATCTTTTTAAAAATTATCTAAATTATATTACCGTTTATCATTATTAAGTTAATTTTAAGGGAGTTAAATCACTTATCTCGCGCATTCAAAATTACCTACCTAAGCATTGACAATTACACAAAGATTCTTCAGTGTTTCAAGTTTTCTATGCTGATTCGAATATAATTCTATTTTCAAAATAAATAAAAACATCAATCAATCTGTCAAAATAAATGGTTTACAAAAAATCTCAATTATTGTGTCGGTGCAAATTAAATTATTACAACTTCACAACTTGTAAAAAATCAAATATCTTTGCTGCTTTAAGTAAAAAAAATATTCTTTGTTTATATGAATTCGACAAATATACCAAAAACCCTTACTATTCATTATAAAAATGTCACAATAAAAAACTACTTTCAAAATTTATCAGAGCTTCTAAAATGCATTGAAACTTATCAAATGGCATACGAAACGTACAAAAATACAAAATTTTATTCAACTCTGATATTGATTCCTTAAGAATATGTTCATAAGAGTGTTATTGTTTAGTTTTTACACATAATTATCTACCTTTGACTTGCACCGACTCGATTTATCTTCTTCAAGCTCTCTCTTCTTTAATTCTGTCAAATAATCAAATTCTCATTTGGATATTTTTGTAAAAGAACAATCATACATTTAGATTTACAAATGATTTGGAATGTTACCCAGTATATGGTTATTTCCTTTGTAAGACTGAGATTAATCGTGATGTGTTTGTGTTATTATGCACCTTCTTAAATGTTGTCCTTTAATATTATTCCGTAGTTATAATTGATTTGTGAAATGTTCTTAAAAAATGCACATTTTAGTATTATTAATCGATAATGAAACATTCCATGTCTAAAAAATCAAACGAATCAGCAATGCTCAGTTTTATTGTAATGACAGAGATTCAAATATATACTGATGGTGATAATACCATAGCAAAGCCATCAATACCTTTGTATGCTTATGTAGAATTAAAAAAAAAACTTAACATAACCAAACCTAACCTAAACATCTAATTTGCTTGACATTTGATTGCTTTTTAATAGGTATAAAAATTAAGTTTGGGGAAAATCGATATTTCAATAGTATGGTTATTGGTCTTGATTGTTATGATACATAATGTGTTGTACATTATATATTTTTTGGTACCTTTAAGTGGTTTCTTTTTATTACTTTAAATTTTTAATTTAATATCCATATTTTGTACATAATCTATTCAGTAAATCAATGTAATTCTGTTGCAAAAATCGCCATACTCGCTGGTCCCTCTAGGGACCGCTTATATGGACCACTGAGCGTCTAAAGCTTAAAAAGGTGTTGGTTAGATATATTTTCTGAGCATAGGAAATTATATCGATGATCAGAAGTTGACTATTGTAACTCAGAATCGTGTGAAAGGCGACAACTTGTAACTACATATATCAGAGGCATAGCCACCTTATACCAGAGTCATGCAGTGCATGAGGGCCCAGCGAAAAGGGGGCCCAAATTTCTACAAACTCAATATACCAAATTACATGGGGAGGCCTTGCGTGACATTTACACAAGGGCCTAAAATGTTTTGATTGATATCTATACATCAAATTCTGGGGCTGGTAGAGCCGAGCTCCAATTTCCCTTTCATCTGGTGTAATTTGATACTGCTTTTCCCGCGTAATGTCTTTGGTTTTTGTGGTGGTATTAGTTCTCATTCGCAGGCATTACAGGTGACACTGGTGGTTGATTCAGTAACCTCGAGCTACAATTAATTGGGGTTATGCTTATCTGATCAGTTAACATTTTTTTTGATCTATTTACTGTTTTTTTAAACATATAATTATTTGTTATAATTATTATTTAATTGTCTAGTTACGCCACTGATATATATATATATCGTCAATAACTTCTATGTTGTATAAATATATTACCATTTTCTTATAAAAAATAAGATTGCTTCACTATTTCATGAAAGTGTTTGCTTAGATTTCCATTTATTCAATAATTTTTATTTTATTCAGTAAAGTTTAAATGTTCCTTGTAAAGCACTGAAAATAGTTGTTACGAGTTGTCAATTTAAGATCATTGATTACTTTAAAATATGTGTGACAATTGTGCTACAGTACATGTAAACTATTAAATGAATTATAAGCAGAAAAATAATTTCAATTCAGAAACATTCTTTCAAAAGAAAACAGCGTGCCCCAAATTTGCTGTTATATCATCTAAGACAGCCAATGTGAATTTACTAAGAAATAAATAACTTACTGAATTGCTGCATCGTTTGATTCGCTACCTTAAACAAGACAAAATGTTATAGGCTATGAATGTGTCAAACAGTATTCAATTTTACGTTTAGTAGGTATATGTTTTTTGTATTTTCAGTTATTATACGAGTAAGTATTTTAATTTATTGACTAATTATCGGCGGAGAGCGTGCGGGGCAATGAAACTATTTTCAATATAGATAGTTGTATGTAAAATATTCATCTATATTTTTTCACCCATATTGAAGGAATTGTCTGAATATGTAAACAGTAAAGTTATTTGACATTATAACGTTGTGTAGATTCTATTTGTGTACAAAAATCACTATACTACGACATGATCACACTGACTAGATTTATCGAAGTGTTTTAATTTTTCTCTCTGTTTCAGGTATACAAATATGAAAGAATATTTTTTAAATTTCTTAGGATCATCAAATCAAATGTCTTTGTAAGAATAACAGCAGACATATCTTGGAATATTAAATGATTAATTGCAAGTGGTCAAACATCATCCTCAAGTTCTTTAAAATTGAAGAATGTAAATCTAAAAAGTGTCAGAAATAATGTTGTACCTTAGTCTTCTAACCTATGAAAAAAAAATGAAACATTCTTTTTAAGGATTTAGTATAACAGTTTATACATCTTTAAAATTTTGTAGAAATTCATGATAACCTGTTATTGTTGTAAATTTTGTGTATCTCCCAATAATTTTAGGTGCGGTACATGTTTTGCTTCTTTGAGAAAGGTATTGTAATCTTTTTGTCTATAATGCAAGCATCAATTTGAATTTCTTAATGATTGTTGAACCGAAGCATAATTATTGATACCAATCATAAAAGCAAAGCAAAATTTATTAATTTCAATATTATCAATTCGAAATATATTCTTCAATTTAAATTACCTTAAAGTAGAGATCAACCATTATAATTTGGTCATTTAGTGAGGGCGCTAGTGTCACATGAAGGATGTTGTCATTCTACTTTAATTGTCATGGCTGTCATGAAATCTATCTACTTATGAATTCTTTTTGACACCTCCTGTCTTCCCAGAACTGACAAATTCATAATATAGCTATTTATTATTTATCTTGTATACCTATATTACTGATAAACAAAACTTTCACTACGCTTACGTATGAACATGTTTGACAGCTATTTCGATTACTATAGTAACAAATTTTTCCGGCAGCCACAATATAATAGTTAATCTATATATATCATCAATCCATTTCTAGCTATTTTTATAATATATAATTCCAAATATCCATTGTCCATACGGATATATATACATCTCACAAATCAATGAAATGATCATTTTTATACATTCCGAGTCAAGATATTTTGCTGTTATTCTAAATTGATGTGAGTAAAGTAGATTACACTGAAATGAAATAAAAATGTAGGCTTAATTCAAGCTAAAATGTTTGTTTCATTATTGAAACTCCGCGAGCAGATCAATTGTTGGATAATAGTTATTGAACTATTATCCTGACAATTCTGTTCGTCAGATGGCTTGAGCCGTTATAATGGCGTCCAGCTTGTTGTTAATAATAATCTTTGTAAATTTCTTCGGTTCATTTGATTGAACTGATAATGTATTAATGTCTATACGGTAACTCTCGAACATGTGTTCACCTCTTCCATTTAAACTATTATCAAATAGCTTGCTAATATTGCAAGCGACGAGGCACAAATTCAGGGGCGCGTAACGCTGGCAGAGCACCAGTAATATTCTTGCCTAATCTAACCAACTATATCCTAACTATAGAAAATTGATATTCTTTGAAACATTTAGGTTGTAATAAAGAACAGTGCAGAGAAATTTCACTCTTCAGTGAGGTAATTCATACAATTGTCATTCGGACTAATCTACTTATGGTGCAATTTACTGATCTGTTCTTTGTCAGCGAATCCGTCCCTGTACAAGCTATTTAAAATATTCCAGGGTATATATAGAGTTGGATTCAAATGAAACAACAAATAAAATATAGTATTTGAAAACCTGTGCAAGACCTAATGAACAAAATACTTTTTTTATAACAATTCACAAGAAATATCTTATCGCAAGATGATAGTTTGAGTAGCTACTGCAATGTTAATAATGTAATAAATAACTCAAAACCTTGAACAGATTTAGCAATATTAACCAATTAACTGCCCATTTTTGACTAATATTTTTATAAAAGCCGACGGGTTAATTTCTCTTTGGTTTATGGGAAGGATATATCTTTTGTTACATAATTATGAAATGTAAGATTTTATTCATATATAAGAAGAAATAGCCATAAATATTGTAAGGGTATTTCATTTTTATGAATACACATGCAGTGAGCTAATCGAGGTTTCCACCAACATGCCATACTCCCTTTAACTATTTACAATGAGAAATGTCAAAATATTCAAGCAATATTATTCATGTTACAATGGCAAACAGATCAAATCAAATCGAGAATTGGTATCCATGGTAATAACTCAAGCTTTAAGAAAACTTTGATCTCATCCGAATAGAAAGTACAATGAACATCAAATATGAATAAAATCGTTTGCAGAAAACTCTTTCTTCATAAATTAGCATACTTGATATATATGTAAACCATGTTTTGTTTGCTTATATTCAGATTCAGCAGTAAATCAACTGACATAAAATATTATGTATTCTGTTCAAATCTAACAACGTGAATTCATACTTTACAAACAGTGGGAATAAAATTAGTTTGATAATGCATTGAAAATCAACGTCTTGCATAACTTGATTGTGATATCTTTCATTAGTATATTCAGTATACCATAGCACCAGAGCGTTGCTTGTAAGATACAAAAAGTATTTTGTTCATAAAGGAAGGGATTGTTTGTAATAAATTATTAACAATAGGGATGTAAATTTATAATTAAATGATTCTACATTCATATTAAATGTCTATTTATATACATATTTAAAATATTTAAATAAATTTCACACCAACAAAATGCGAACTACTGATAATCACATTAGTTTAAACATAGTTATTCCAGTTAAGTATCATAAACAGAAAAGAAGGTACAGCGCACACAAAACTACTTCCGATAACAAAGGATATTAGTTTGTAATAGCCACTGCTAAAGATTATATTATTTTAGCTAATACAAAATAAACAGTTACACAGTTAAGTGATAATCATATTACGTAAAACACATCAGATTATGTGTTCTGTGTATTGATGTACAGCGGGTCCTCTACTTTCACGGTTAATGAGTTCTGATGGGTTCAGCGTAAGTCGAAAATTGCCTATGTCGAATGAGTTTCCAACAAATAATTTCTTAAATATGGAAAATGCGTTTAAGCCATGTCCTAAATAAAAATTTCTAAGACGTTTGGTCGCATTGTAAAAAATAAAAAAAACCTAACCATATAATATGAAACTATTTTGTCTTTAATACAAATGTATTCAAACCGTTTGTCAAATTCAAATTGTTGTATTCAAATTATTGAATGGGTTTTTCTCAAAACTATGTTATGGTGATTTGGTTCAAACCAATTCTACTATGAGGAGTTGCACTTGAAAAATTGATATATATATATGTAACAAACGGATGTAATTGTAACCGCGTCACTGAGAAATTATGTAAGTAAAGGATTCACCGTAATTGAGAATGGAGTAAGATCTGGTCATGTTTATTTGTGTGAGAAGTGTTACATTAATACCAGGAAATACTTTTTTAGTTGATAGTATACATTTTGAATAAGTAGAGGTACGACATCATTGTCATGGCTATTCACTGCAGCAGTCTACACATGCACCGTTTTCCCATGTTTCAACATCTTGTTAAGAACATTACTTTTTAAGTAAGTACATGAAAAATATGGTTAGAAATTATTATCCATTTTAATGAAAATCACTGTGTGCGTTGTAACCCTCCAATGGTTAATTTTGGCCTGTTGGGTGTCCAGCCTTAATGTACATATTTCCACATGGCCAAAAATGTAATATTTCATCGATAAGTTAAATACAATAGGGTAAAAATAACAAAGTATTTCAGTTTGAACTGAAATAGAAGAACTGAAATACTTTGTTATTTTTACCCTATTAAAATGGAGTTCTACCAAGTAAATGACAAATCAATAAATAAAATGAGTTAAATACACCTTACTTTTTCAGTGAGACCATAGGAAATCGATTGCTACAGGTGGTTTATCAATCAAATGCCAGCACCGTTTTGCTAGATATTGAATCAGTGATTTACGGAAATTTATGGTTATTGTGAATGGTCTACATTCAAATCTATTTATCAATTACAATCCACAGTTTTTGGTAATCATCGGCAGTGGCTGAAATAATGTCATGTTTATGTACATGAGATATTTTTGTCGTTATTTTGGAATGTATTTAAACTTTTTTTTTATTCATCGATAGCTTATTTCCAAAATTTTGACACATCTAAACTGAATTTAAAAAAAAGGGATAATTAGTATTCCTCTCATATTTTTTGTAAGTCATTTATTTCAATTCAATTCAATTCAAACTCTTTGCAAAGTTGACAAAACCATAAAATGATATTTTGAGTTGTATTTATATGAAACTGGGAGAAGATTGTTTATATTTATCTATTTCCATATGCAAACATCTGCCTTCCGAGAGGAAACTAGTATTTTTTTTCTAGTTGCACTTTTGTAGAACCTTAGATGAGAGGCATTCGAATATAATGAATAATACTCAAAACATCAAATTTTTATCATATAGACATCATTCTATGGAACTAGGCCATCAATTTATTCGTGAGCATGCACCTCTGCAGAGCTTTTAATATCATTATTGTGAATTAACACGTGGACACCCAACATGCTAAAAGTGTATAAAAATTTCAAATAATATGTAACAAGAATCGAGAACTAAGAAAAATGTAGGAACATGAATGTCTACATACTAGTTTTTTTTTACTGTAAATACATTAAATGATGTCTGTATTAATGGTATTTTATTGTATAACTAAAAAGGCTAATTTCATCAATACGGCAAGTTGTGAAACTTAGCTTATCATTCCTTACTGTGTAATATAAACAGCTCGTTTCATATTCGAGATAGTATGTGTTTAGACAGCTGCTTTAATGTATCATAACATTGTATGGTAAATCGATACAGATTTATGTCTATATTTTTCATAATATCATATTGTTAACTTAAAAGATATTATATATTATGTATCCACCTATTTATGTATGATAAATATTTATTAAACAATCGTCTGTCACTTTGGATCCATATTAAAATTCTCATATATAAGCAATTATATCATTCATACTATCAGTTCAGGATTTGTTTACGCTAAAGACCAATAGTTTAACTCATGGAAAATGACATTTGAATGATGTTTGCTTGAATTTACGGAGGAAGTATATGTTAAATCATTTGTGAAAGTGATGAGATAAGTTCAATAGTGGATTTTTAGAGCATTGGCATAATATCTCACTTTATTAACACTCGAGTACTGATTAACGTCGAAAATAAGATCGAGAAGCGATGGGGTACAAAATGACCCTAGACAAATTTGCCTAATATTTCCATTGCATTGATTGAGGTATCATTGTAGATTATAGTAAATATCAGCTAGATATTATAGAGAATGGTTGAAATAAGAGGAATTTTGAAATGCGAATGTACTCTATAGGAACCCGAAGGTTAAAAGTTGGTATTTGGGTGCTTCTAATAATATGTGGTGGAATAACAAAGTTGTCAATTTAAATTTCAATCGGAATAGATATGCAGTCCAAGAGAGTGAGATTATTCTTCCTTTTGCTCTTGCTTAAAATGCAATTGTGATCTTAATCACTCGTAATATTGGATGACACTCTATTCAGTTTTAAAATGATGATGATTGAAATGTAGAAGTGGGGTTGTTTTCCATTACTGGTCGTTTTCAAAAGCAGTGAAAACGAGTTGAATACAATAAAATTTAATTAGCTTGCCTGGAATTGATTGTATTTTTTTTAAAACTTTCCAATTATCTGTTGTTTTTTAATACAAATTATTTCTTGCATGAATTGACATATCGCTTTTGAAAAAACTTCAATTACAGTGCCAACCATTGCAGTTCACGTGCTGCTATCGTCAATTGCACGAATCCTTTCCTATACATAGTCAGTTTCATATAAATTAATACGAAACAAAAATATGACAATTTTGTTGCAAATTATATCATTGTGAAGAAATTATGCATTCTTTTAAGTAGGTAGGTAGTTCTGGAAAAAAGCTTCACAATTAAAGATAACTGTCACAATATTATCCTGATGACTTTTGCTGACCAAACCTTAATCTAACCTCTTATGACCCAATTTAACCGTAACTTATATTTGCGAAGTTTAATAAAAGTGCTTGTAAATCTGCTATTATTTATAATGATAATGAATGTCAGGAATCTAAAATACTAAGATTCTGATCTCACAATATCTTTTATTTAACAGGTTAATAATTACAAGCATATGAAAAGTCGTTTCATATGCCTGTAATTATTATCATATTACAATGCTTACGTTCATTCTAAAAATTTTACCAAATATTATTTTAACCTTTCACCGACATAAATCGTTTGACAGTATTTAAAATAAAAAAATACATTACGTATGGTATTTGCCCTGAAAACTGGAAACACGCAGTAGCCACCTACCTTAACCCAAGGTATCTGTCGGAGCTTGAGTGACTTGTGATAAGAGACTGCAGTCCTGACTTATCAATAGTATATCTTATGTGGAAAGGATATATCCATTGAGCTTCTATTTATAAACAGGAACCAAACTTGCTTAACTTGCGACTCCAGTCGTATAATTGTATTGATATTGGTTTTGTGTCATTCAAAATTTGATATTTGCATACTATGATATAAATTCACGATTTTATTGATCCAATCGTCATGTTTAACATAATATTTGAGGTGTCGTGGATAGTAGGTCAATAGACTACAGACCATTGCTTGATACTATGGCAGCAGAGGTAATACAATATTGATGACGGTCTATGTCTATTCTGGGTGAAAATAGGAGCTCAGTGGACTTAAAGGTTCTGTGTTTTAACAGGATTCACTCTGAATAACATACATACATTACAAAATGATAATATTTTAATTACTATATATAGAGGAAATTGGTGAATTGATGAATGTATTTTAAGTCAACAAATTTAATAATGAGACAAGGGATCCAAGGTGTCAAAATTCTAAATGTATCTAAACTTTTTAAAAATATTCTAATCCATAATACTGTGTTTCACATTAGGCAGTTTTGAAGTATTAAACGTTTAGATTTAACTGAATATACGCTTCCAATGTATGCAACAAAAACAATCATCTCTCGCATACATGAAACTCACAAATAAATTAATTTACAAACATTTTTGTGTTACTATTGTTGTTTTATTTTATGAACCATCCCATTTCTCTAGTTTTCTCAAAACTTAGTCTTAAAACCTAAACACACCAAACTTGGTATCATTCTGGCTGAATTGCATTCAAGTAGGGATTCCAACTCGGATATCCGGATATCCGATATCCGGATATATCCGGCCCTTTTTAACTATTCGATTTCCGGATATTTGGGGAAATATCCGGATAGTATTCGTTATAATTTTTAAAGAAATATTTTACAAAATCGACGAAAGATGATATGAATACTGGGGTATTTACAACCTGGGAGAAACCATTACTTAAGAGTAGTGTTTTTTATTACCTTCCTCAAACTCGGGTAATATAACTATCTTATCTTGTTATCTTAATACCTACTTAAAAGTTCGACGAATCGGCTCGGACTTGTGGCAAAAAAAACCTTTAATGCCGAAATTTCATTCATTGAAGAAATGCCGCTGCAGCTGCAGAAAAAAGATTTCAAATACTTAGATCAATTTAAAAAAAGGACGGAAAAGTTGGACGTGTTGTTTAAAACACTGATAACAATAAAACCAACATCAACAGCAACGGAACGAGTATTTTCAACAGCAGGACAAATTAAAACTAAATTAAGATCAAATTTAAAACATGATACATTTAATGCTCTCTTATTTTTAAAAATATGAATTGTTAAAATCTGAATAATTGACATATTACAAATGAACTCGTTTTTAATGTACTATTTTAGTACATAAATTTATATATGTAGTAATGTTTCAAACTTACTGAAACTATCCGGATATCCGGATATATCCGGATAGTTTCAGTTTTACTATTCGATATCCGGATAGTTGATAATGACGAATAGTTGGAATCTCTACATTCAAGGTTGAAAATTTAATAGTTAATCACAATAAATACTACAATTCATCGCCCATGTTAAAACAATACTTCGTATTCCACAAAATTGATGATAAAGATGAGCTATAAATGCAATCAGCTTCACAATGAAAAAACACACAATCTAGCAAATCTCACATCAGAAAAATGATTTATAGCCAACTGTTGTCCACCTTAAAGAATGCGATCAATTGTCTTTATTATTACTTTTATAGATGCAATATATCTTTTCCCACATAAATAGAGCAAACTAGCCCCTGAGAGGTGAAGTGAACCAAGTGGTATTTTGGTAAAATATGAATTAGATGAGTTATAACATTTCACATGTCTTAAAGTATCGTAAAATGAAATGAGCTCAATAAATACACACCGCAATATCTTTGGCACTGCATTTCATTGGCCAGCGCCTCATAAATAGGAATGTATGATGATGTTCCTGTCAGCGAACGATCATAAAGATGCTCATCGGTGAGTTGAGATCTTTAATTTGATTTTATGAAGTTCATGTTTGAAAATAATGATTCGCAAAGATACGTTGAACGGTCGTTGCAGACCAATGTTGGCGGGCGCACAGGAATCACTCTGCGGGCGCCATAGCAGCTATAATATACCAGTTATAGATTTTATATCGACTGTTACTACCCGAAAAATTCTATATTTGCCTAAATTCCCTTTAGCAAGCTTTAAGAGTATCAATGGAATAGCTCCTCCTGAAGAACGCGTTATTATTTATGATCGTCACCCTTAGTCTTTTTTCTCTTGTCATTCCTTCTTGAGTTTTCGATAGCAACTGCAAAATGACAATTCCTTCAATAGCATCAAAGTATTAAAAAATAATATTAACAGTGCCCCTACGGACAGTATGAATACTCTTCTATTAATTGTTTCTAGCTTTTCATAACTGATGTATCGTATAAATGGAGTAGGTAGATTAGTTACAATTAAAAAACCAAAAGTGTTAACAAGATGTTTATTTCCCATAAATATAAATGTATAAAAGAAAATAGCCTTAAGGTAATGATTTACAAAATATAATGGGCAACTTATTCTACAAACGGAAAACACTAAATGAGTTAATGGAACGGCATTTTCACCGCGCTACAAGCACCAATATAATAGCACTGAAAATTTCTAAGATAATTTAAATACATACAGAGATAACAGATTAAAACTATTCAAACAAATTCACTGAAAATTTAGCATTTTAAATGCAATTATTGTATAAAAAGTCAAACAATGTTATTCCAGCTGAAATTTTATCAATTTAACCCCTTTCCTGTCTGCAGATTTCTAACTGGTTTATTTATATTTGTGAACCTAAAAATAAACTGTTTTTCAACATTTAAGGGTGATATCTGTTGATGAGAATAAAAAGTTATTGACATTAGTATGAATATTTGTGTATTTTATATTACAGAATACAGCTCACATTTAACAAATTTGTTCTCATTGACAAAAACTTATTCATCATATGATAGTTCTATGTTATAGAGACATTTCTAAACCATGATAATAATACACCGTCTCTAGTTTCTATTTTGTCAATAATCATAAAATCAGCAAGAAAGGGGTTAATTGGTTTGTAGGAACATTTGTATTAAAATTAAACCAAATACCTATTCGTATTTATCTAATATTTAAAATAGTGTTTATTGAAAACAGGGACCCTTGAACCAGCATTATCTTTGGAAGGATTCTCTCTGATACAAACTAAGCTAATAAATAAACATTTTTTTATTCATTTAAATTCAAACATTTTGCCACCAATTTATCACATATGTACATATATCATGAATTGCCATCATAAGTATAATTTAAAATGATTAAAATTACCATAAATATTTTTAAAACATATTTTTTTATTAAATCGATCATGGGAATTTTATAAGGGAAGTGTTTTACACCGATTAATTATATTCCTAAATAATTAACATTATAAAATAACACTTTTTTATATAGATATAAAAATAACTAACATAGGCACTTATTCAAAGATTTCTAAAATTCATATATAATATACCACGGGATCCCAACCTGTGGGTTGTGACGTCAAATGGAGCCAGGCCACTGAAATAGTAAATTAAAAATATTAAGTCTATTGTGCAGTTTTTAAGTGTCTTCATATTTGAATTGTAACATATTTTTTGACTGACAAATAAAGCTACAGTGCGGTTTTCGCAAAGTTGATTTCAGTGAAGCTTTCAAATGCATTGCTTATAACTTAAGCCTTCAAGACGTACAGACATTGAACTTCTTTCGTTGATGTGAAATACTTTGTAAATGTCAAAGATTTGATAGTACAGAAAGTTCTAAAATATTGAAAAGCAAGCGAAAAATACACACAATTACATTAATGGTCATCAAATCTCACATTGATTAATGTAACTTAGTTGAAAAGATGGCAGGGCATTTTTTATCGAACCTGTCAAAATGATGAAGAAAAATATATTTTGAAAGCAATGCCATGTTTGAGAGGCTCTGGAAATGATGTCACAAAACGGAGTCGCGAATTAAAATAGGTTGGGAGCTTGTGTAATATTGAATAAAATGATGGATATGATATTACAGCTTGGCTGAGTATTCAATAATTAACAATTTACAGAAAATATAAATGTGTAAATACATCGTGAAATGCATAATATCTGAGGACAGAGTATATATATATATGTATTATATTATTAACTAGATATCATTTGTGTTTGCAATTAAAATCAGTAATAAAGAACATAACAAATAAAAGTTGAGCATTATAATCAGCCAATCAAATATTATAGATATTGATAAATTAGAAATGAAGTCAAAACACAGTAGGGCCTAAATTTTTTTTTCGAAACCAAGGATATTTTAAAAATGACACCGTGGCAATTATTCTGGCTGGAAATGATGGTCACAGATGATGGATACAAAATGGGAAGAATCTATCAGCCACATAGTTAAAAAAATAGAAGTGGAAACACGTTCTTGGTTTTAAATTGTCTATCGATCGTTTCTTGCATTGTATTTACATGTTAATTCATTCTGTGAAAATAAATAAAACATCATTTAATGCCTTTGTGAAATACTTCAAAAGAACTTCTTTAATTAGATATAGTTCTTAGTCAGTCGCCCAACCTCTCTCTTCAGAAATAGCAAAGTATTCAGGTAAGGAAAAGGATTAGTATGCCTCGGTTTCCCGATCTGGGTACAAAAAGAAATGACAACGTCACAAACATCGGTCACAAATCCATTATCAACATAAAAAAGGGACCAATTCCAGGATTCAAATTGTTAACTATGCAACAGATTAGGTTGGAAGCCTTTGAGTGTTGACCGAATGGCTACAAGACCAGCATGAAAGGTATGGTTTCTTGAACAGGGTTCATAATTTAACATATCCTATAAGTGGCGCCCTACTGTATTAATAAATAAATATAATTAACGTCTTTATTTTCACATGTTTCTTTTTAAATATTCGGAACCCTGCTCTTTCTTATCAGTATCACATTATTAAAGTCTATTCGATGATGCAGATCAAATCTTCTCCTTCCAATTTAAGCCCGTTGCTGATCTCCACGGACTTGATGACTCCGGCAATGGGGGCCTGGACTACCATTTCCATTTTCATGGCTGAAATAACGGCTAACGGATGTCCCTTTTCTACTCTCTGTCCTTCCTTTATTTTTATCTCTGAAATCATATTAATGTTATACCGTTATAGCGTTATTGTCCATTGGTGTGTATTTATTGAGCTCATTTCATTTTACGATACTTTAAGACATGTGAAATGTTATAACTCATCTAATTCATATTTTACCAAAATACCACTTGGTTCACTTCACCTCTCAGGGGCTAGTTTGCTCTATTTATGTGGGAAAAGATATATTGCATCTATAAAAGTAATAATAAAGACAATTGATCGCATTCTTTAAGGTGGACAACAGTTGGTTATAAATCATTTTTCTGATGTGAGATTTGCTAGATTGTGTTTTTTCATTTGGAAGCTGATTACATTTATAGCTCATCTTTATCATCAATGTTGTGGAATACGAAGTATTGTTTTAACATGGGTGATGAATTGTAGTATTTATTGTGATTAACTATTAAATTTTCAACCTTGAATGCAATTCAGCCAGAATGATACCAAGTTTTGTGTGTTTAGGTTTTAAGACTAAGTTTTGAGAAAACTAGAGAAATGGGATGGTTTATAAAATAAAACAACAATAGTAACACAAAAATGTAAAATGTAAAGTGTACATTACCTGAGACATTAATAAATAAGCTCTCTAAACTTATAATTTAAATCAAAATGTTTATTTGAAAACTATTTAAAATCTTTTTAGAATACCAGTAAGTAAATGGCTCACCGATAACAGTTCCGGGCATTGGTGCTCCGACTTGATTCTTATTACCCTTCGCTGCTTTGGGATGAATGTGCATTTCCTGAAGATAAAAAATAGTATTCAACAATATGAGAAACAAAATATTTATTTAAAATTGTTCCATAAAACATGATTAAACCTCTTAATACTTTTCATGTATAATATGTATGCATATAGTTTCCTATTTGATTTGCTATAAGCTATATGTGACATCACGAGAATAATCAATTTGTTACCAAATTTTGTCAGTGGAGTAAATTTAATATAAGAAGCAATGTTGTAAACCTTCCATATACAAAGATTTAGCTGTGCCAAACAGTTTTACTCTGGCATTCAAATAAGTGCGGTTTGAGCAATAGTAATAAAACCATTAATTTCGTACCTTGCTAGCGTTTTCGTCACGGATGAAAACTGATCGAAGCTGGCCATTGAGTTCAAAGAAGACTTCCCTCAGTCCTGCAGCGGTCAGATCATCAGCCATGGCCAAAGTTTTGATGCCGATTGTTTTTCCCTTTTCCAGTTGCACTTCAAATTCCTCCCCTACCTGAATACACGAAAACGTTATTTAAATCAACTTATCGAAACAAAATATCACATTTTAAGTATGTTTTTTAAAACGACATTCAATATTTGAAAATTACAATGAAAGAAAGTTTACCTTGGGTCCGACCAGGAATACTCTGGTGTTTAGCTTATCAACGGGTCCGTACTCTTCGCGGAATCTGAGGAATTCTCCGGTTACTTGAGGATAGAGAGCAGTCGACATCACATCACGGTCTGAGATCTAAAACATGAAATTTACTTTAGCATATGAAATATACCAATCGTAAAGATACATCGCAAAATTATCAGAAGGCATTAAGATTTTTTATTTTAATCAGGATTTCATTGAACAAAATATTATCACAAGATAAATCATTTCAGAAAAAATACTTACAAGAGGGTATGTTTCTTGTAAATCTTTCTTTAATTTGTCGAGGTCCATGGGAGGCAGTAGTTCACCAGGCCTTCCATCAATTCTAGGCATATCCTTTAAAACCCTGGATCTATAGAAATAAATAAAAATATCTCAATACAAATTTATAAAGAATATATCATCGGAAAACAGAAAAGAGTTTGGTATATGGCATATATTGTCACGGCCCCAAATTTATATCTATGCCCGAAACTCCAATTGGGCACCTCTGTTTCTTCCCACCACTCCATCAACTAGTATGTTTTTATATTTTTTACTTCTCTAACTTAATCCCTGCGACTAATATAGTTGCCTACAACACACCATAGAGTTCATATGTCTCTTCCGCAGTCATTGGACGAGCTGCTTTTAGCCGAGACGTCACTGCACAATTAAGTTACGCACCTCTTACCAATTAGAAACCATTTGCTAAGCTGTAATCGTGAGAAAAATAATACACTGAAATACAAACAAGTTAAGAGTTTTTCGTAGGCTACAAAATGTCTAAGAAAATTTTAAAGGTATTTTACAGTATTTACCTGAGAGGCTCTGGGAAACCTCCGTGTGGGGTGCCGATGGCTCCTTGCAAGAATTCTACCACAGATTTTGGGAAGGATAGATCTTCAGCTCTCGTAGAAATATCATCAGCAGTCAATTTATTCTGCACCATGAACTGTGCCATATCTCCGACCACTTTAGATGATGGAGTTACTTTAATGATATCACCCAGCAGTAAGTTAGCTTCTCTAATAATTGGGAAAAAAAAACAAAATAAAAAAACTGATAATCATTGTTACAAAATAAAAATTGATTTCTTTATTATTCCGCTTCCTGTGGAAGACAAAGTTATCAATAACCCACGGAAAATATTTTTTTACCTATAAGCCTTCTTAATGTCTTCGAATTGATCTCCAAGACCGAGAGAGAAGGCTTGGAACTGCAGGTTGGTGTACTGTCCTCCGGGGATTTCATTAATGTACACGTCTGCGTTTCCAGACTTCATTGTTGCGGCACACTCAAATGGTCCGTACAGAGTACGGGCTTGCTCCCAATATGCGGAATATTCTGATACATTTTGTAGACTGAAGCCTAAAACATAAATTGTCGGTTCGGTGATATCACACTGGTATTCTCTACTCAACCTCTTCCTTCTTTAATATTTCACGTTAATTCAGAATTTGATTAGCGGTAAGTTAGGAATTAATTTTCAAAATATTACAAAAAGTTTAATTAACTTATTGTTTGTGCTACCCAATAGGGACACAAGTACTGCAGTTTGAAATCATTGTCATACTAAATTAACAGTAAAAAATCTCTAATATATTTTTTGATTATATTTATTTAATTACTGGTTCATTTATAAATAATATCAAATAATTTTGATTATTTTTAAAACTATCCTTGTGTATATTTTGTTGGTTTTGTGACAAAGGCATTAATCGCTCAACTACATCAATGATATAATATTAATAAAAACACAATAATCCTTTGTACTTCATTCCACTTTATTTAATATGTCAGGACCGGTTTCGCTCATTACGAGCATCGTCAACTGATAAGAAATATAATTTAACAGTGCTATTTATACAAAAATGAACAGTTATAAACAACAATTGGCATTGAAAAGAAAATACCAATTACATTAAAAGTGATTCTAAAATAGCACAAAATTAAAATGTTTAACACTTTAATTTTGTGCTATTTTAGAATCACTTTTAATGTAATTGGTATTTTCTTTTCAATGCCAATTGTTGTTTATAACTGTTCATTTTTGTATAAATAGCACTGTTAAATTATATTTCTTATCAGTTGACGATGCTCGTAATGAGCGAAACCGGTCCTGACATATTAAATAAAGTGGAATGAAGTACAAAGGATTATTGTGTTTTTATTAATATAATGCCTTTCCACCAAGTATTGACAGTGAACACCCTAAAAGTGATCAATGATATAATAAAAAAATTCAGTAGTAACTGGCAGAAAAATACTCCAGACCGACCGATGGAAGTATAAATTTAAACAATCATTTTAGTCAAACAACTTTGCATGAATATTACCTGTATCCAATGGAGTTCCTTGAAGAGACGCAACGAGTGCTCCCATACTTGGCTGACTTGTCATACCAGACATCGAATCGACGGCGACATCAACAACATCAGCTCCAGCCTCTGCGCAGGCCAACATAGATGCTACGCCTGCACCCGATGTGTCATGAGTGTGAACATGGATTGGAATATCAGGATGCTTGTCACGGATTGCTTTTATAAGAAGTCTAAAATAATAAATGAACAGTTTTGTAATATATGTATGGCGTAGAAATAAAAACGTTGGTTTCTTTGACAATATTGTTTAGCACATTATTTCTTGTATAATTACTAATTTCTAATTGCATCGTAATTCAATAAAATTTGATCCAGAATTAATTATTCTAATACGAAATAATAAAGTTGTTAAGTTTTCTTCCAAGGTTAACCTTTAAATAAGAAATTATGACTAACTATTCTGTGGTTATCTAGCTATCAAATAAAAGAGAATAATAATTTGGATATAAAGAAAAATTACTTACTTCGCGGCTTGAGGTTTAAGAAGACCAGCCATATCTTTGATGCAAAGAACATGAGTGCCTAAAATATTTTCAACAGGTTTGAGCAAATGAACACATTAATTAAATTTGACACATTATTTCATTAGTTTCATAGATACATCTTGAGGAAGGGAGAGTTTGAAATGAAAAATTGTTTATATTCTCGTTTTTCTGGTATGTTCATAAAAGTTCTGTTTACAAAAAAATCTTCATTTTAGACACTATGAAACACACAAATTGATTTAATTAATTATGAATAAAACCAATTTTAAAATACATTTCAAATGAAATAAAAAAAAATGACTATGACTAGATTCACATGCATTTATTACTTATCAATTATTGTTTTTGCAATAAATGTACAAAAGATTGTTTAAATGGATGTAATTAGCATATAAATAATCCATATTGATTTAATCACAACCATTATGTCAGACTTTGTCAGACTTTTTGCCAGACTCATTTCCATATAATATAATATTATAATCCGTTTGGATTTGTCTTCAACTTGTTCAAATAAATTACAAGGATGTCTTAAATCTTAGCAGAATCAACTCATACTAAGCATATCTTAAACATAAGCGTTACCTGCTTTGACGAGTTCATCAGCCATGTTGACATAGTACTTGAGGTCGTACTTGGTCCTCTTTGGATCGGAGACATCTCCAGTGTAAGAAATGGCCGCTTCCACCACTCCGCCGGCATTTCCGGCAGCTTCCATGCCCAAGATCAAGTTGGGAAGATAATTAAGGGAATCAAATACTCTGAAGATGTCCATGCCAGATTTTACCTTTTAAAATTAGATTTATGATAAATATTTGGCAGACATTTCATTTTCAACATAAAAATCTTCTTCTCAGACCGAGTCCATCCATTCTTTAATATTCTCTGTCTCCTGCTGATATTTTTTCTACAACAACTGTTTTTGATGTTACCCTGAACCTTTGTTTGGTGCCATAAATCGCAGCCATAAAGTGGCACTGTCAGAATGTATGAACTGAATATGTACAAAAGAGAGTCCCAAACTCGAAAGTTGCTACAGCAATCCTCAGGTAGAGTGCGAGTTTTTAAAAAGATATTATAATGAACTGTATTAACAAATGTTAATAAAATAAATGAAGCAGATGTTTGAATAGGAAAGTCAAACAATTTACTCATAGGCGAGTCCATGTGAAACACTCTCCATGCAATGCCCCAAAAAAAATGGTCACTAAGCTATACCCTAATCGGAGTCTACTTAGAAAAAACTCATTATTATAAGACAATTTAATATAGAGATAAGTATGATAAGTGGATTTCACATCTTCTATGTGAACCATGTATTTTTTTTACAACTATTAAACAGATTTCAGTGCCTCACTAACTTCCACTCTTAGTCAATAAATGGGAGTCTATATATTCTACATTGGTAGTTGAGATGGCTTACAAGAAATCTAGCAATGTGTAGTAAAACAAAACAGATTTTATTTATTTTAAATTGAATCATGAAAACTAGTAAACATTTGACTCACGGCAAGATCGCAGAACTTATGTACGACATTGTCAGGATAGTTGGTGTAACCGACGGCATTGGCTCCTCTCAGAAGCATTTGGAAAGGAATGTTTGGAATCTCACGTCTCATGTTCTCCAAACGCTCCCATGGGCATTCGTGAAGGAACCTGTTAAAGAAAAAGCATACAATTCATAAATCTGCCAAGACAGATGAAAATTGATTTTAGAAAAGCAAAGAGGCAGTACCATACAAAAAAATATATTACATGACTATATTATTCGACTGTAATGAGAATCAAGTGCTTGTGACTTTAGACGCTTACTGCTGTTCTCTTTGCTGTAAAGTGCCATTGATGTGGTATAATCAGCGGCGGATTACCCCATAAGCGCAAGAGGCGCGCGCTTGGGGCCTCCACATTTTAGGGGCCTCAAAAATAGCATAAATTATATAAATCTTTTTATTTTAATTTCAGTTTTCAATATTCATTATTATTCTACAAAGAGTTTTGTAACACTTTTATGTTATTCGAAAAACAGGGCCTCCAAAGTGCTTATTCCGCCACTGGGTATAATTATTTTTTACTGGCTCATAACCTTTTTGACTAAGAATTTATTTAGTTGTATACAATGTGATAATCACAAAAAAGATTCATTCATTGAAAAACAGTTTGTAGCCCCCCTCGTACTTTCTAACATTGTTATATTTGGCGAAAACCTTGTTGAATATAAACTGGCAGAATACTACCTCAAAGCGACGTCAAACGTTGCTCCTCCCCAGTTCTCCAGGGAATAAAGACTGCTGAAGTTGTGTGCGACGTAAGGCGCAACAGCCAACAGGTCGTGGCTTCGAACTCGGGTGGCCAACAGCGACTGATGAGCGTCTCGGAAGGTGGTGTCCATGAGCTGAAGCTTTCCTTTCGCTCTGACGGCTTTCGCGAAAGCCTCAGGGCCGCCGTCGGTTAAGATCTGCTTGTAGCCAGGAGGGGGTGCGATAGCTGTTTTTACAAACAGAGGAAAATGTGGATTTTTTATATTGATGATAAATACATGAAAATTAATACATATGAGAAAATAAATATTTTTTATATTGTGTGAATTAACATGTAGATCCTAAAACAAATAAGATTATATACAGTTTGTGGCTATGTTTTGTTGAAAATATATATTTGTGTTGTTTGAAATCTAAATAATATGATTTTGCTATTTTTTATTTATTCATATTGCAACATATTCTAACAATGTTGTTTTTGAATTAGAGACAATTTTTTGTCTACAAATACATAAATCTATTTCTGAAAATGTCCATTCTGTGTCGTAATAAAACATGTAAAAAATGTTTACACCACAACACTGATAGAAATTTGGATTGAATATAAATAACCATAAATGAACCATAAATCTATAACTAAACAAAGATCACTTTGTCACTGAAATATGTCTACTAGTCTAATAGCATATTAGTTTATAATTATTGAGAAAAAAATGGTCAAGATACATAAAATAAAACAATTATTGTAAACATACTAATCTACAAATGCATTTTCAACAAAATGCTCAGTGTATAAAATAAAATCTCCAGAAACTGTACTGACAAAGTCAAAAAAAGTATACATTAAAAAAGCCTAACAAATCAGCCTTTCAACTATCAAAAACTCACAAATACCAAAAACTTACTAGAAGTAAAGAAAAACTGTAAAATTGAAAAGTTGTTCAGTTTCTAATAATCTAATCTTATAACTTGTATAAATTTTATTGACTTACCGGTTTTTAGAAAAAGACTTCTCATATTTTGAAATACAAGTGACGTCTATGATTTGATTTCAGAATCAAAATTCTGTGATGAATGAATTTACTCTGCATTTGCTAGCTGTCTAACAATTGTGACATTTAAAATAAAAAAAATATCAAGTCACTTGCAATAGAGACAATTTTAGAAGATAATCACATGTATTATTACACTATGTATGTTCTTCTACAAGGGTGGTAAAAAATCTGTCATATTTCACGCCAACTCAAGTTTAAGTTTTATAATTAATGAATTTAATTAAAAATATTTATCAAGCATTATCATTTGATAATATACTTGCTTCCATTATGTGTATAACATTATGAATAAATACACAAAAATGGTGGGTAAATTATTTAAAATATTGCAGTAGCTTTTTAATTTTATTTGAATCAACAGATGAACAGCCAGTCAGTCATCTGTCTGATATGTATTGGATCTCTGAATCTCTCATCTGAATGACATTAATGTCGAAAAACAATATCGTAACATAGTTACTGATTGTAAATCACAATGTTTGGGAAACTTTACCAAAACATAATTTACTGAAAATATATTCTGGGAATGAAGAAACTTAACAGGTTTCTGATGCCCTTAACATTATTTTTTTGCAAGCAGTTTAGAAATATATTGAATTGTTATAGTAGAAGAACACACCTATTTTTTTAAAAATGAATGGTTTTAATAAATTACAGGCTGTTGAAAATTTGTACAGTGTCGCATTGTAATAAATTATAATACAGAAAAAAGCATTTGCACATTATAAAATAATACATTTTTAACAAAAACAATTAACTCGTTAACGACGATTGTTAACATCAAATAATAAGTAATTAATGTAGTTAGAAAAAAATAATCCATTGGCAGTTTGTAAGCCAACGTAGAGTCTATAGTTAACGTGTGTATCTAGGTGATCATGCATGCTGTTAAACACAATAAAAAGAAATAACTTCAATACCATATAAACCCAAATATAAGATAGGGTTTTTACCAAAATATTGTATCCAAAATTGGAACGCTGCCATATTTCCAGGATTTAAAAAAAACACACAATGGAGGCCTATTTGGATAAATTCTTTCATGACATGTGTTCTTACTATTGGGAATCAGCCAAGTAATAATATAAAGAAGATCAAGCTACTATCTTACTACAGATTCTGTAAACTGAAGATGTTTTTTTAAGGAAACCGTTAGGATAAGCCCCTTAAAAATACTGAATATCAATGTTCATTCAACAAAAGTATTGAATTCTTTTCCAGTGACGGATTAAGCACTTAGGAGGCCCCAGGCGCAATAAAATTTGTAGGCCATTTTTTTGAATTACTAAAACTGAATTTATAATATTTTGAGGTCCCTAAAATTGGAGGCAACAAGAGCGTGCCTCTTGTGCTTATGGGGTAATCCACCACTACTCCTATCAGAAATTGCCTTGTTCGCAACTGACTTACGATCGTGTATCAAATGAAAGAAGGCGAAACCTATTTGAGAAGGTTTAATAAATGATCTAACCCTGGCTCTCCTTTTTGATCCCATTAACTTAAATTTCAACTAACTTCTTTTCAAAGGATAGTTGGTAGCTCATTAGCTCATACATATTTATCTAAATTAATGCAAATAGTAAAGAGAATTGAACTCATTTTTTGTTTTCAACATGCTTTGTATACTGACAGCTGCTTTTACTGATTAGGTTATCTAAAAACTACACATTGGTGTCTATATTATTCTTCAAAATAAAAAATCTAAAGTCACTCCTACAAAACCTTAATACAAAACTTAAGAAACCCTTCCAACTCGTAATCTAAGAGTTTATTCAGTGCTTTTTTCGGGTGGCTTCGTTTCCTTTTTTAAAATATCCTGAACGTAAAATCAAACGATGTTGGTGAATTCAAAGTTACCTGTATTTTCTCCCGTCATCTCCTGACGAAGCAAGGCTTCTGGTGAAAGATCTGCAAAAACCAAAAATTCTAACATGGAAAACAAAACAGAGAAAGGGGGAAACACACAAACCATCGCCATTTTAATATTCTACAAAATAATTAGTGAAACGGAAGCATTATTATTACACAACTAAGTTGTTAAAGCGATCGACAGTGGTCTAAATAAAAAGTTATATTATGCTAAATGCTGGAACTTTAATAATATCTTGGATGTCTGAAAAAATAATGTAAAAGTATATAATACAACATTTATTTGATTCAAATGATATGAATGATGATGATGTGGGCAACGTTATATTAAAATTTCTCAAAAGTCAATTAATTAATTCTTCACAAACGAAATAATATTGTTATTATAAGTAATACATAATTTCTCAGACATGAAAGAAATCATTAATAAAAAATAAACTGTTATAACCATAAGCACATGCGTTTATATAAACAGTGGATTGGATGTATTCAATTGATCACTGACCTAACCATTGTTTAACTAAAGTGAACTATCCGAATCATATAAATGAAATGCTTTAGTCTATTTTTTTGTTTTTTTGTTCTAAAATATTCTAGAAATCACCTGAAAAATGAGTACTTCAAATTTAATTTCAATCAAAACAAATACTAATTAAGTTTCAAATTAACCTGATATCTCGATGAATTCGGCAGTGATATGAGTTATATGAATTAATTTCCAGACACTTACAGAGCTGGTCTCGTTATGCTCAACTCCTACACGGTAAGCAAAATGATTTTTGTATTTGCTACCTACATGCTCTTTTAGTTTGGTACAACATAAATATAATTATTGCGACTATGTTCACTGCTGTTATAGTCAATCTGTCAAATGCCAACGATGTTGGTAGTTGATGACATTAGGTAAGAAAAATACAGTTTTGTTTTGTACTTTCAATTTTATTATGTCTGATTAGTCATGTCCATTCGCTATATGTACTTATGTTTCTGAAAATTCTGCTTTTCTTACCTAATGTCTTCGACTACCGACATCATAAGAGTTTGACATATCGACTAAAACAACAATGAACATAGACACAGTTATTACATTAAAGTTATACCAACCTAAAAAAAATTGAAGGCAACTAATACAAGTCATTGCGTTCGCCGTGTAGGTGTTGAGCATTAGAGACCGGCTTTATTAGTGTCTGGAAACTAATAAATCTGAGAATAGCCCTGCAAGATTATTTAATTAAATATAAACTACATAAGAGTCGTCCATAAAGGACATCACATTCTCCGTTGTCACGTTTCAACACAAAATCTTCTACCACCTGTCAAATGATATTAACAATGAATTATATTCTCACAAAGATCAGTTTATATTATTCTGACAGGTTTTGTGATATCATCTCCTACTACCTTCGCTTTTGCCCTTCATCACAAATAATAAAATTACATTCGCCATATTTGGATGGTCTTTTAAGTCATTTATTTAAAAAAAAATTGAGAATTATTAAGAATCAACAATTGCATATATTATATTTTCCATCATCGAGGGTCATACACTAAGGATAATTAATGATTATTACTGACAAAGGCCGTCACGCACCCCGCCAATTATTTTTTGCATCGTTAAGAAAATTGCTTATTAGTAATTGTGGCCGAATGATTATTGCAGTAATAGCATATGGTATATCATAGAGTGAATATTAGTGATAGCTAGTTCACTGAAAATTTACACATTTATTGCGTGCGCACGTTACATTACATACTTGTGGCGGTCCAATGAGTTTCCTTTGTAGAAGGTCCTGTTCAGAAATTTCCGGAAAACAATGTTACAAATGAGATATTTGAAAATGACTATCCTGGAATCATCTATAAATTCTGCACAATGCCAATTTATGTTTAAAATTTACTGATTTACATTTATTGTAAACTTACGTAATAATGCTTTAATCATTCTTAAATGGTTTAAAGTAGTTTTTTCAAGTGTTTAACAAGAACTGGATGTAAGATCGGCTGCTGAATCATTCTTTACATGATAAATATTGGATCAGTAAGAATGATAATAGTCATATATTGATTGAAAAATATATGTATACATGGGATTCGAACCCTTAACAGTCCAATTGAGGAGAACCGAAACTAAAGATTTCTCCTTGGTTTATAATAAATTAGGCATATTGATTTGGGCGGGGTATCAAGAATGCCAACTATTATTACTGTTGAATGAATATGACACACTACACGCCAAACATTATTTACATCACACCAAACGTGTAATCCAACATTCTACATTCTACAAATAAAAAAATCTAAAATGATCATAACATAGGGGTTTAGTGAAAACTTTGCGGTATTAATTAAAAAATAATCAATTAACAAAATCATCTGCCAAGTTTCTAGCTCTCAAACAGGGGTCAAATTTCAAAATGGCTGCCTAAAAACACATGTTTTTAAAAAATTAATACGCATATCTGTCTTAAGATTTCTTTAATATATTTCGATCAAACTTTAACATGTAATCTGTGCAGTTTATAAATTGAAAAGTGTCGGAAATACTGTGACCAATCAACTGAGAATATATTCAAATATAATATACAGAAAGAAGTGTTGTATGGCGAGGTGAAATTAACGGTACTGGAAAAATTTGGCAAATTTTACAAATTTTAAATCAAAGAAAGCCTGACAGAGAGAAGTCTAGTTTTAAGAGCCTAATATCTACAAAAAAAAACAAAAATCAAATAAAGCAATATGCACCGACCAATGTGCAACAATTTGAACAGAAGGTAGCCGGCTCACTAAACTACAAAAAGGAATAGATGTGCTTTGTAAAATCTAAATACTGTGTAGGAAAATAATTGAAACATTATTGTTAAGTATTAATTGAAATCTTACCTAGGGGTATAGCAGGAATGTGTGGGGTAATATCGGCAGGCTTAATAGTCGTCGCTAATGGTGTACTGGGGCCATTTACCAACACCTTTAATTTGAAGGAAAATCATTTTGTAATAGATTCACGTATGTTGACGTAAGAAGCATATCTTTCTGTAGTTATTATATATTCTATATCTCTAAAAGGAACTGAAATAATGTGTCATACCTGTCCAAGATAATTGAGAAGTTTCTGCGCCCTGTTTTGTGACTGCTTGAAGACAAAGAGCTGAGGATGCTCATCAATGAAGTAAGTGTCCACCGATCCTAGCAAATAAAAAAGTAACGTTAGGCTATGATTTTCACTTTGAATAATTAATATACAATCACAATTGTATCTGTTTGTAACAATAAACATACGATAAACAAAATTTACATGACTATCAGTAATAGAAATTTTTATAAGAATTAAAATATTTTTTTGAGCTGTATTCTCTTTGTCCGGCTTCGGATCTTTGGTCCGGCTTACTGTTCCGGTGTTTTTCATTCATAAATATTTTAAATGACTCACTTTGGTCTATGTATATGTATATTTTTAATTTGTTAAGAGTTAATATTTGTGTATAATATTATATATTTATGAAATATGTAATTTTACTTTGAAATTTAAATGTTTTGTTGAAAACTGCGATTTAGGATGGAGCGCTATTCGGGGGAATACCAAGCCCGCTATAGAAACCACTCTATGGCAGGAAGGGCTATAAGCGAGTTTACAGTTTTATATTTAAATGCTTCTTGAAAGTAATGTTTACCATTTTGGAATTTCTGATTCTCAAGCACGTTCAACAGGAATGGAATATTGGTTTTAACTCCTCGGATTCGGAACTCCCTCAAAGCTCGATTCATTTTCGCGCTGGATGATGCTAAGTCTTGAGCATGAGAGATAACCTAAAAACAATATAAAGCATAGATAAAAATACTCGTGTAATGAACATAGTAGGTATTCATCAATGCTCAGTCTTAGAGAGACTGTATGTGACAAATAAGTCAAAACAAATATAAATTGTAATATATTACAATGATAGATGCAAGTTTCAGTAAACTTACCTTAACAAGGAGCGAGTCATAATAAGGAGATATGACAGCACCGGCAAATGCAGATGCAGAATCCAATCGAATACCCATGCCTTCGCCAGATCTATTAAAAACAAATAAAAATGCTACAGTATGTACTTATCACAGTATTAATTCCTCAGAAATCAGGTGTAATGTCCAATTACCAAATTCACCAATGAATTTTTAATATAATTTCCATTACCAATCAATGATCCCTGTAATATATGAGAATTAGTGCGCGGAAAGTTCAAAGACCGAGTGGGCCAAACCAACAAATTGCGTGGTATAATTATGCCATTTTTATAAATTTTCACATCATTCTTTACAATTGATACAATTTGTTAACACTCCATCTGAGTCAATGTATTTTTCAAACAATCTGCAAGACTTAATTGTCATATCTTATCCAAGTACTCAAACAATAATTAGATTTGAACCAGAAACCTTACATTGTAATAATTGTATTATTTACTAACCTGAAGACTTGAATTCTGCCAGTGCTTGGTTGGAATCCATTAGCTGGATCCTCAGTGGTGACTCTGCATTGAATGGCGAAGCCTTGCGGAGTGATCTTATCCTGCGTCAGACCAAGTTCAGGCAATGTCATTCCTTCGGCCACTCTTATTTGAGATTGAACCAAGTCGATTCCTGTCACTTCTTCAGTAACAGTGTGCTCGACTTGTAATCTGAAAAAGAAGGTTAAGCGTGAGTACTTGATTCATAACCATAATCGACAAAAACTTTAATAAATATGTAAATCATACTGTATAATATTTAATTGTTTATAGGTACCATCTAGAAACAATATCGTCACAGTACACACAGTAATTATTTGACATATCCTTCATATCATGATGTCACTCAATTAGGATTACAGTACGCAAAAATAAAATAAAACACTTTACCTTGCATTGACTTCAATGAAGTAGAACTCTCCTTTATCGTCAAGCAAGAATTCGACTGTTCCAGCATTTGAATAACCAACGTGCTTTGCCAGGCGAATTGCACACTCAGTCATGCGGTCTCTTACTTCAGGTCGAAGGTGTGGGGCGGGTGCTATTTCTACGACCTTTTGATGCCGCCTCTGCACCGAGCAATCACGCTCGTACAAATGTACAACGTTGCCAGCCTTATCTCCTAAGAATTATAATAAGAAATTTAATACAATGATAAAGCTACGGAGGAATAGTTTCGAGCTGTCTTAGTTACAATTGGAATTTTGTAGACAAGATAAATGCAGATCTATTTGTACAAAGAATACTATTTTTTATCCATATCAGCTCCCACTGTGGAGCATATGATCATCTATTGGAGGTATCTCAACAGAAGTTTTTTTACGAGAACTGTCTGTTACTCAGTTGCTCAACCTCTCTTTTCCAAAGAGAGTAGTAGGGATAGAAGGATAAGTATAGAACAAGACTAGTGGTTAACTAATCGCCCTCGCTTCGCCCTTTACATTTAAGTATATTTCATTTACTATCGTAGAATAAATATTTCATATATAAATGTGACATTTATTACCCAATAATTGTACTTCAATGTGTCTAGGTCTCTCGATGAACTTCTCGATAAACATGGAACCATCTCCAAATGCAGCTTTAGCCTCTGACGAAGCCCTTTCGAAGGATTCAGACACTTCTGTCATGTTTCTCACTACTCTCATTCCTCTACCACCTCCACCAAAGGCAGCCTATGGGAAAATATTACATTTTAAAAACATTATATTGGAATATTTTCCAGAAGACATATAACCAATGTTCCCTCTAAGCTGCGAGCGTGTGCGGCCACGCAGCAGTTGGGAAGCCCCCGCGCACTCAATCCGGGTTGGCGCGCACTACAAGATAGTTGTCTAATTAATATTTGATCGGTCCGCACAGCCTTTGAAATTTCCGCGCAGCTAACCTCTTGCCTTAGAGGTAACATTCCATATAACACTATTTAAGAGTGATATGAACTTCAGAATATACTGGGGACTTTACAGTCAATGTTTTTTTAAAGTATCAAACATTTTTCAATTTTGATTTATTATGTCTATTTTTATTTTTTATACCTTGAATATAACAGGCAGCCCATGATTTTTGCAAAAGTCCAGAGCTTCCTCTTTTGTGGTTACGGGACCATCAGTACCGGGGACGATAGGAACCTCTGAAAATGAGAAAGGATAGTTAATTTAAACGATAAACACACACACACAAAAGAAAAGTAGAAAAAATCTAATAAACAAATATCCTATTATACACCTCAGCATGCGCTGTACTATTTTTGACAGTTGAAGCCTTTATTCCAAAAACTGGTTATGTTATTGAAATTAAATATTACAGGAGAGACTACAAATCGTAGAGCGAGAGTAATACAATCAATGTGGGATTAAAGAAATATATAGTAAACTAGATATACGTTTGAAGCCCTCCGTAGGCCAGAAAAATTAAGGGTGAAGTTGGGTCTACCCTGACATTGCCAGTTTTGTCATTGTCTTGTTTTTGTAGAACTATAAAAAAAGTTTGTGCCCCAACAATTGATTACCGTTTTTCGAGAATATTTGCACCAAAAGAATGTATATTGTTATAATACTATGGCATTCCATAAGTATTTCTATATAGAATTGATATAATAATTGACGAAGATTTAAGAATGTTTTTCTCACTGGCTTCGATGGCCGCTTTCCTCGCTGCAACTTTGTCTCCCATCTGCTGGACAACTTTCGGAGATGGTCCGATGAATCGCAATCCAGCATCAATGATAGCTTGAGCAAAATCTGACCTGAAATGATTCACAAATACATCTATAACCATGAAGACTAGGACGCCATTTTGTTTAAATAATTTTATGAGGATGAAGTATCATTTTTGTATATTAACAAGGTTACTTTTTGATAAATTTAATTCCATGCTAAATATAAATTGGAATAGCTAAAGATTTTTTTTATTATTTAGTAAGGCTACAATAAGACTTGTAATCTAATAAGATTATTTAGTTTCTTTGAAATTGGCATAATTATTTATTCACAAAACTGTACCTTTCCGATAAGAATCCATATCCGGGATGAATAGCATCAACATCATTCTCCTTGGCCACTCTAATGATTTCTGGAATACTGAGGTATGCTGCAACAGGCGGTAGACCCTTTCCTACTAAATATGATTCATCTGCTTTCTGTCTGTAAATATAATAAAACATATTGAATGACATTTACAAGATGAGAATTTTTTTAAATTTGGTAAACGAGAGAGGAAGTTTTATGTGATGATTCACACATCGCAAAATCTTCAGAAGAAGGCAAAAGCAAATTTCATTGGATAGGTTCCTCATTAATGTTGTCCAAGAAGAAAAACAGAGACGAAAGAACAAGATTTCAATAAGCTAACAGATAGCAGTGAAAGTCATCCTAACCAATAACTCTCAGCCTTTTACATTCCTCTCTCTCGTCCACCTCGAATGAGCTACGATTAAATTCAGTTAGTAAGTTTGGTTACTTTAAAATAAAATAAAAATATGAAAAGGTGTTTGGTATTAATCATTATACATATAATGACATTTTTTTGACATTTCATTGAAACATGATTTGGATTAAAAGCATGTTTTCTGTTTCCATAAAGAATCATACTCGTCATCCAATGTTTGACTATATATCCTTGCTACCGATCCATGCATAAAAGATGGCTTAATTATCTACTAAATGCATGAAAGCAGATTCCATATCATTACCATTTGTAATATGATTGTAAAATTATTAACTCGATAGCTGCCACAGACGAGATATCTCGTATTTTTTTTGTGTTCAACACGCCAGACAAGTTATCTCGTCGATAAATAATTAAATTAATAGTTGCAAATTATAGCCGGCGTGCTAGGTAATTACAATTAATTATCTACGGCAGCTAAAAGGCTAAACCAAAAATTTCAGGGCAGGCTGAGCTCACCTAACCCAGTACGTAGAGCCGCTACTCTGGCTTATTAAGTAGTCTTCAAAGCAAATAAGTTTATGTTTAAATGATTATTTTTGCACATTTAAACGAATTTAAAACTATTTGCGACTTTGGGAATTTTTTAAAATAATGTCTTGAGATATTTATAGAATAATAAACATATTTAAACAAATTCTGGTTGACTGTCAACACCTAAAAGAGAGAAATGCATGTTTACCAAACTGTCATTGAAAATATATTTAAAAGTGGAACACTTATCAGATCAAAATTAAAATATACCGGAAAATTATTGCTAATCTTATTATTTATTCAAGATTATAAACCAAGAAATATTATTTAAAAATTACAATTCCTTAATTGAATAAAGCTGGATTAAGCTGATAAGAATATAATCCTCATGAGCAAATGTCAAGAATTTAAGTACCTAGTTAAATAAATTCAATTATAAGGAGAATATTTTACAATAACCAATAAAAATATTATCTTGTATGGAAGAATAATCATTTTATTATTTTTCAAATTTTTTAATGTACGATAAAGGAACATCAAAAATTGTTCATGTGTTGGCAAACAGTTATAACCAGGGCTATGGAGTTGTGATGAAATAACACAACTCCTATTTCAAACATAGCTTAAAACATGACCTTTAATTATTTTTTAGGCTTAGTAGCATGCAGTAGCGCCATTTTAGAACTTAGCTATATGAATACGCATTTTTTTTAAGAAGGATTCAAAGTTATTAGTTATTTCGAGCACGACTCCAGTTAAAACAGTCAGATTCGACGACTCCGAAGTAATTTTATATTAAAATTAGCGGAATGAGTATCCCGACACAAATCATTGATATTTTTTTTAAGTATTGAAGTTTTATTGTTATCTGGCATTTTAAACAGATAGATAATTTTGCCATATTTGGTTTCTATACTTTGTGATCAAAAAAATTGCAGCTCTAATATTTTGCCACATCAAAGAATGTACAATTTGGACCACATGTTAGAAAAGAACTTAAAAAGTGAAAACAATATTTTATTGATGTCGTTGACCTTTCATTGCAAAGTATAATAAAACAATATAATAAAACAAAGTATAAAAAAGTATAATACAATAAAAAAATGTATAATATAAATCTTATCTTCTCTGACAGTGGATTGTTTTCATTAGACATATTTTTTTTGACAGCACAATGTATTTTTTCATTTTTATTCTACATCCATCCCATTAGCAGCATTAAATTGATGGGGAAAGTGATTCTTCCCTTATCCGTAACCATCATTCATAAACTATTTATGTTTCATAAATCCATCAATAATATTTGCATTGATTTATCTGTTTAGATATTAAATGTTCTGCGATTACTCAAAATGCATGATGCGCTGAGAGTGTGTGTGTGAATGTGGGTGTCAAGCGAATGTTGACAGGTAGCTGTCACCTGTTATATATCATTACTAGTTTTTGCGACATAAGAATCATTTAAAATATAATTGTTTAAATACAATAATAGAAAGATTTTCAATTTGGACAGTTTTTTCCTAAGTTGATAGATGAAAATATTTTTTCAAAAACAATTTGTAGAAAATATATCAGTTGCTTGTATCAAACTAGGCCATCTTTATTCAGTTTGAATAACAAATAATTTATAATTACACAATTAAATTGGCAACTTCATTCGAATGAGGTAAAAATATAAAATGTAAAAATATAAAAAGTTCCACAAAAATATTATAAGATATTTCGATATAACGCCATTGTCAGACAAGATTAATTTTAGAAAAAATATTACATAAACGTATAACTACATCTTAAAAAAATTTAGAGGGGCGGTATCAAAAATGTGACGCCAATTATGGACAGTCCCATACCTGTGCATGTGCATTTTGTCTTGTTCACTGTAGATGGCCACCGATTTGATTCCTAGCTCCGTGCATGCTCTGAACACTCGTATAGCAATCTCGCCTCGGTTTGCAACAAGCACACTTCTGATTGGTCTATACTCTACGCCTGAGCCAGCAACCTGTAAATATAATAATTACATATGTTGATTTCTGGGAGGGAAATGAAAAGGGCGCTATATTTAAAATATATATTACCGGTGCCATATATTTTCAAGTTTCATTAATGTACAAAGAAAATATTTTGAGACTTGGTGGTTGTCATCATTTTATGATAATAATAGTAAAAATTACCTTGCTTGAGGAATATCGATGTCTGGATGATGATGAACAGCATGTTGCTCTTGGTATAATAGCCCTATGGACCAGTCTTGCACACAGCATCTTCATTTTGATTGATGTATTTCACTTCTAGCGCTCGATCAAAAATAAATAAGATTCTTTCGATTACCAAGATTGCAATGGAATTTTAATCTCTTTACTTTGAAGAAGGATATAATATTTACTTTCCTAATTAATCGGTAAATTAAATAAAAATTTCTACGGGTTTGCTATATTTAAAGGAATGACTAGTTAGTTGTATGTCTTGAACGGCAGCACTGCTTCCAAAAAAGTCCTTGAGCAATCTGTAAAAAGAAGAAACAATGTTTTCAATTAGTTTATCGTTCATTTAAATTAGAGTATTCTAGTTAATTATATGTTCATTATTGTAAAAATAAAACTTATTTTTTATCCATGGGAGACCATATGCTCTACATGGGAGCAGACTCCCAATGTGAAGTCTGCTCCCTCTGTCTCCTAATGAGCCACAACACAGTTAAGGGGGGCCACGGACAAATTTCCAGGATTTGAAATCCTCGGAAGAGATAATAAAAAAAAAAATGGTCCCACGTTGGTTATTTCGGGAAATCCGCAAATTCCTAAGAGCAGAATTCATTAATTCATAAAAAAAATCTTTCAAAGAAGACAAAACAATGGTGAGGGGGCCACAGACAAATAAAGACACTCAAAAGGGGCCACGGGCCCAAAAAGGTTGAGAAACACTGGTGTAGAGCACAAGAATTCTAAAAAACTGTTTCTATTTTAAAACATACATTTCACATAATCAGGAGTTGATCAATTATATTAATAACTATTTTCGACCAAAAAATACGCATTTCACTCGCTGATTACATATTTCGCAAAGGTATAATAATATCAATTAAAAAAAAATGAAATTTACCCAATTAATTTTTACGCTCGGATGCTGTTGAAAAGATAACTAATTCACCTCTGGTTGCAATAATACAGCTTCGCATATTCTGAAGCCATTAAATTAATAGTAATAGACAAACATAGGCGAAGCCCGACAAGAAGTACCTAATTTCCCGCCAATTAGTGTCTATAAATGAAATACCGATGTTGCCATAAAAAAACAAGGGCGCCAGCGAAACGGACTCACGACTGAGTTCTTTTTTCAAAATCCAATACATACGTACAAGTCAAGCTTTTAGGGATGGGATTAATGTTACGATGATATCGATAAAAAAATATATTTGGATATAGGGTACAGTTATTCATTAACTTTTAAATATGGAAACAATGGTTTCCAAATGGGAAAACAAAACGCTTGAATAGTGAAATGAAACTGTGAAATGAAAAAATATTTTAATTTTTACCCGTAAAAAAAAATGTTATATGAGAATGTATTTAAATATGTCCATATTGTTTCTTTGTAAAATATCCTCTTTTTCCTTTGGATGTAAAACAGTGTAGCTCATGGTATGTAAACAGCCATGTGTTTTTGTCTTTGTACCAAAGAATGCTTGACCTGATACTGCAACTGACCAAGATAAAATATGAAACTATTATAATATGTCTAATTTATAGCCAAATCTTTCTAGCTATTAGTTTTGAAAACAGTACCTTTATTTATAAAAATAAAACTAAATTTGCAGTTCTAATTCCAGAAATCTTATTTGCTTAGGCCAAACCATTTTTTATAATAATTAAAAGGCCATGATATTATTATAACAAGACGATTGTTTTCTCTACAAATACAAACCAGTCGTGATAATGTTAAAAATGGAATATGTGCAAATATGTCAATAATTATGACTGTTTAAAAAAGAAATGCTATATTATTTGACACCTCTAATGTGTCAAGTGGTATTTTAGAAAAAAAAAGTAAGATGCGTTGTAATATTTTACACGTCTTAAAGTATCGTAAAAGTGTAGTTACGTCTGTTAATATACATTGCAGTAGTGTTATCTCCGTAAAATAAAAATATGCAAACCACCAAAACATCAAAAAAGACATGAGTGTACAAAAGTCCAAGAAAAATGTTTTAAAATTTTACTAGTAGACCCACTTCAGCTTTAGAAGGCCCATATTTTGTCTGCAATCTGTATCGTAAATTTATTCGTAATTTATTATCACTGGAGTTTTTCTAGAAAGTTTTATGCGTCATTAAAATTTAGAATCGTCTAATAAAAAAAATATATGGCTCCATTTGGATCGGAAAGGTCCCAACTCTAAAATAAGCATTAAGAATTATTTCCTTCGAAAATAACGAATAGAAAGTTTGCATATTTGGAATACTGACACATCCACATTCATGCTGTTATTAAATTAACAAAAGAATACCGTTTTGCGTAGATGCGAATACATCTATGAATCTAAATAATTACTAACTACATATGATGTCAAGAATAAATATGTCCTGAGCAACTTCCTTACCAAAAACGATTTTTATTATGGCGCAAATAACTTTCGATACTTTTTTACTCAGTAATATTGGATTAACCTACCTACCTAAAATAATTTGTTTGAAATTAAAACCGTGAACAGTACAAATCAATAACCTTTGTTATCATGTTATCGTTAACAGCAAATATGATTATAAGATTAGGGGGGAAACTATTAAGAAACTTGTTAACAAATCGTTTAATGTTAAAAATGGGAGAAACAAACGAAGTGTTTCTTCAAAATACAGATATCAATTTGTAGAACCAGTGGCGTGCCTACATTACCGCATTATTATATAATGCGACGAGACTCAGCCGGATACGGGGTCTGAAATATTAATCACTGATAAATAATTAAATTAAAAAACAAAGAACTATAGATTTTAGTAGATATTAATAAAAGATTTATTACGTCTATTTTATAATTTATGATGGATGGGTTAATCCATTTCGCCAGCAACGGCCTTAAACTTAGTGATACATTTATTTCTTATATAAACACGATACATTTATTTACTAAACTTCACTTCAAGTTCATCCGTGCACTTGAACGCCTGATGATGCCAAAAGGCGAAACCCGTGTCGTTAGTAACAAAAATTGTGCAAATGTACATAATTTGAACGATTCAAATTTTACGTATATTTTTAAAAACGTAGTGTCAATATTGTAGCCGGAGAAATATTTCCGGTGCACAAATAATTTGAATACTTTTAAATAATCAATTTATAATAACTTTTATTGATTTTATTGTAATTCTCAAAAACTCATTTTGGACCAATATATAAAATTATCGATGTAGAAATTAATATAATATTAGTTTTCAGTCGCCAAGATAATTGCAGTAATACATTAAATGGGTAAAATGGGTAAGCTTTAGGCAAAACTCATTGAAGGTAATTTTTTAAAATAAAACACGTCCCTCCCTCCACCTTTCGTAAATTTTGATCAGGGCCCAAATATTTCTGTATACGCCACTGCACTATGTACGCACATTAAACGAAATCCTAGCATATTTGATAACATAGTGCATCTATATTACGCGCGTGTGTGTATTTTTTTATGATGTTGTTGTTCATTTGAAACGCATTATTAATAAAAAAATAAATAACTACAGTGATCCTACGTCGATAATTTTATTGATCATTGTCATTTATTTTGTGAACCGGTAAAGTAAATTAATATAAATAATAAATTAAATAAATTGGCACGCATGATTCGCATTTGCTATCGGCATGGCGCCGGTGTCATAGATTTGCAAAGATTTGTTTTTCATATTATTGACCGAGTAGTGTGAAATATTATGTGAAACGAGTGAATTGAGATTTTAAAGTTGCAACTTTATACAGGCGGACCTCTACTTTCGCACATTCGACTTTCGCACAATTCGCTATTTCGTACATTTTTAAAAAATCGTTCTTTTATGATTTTTTTTAATTTTGATAAATAAAAATTTTACAGAACAATTTTTGGTCTTTTTTTAACATCCCTCTACTTTCGAACATTCAACATTCGCACACATTTTCAGGAACCAATTATGTGCAAAAACGCGGGTCCGTCTGTACTGTCATTAAACACTGGTGTATTTTGGACCATAACGTATTGAATGTTTGAATGGGTATAATATAAAACATTTTGTTTTTTTTTGAAAATATGGTTACCGTAGCAATAGTACAAACCTATAAATATTATATTTTTATGCAAAAACGAACGCAAGTGTCATTAATATTTATATACATTAACCCAATTGCAAACACTAGCTTAACATAAAGCAAGGGAAACATGTGCTAATTTATTTGTGCCCTGTGAACTGCGACACACGCAATACGATATCGATTAAGCAAGCGCAATATGCAACAATACGATATCGCTTTCCATGAATGTTTGGGTTCTAAATCACTATAATTTAATATACGAGTATGCAAGTGTCTGAAATGAAATGTCTTTTTACCATTTCGACTCGCAATGAAAACCATATGGACTACAAATAGAATATCTTAACAGTAGATGTTTTACGAGTCATGACTGTAATTCAATCGCTCAACTTCTCGTTTATTGCGAAGAACAAAAAAAAAATGATGAAATTGGTTTTTTCGTATTTATCAACAAGATGAAATATTTTTTCGATCGAGCCTGTTGTTGAGTTTGATCAAGACTGGCGAGCCCTTTGTTAAAAAATAAAAAAGGAAGGAATTGGTTTTTCGAATTTATCAATAAAAAGTTGAAATATTTTTTCGGCCGAGCCCGTTGTTGAGTTTGATCAAGGCTGTGGAGCCCTTTGTTAAAAAAGAGATGGAAGACATTGGTATTATCAATAACACGCATAGGAAGTATGTGGTAAGGAGTGTAACCGTCACGGATATCCATGCATTTGAACTGATTTCACTGATTTATATTCATAAATCGCTAAAATCGATTAATGTAAATGTTAGGGAAAGGTTAAATGCAGTATAGTTCAATACATGGTTTTTACACCTTCGGACCGCAAAAACATAGAGGTCGATTCGCATTTTTTTTCTTTTTATCCGAAAGGAAATTTCGGTGAACCAGCACTGGTCCGTGGAACATCATTTAGGAAGCTATGGTCTGGACAAATGCTTTCGGAACTCCGAATTGTATTATCGAAAATTGATGCAAATCATATAAATTGGCTGTAAATGAATTTACCTGAGAGACGTGGGTTTTTTAAATTCTTATACATCGTGTTTTATGATTGTAGTAAAGTTCGATCTATAACAGTGTTCTTCAACCTTTTTACATCCGCGGATCGGTAAAAATTGTAAAAATATCTCGTAGACCGGCGTCAACCAACATCACTCAATAAGTTCGTAGGATGACATATTAATTAGTCAATAGTGACACGATCTATATGATTTTAAGAAAGTACCAACCTTCAAATAATACTTGTCAAATTTCATAACAATTGAGGTTTTTACACTGGATTTAATGACGCTACTTTTGTAATTTTCAAAACAATGGAAAAATCATAATTTCGTGTGTTGATAAAGCATTGCTTTTTAATGGGAAAAAATACCGTTCAAGCAAAGCAATGGCTTGGCAAGTGTTATTTGGACTCTGTTCCATCGAGATAAGTGATAGAGAAGTTGTTTGCTGATTCCTGAACGCTCATTTCATGATTTCTAAGCTGAATGAACGATCTGGTCGCCCAAATTCGGTAGTTGTTCCAGAAAACATTTAAAAAATCCACAATATATAGTCTTAACCGATCTTAAATTGAAAATACGTGAGATAACTGACATCTTACAGATATCAGAAAGCAGTTCATTCACCATTTTGCATCTACATCGAGAAGATAAACAAGTCAAAAAATTTTCGAAACACAAAAGTCTTCGCGGACCGGTAATAAACTCTCGCGGACCAGATTGAAGAACACTGATCTATAACATTACAATTATTGAACATGGTGTTTTCCTAATTATTTATTCATATTTTCGACCTATTATTATATATTACATTTACAAATCGATGACATTTGTTATCCATGTGTAACAAGGGCAAATAAATCGTAAACAGTCTAGTCTAGCCTAGATAATTTTATATTTCTTTTAATTATTCATTATTCTACTTATTATATTTTCACTGCATCAGATGTACAATGAAAACATTTTCTTTTATCTGTATTTCTACAACGCTAAAGTTAATCACAACATCAACAGAGGCATTCAAACATTCTCTCAGAGTATGCGCATCTTACACATGATGTGACAGGTTGACTGAAGTTAACAGGTGGCACTATTACATGGTAATGTATAATACATATCAAGCAGATTGTAATAAAATAGAAAAGAATATTAGTTTCTTTGCAATGCCGATTTTTATTTTGAAATACCGAAATATCGGTATTGGTCTTGACGTCCTGTATTTCAATCTCTACCTAGGGGAAAACGAACAATGCGAGAACGGTAGATCTGAGTGCCACTGTATTAATATTTACTAACCGCACTTTCATTAGACCATTCACCATTAAAAAAACTTTCTGTAAAAATTATTATGATTTTCTACCTATTACGTACGGCCCGATATATATCCACAAGTCACATGTATTCAACCTTGAAATTAAAGAGCTTTATCAAATTTATTACTTGTGTGCTGTAAGTATAATATTTAACTACCTATAGTATTATAGCAGACGATGAATTTTTATTGTTTGTTTATTTAAAATAGTGCAATTTCATTGACCTGCGCTTAACAATCGATCTAAGCCAGAACTTCTCAACCATACCTACATGCTTTCAACCGGCCGCCTGCATCATGCATGCTACAAAGTAATACATTACAATGAAAAGAACAATAACAATAATCTTTTTAAAAATGTAATAAGAATATTTATAATAATGATACAATAAATTAAAGTGACACGTTTCATTTGCCACTATTTTCCTCGATGTCAAATGCGTTCGCGATCACAATTACGATGAGAACCTCTGGTCTGAGCAAATGAAAAATTCCAGTGTCGCTCAATGACATCTATGTACAATCGATTTTGTAGTTCGATATTAAATTGTTTCTGAAATATTCAATAAATCTATATTGTAAATAACATAGCATTAAGAAAAGCTCGTAGGTTTCTGGTCAGAGTGTACATATAATTACATTGGTCAGAATTTACATTGAATAGTCATAATATATCGGTCAGTGTAAATAGTAAACAGTAAAAAAAAAACCTAACCTTACCAAACCAAAATGGTGATAACATATTCCGACCGTATATTTTTATTCTGACCAAAAATTGATTTAAATTCTGACCATTTAATTTGTTTCGTGTTTAAGAAATATGGTATGTACATATTGATAAATAAATACAATTATATAATAGTTCAATTAAATTAAGTGACGTTAAGATAATAAATGTTACAGAATTGAATGCTAATGAATATATTATAATAGTATGTAGTTTAATGATTTGAATCTAAGACGTTATTTTGTATTTCATTTCTTTTTTATTATTAAGTACTGTTGATTTAGGTGTCCCCCCATCATTAAATTCCTTTCAGATACCCTGCCTTTAAGTGACTTGATGATAATTCCTGTTAAGCATCTGATGGATGGTTATACACACGTATCATCACTACTTTCTATTATGTTACATTAAACAATAAGAGGATACTATTAAATTATTACAATAAAAAACAATATTTGTATACAGTACATTTAGTCTGCGCTTCTCAATGACGCAAAAGACTAAAGAAAATACATAATCCATTTTTGTTTGATATATATTTAATAATAATCTTCCTTAGAGATATTTTTTATTTCCATGAATTGTATACATGTTTTTCCTTGTATACTTAGTGATATGTATACATATAATGTCTAGCGAAAATTCTAAACAATTGACACATGGCAAATGAGGAAAATTTAATGCATTATATGTAAAAAAGTAATACGAATTAAAATAGCTATGAGCAGTTAAAATACTGTTGCTATATCTGTTTTCAATTAGGTATTCCGTCACGGTTTTAAGTTCAACTGATAATTGTTAAATGTTAACTTTACAGTTAATTATCAATAAATAGGGTTCTACAAAAGTTTCGTCTGACAATGCCATCTAAGAGAAACAAACAAGTGTTACTATCGTTCACCTTAAAACTATATAACAATTTTTCAAAATCTTTATCGATGAAGGAGACTGGAAGAACCTTGGTGCGTCCTGGTACTTGAAGCTCCATAAATTTGATATCCAAAAAAAATAAATATATATTGATTAAAAATATTGATGCTGGGTGATGTTAATCCCTTAAAACGAGAGATAACTCTTTACACACCTTGTTGATATTTTTGTTCTCGTTTACTCAGTGGCGGATTAAGTAAATGAGGCGCGCGCTCGGGGCCTTCGAATCTTAGGGGCCTCAAAAATAGCTTATATAGTATAACTGATATACTTTTTTTTCAGATTTTTTATATATTTTAATTGGAATTTTCGGACGTTTTTATGCTATCCAAAAAACGAGTCTCCAAATTTTATTGCGCCTGGGGCCCCCCATGTGCATAATCCGCCACTGAGCATACACACAACCCAATCGCACGCGCCTGTGTATGAACCAATACAATACGTTAGTAAATCCTTAATTAATTTAAAATTTAGTATCTATAGTATTTTTTAACAAACAAGATAAGTCTCTTATCTAATTAAATATTTTTCGGAGATGTAAACAGAAAAATGAATTCATATGCTTTATGGCACAGTATATAATGAATAGACTCGGGTTAGAATTAATAATATTGACATTCTGAAACAGCGGTCGCCAACTGGTGCCCCGTAAGAAAATTTTAGTGGTTGAGTAATTGGAGATTAGTCATAGGGGCCGGAATCCATGGACACAGGGGTGGGCTGGAGGGGGCTCGGAGGGGCTCGCGCGAGCCCCTTGTTAAATTTCAGCGCGGACGGCGAGCCCCTTGTTAAGATAAGAAAATCATTCGTCTTAGATGAAATCAGCACCTAACTGCAATTTCTGTAGATGGTTAAATTTTATTATGAAACAAGACTTAGTAGCCCCTTCATTTTTTCATTCAGCGTTGTGGGCTTCCGTGCCGGACCTCATGGGTTCGAGATAATCACTAGTCCTGTCTTAGTCTTATCATTCTATCCTAACTACTTTTTTTAGAAAAGAGAGGTTGAGCGACTAAGTAACAAACAGTTCTCGTAGAAAAAAATACTTTTTTTGAGATACTTTCATACTTGAGGAGGTCATATGCTCCACATTGGGAGCGAAAATGGATACAAATAAATGGATAAGATTTACCGAGCCCCTTGTTAAGATATTGGCAGCCCACCGCTGCATGGACATGTTTTTAACACGCAACAACAAATACCACTTCATGAGAAATCACTTTTTTTAGAAATCGTTGACGTGAAATGTTTGTTCTCCCACGGTGTACAACTAACTAGCTTGTCAATGGGGATGTTTTTAGCAGTTTAAACAATATTGCTTCGGATGTCGACATATTCCACGCGGACGTGGGTGAGTTCCGACGAATACTATTTTTTATGTGTTAAAGTTTGTCGGAGCTTATTCAGTTCACTCCCTTGCCAATTTAATCTTTTTTTTCTTAATTGTAAAAGTTTTAAATTTATAATTTGTCAATCTTTTGCAATGTTGATGTTCAAAATAAATAAATAAAGAACAAAAAAAAAACTTTTATTGTCATTATTTTACATACGTTTATAATTTTCAAAAAAAAAAATCGTGTTTGTGGTCCGTAGAATTCAATATTGTGAGATTGGTGGTACGTGTGGTAAGAAAAGCTGGCGATCGCTGTACTAAAAAATAGCAGGAAACCTTTGTAACAAGACAGGAACCCAAATAGCTTTATGAAGAAGGGTCCTTTGCCTTAACCTTCGAGTTCCTATGGGGTGTATTCACATCGCAAAATTATTCTTATTTAAATCATTCGCTAAATACCAATGATATCTAGCTTATATTTATTGTAATCTTTCATGATACCTCAATAAATGCAATGCAAATATTACGAACATTTGTCTGGAGTCGTTTTGTACCCCGTCGCTCCTCAATCTATTTTTCGAAGTTGTGTTAACTGTGGTTGATGAAGGAGTTGGGACTTTAAGATAAAATCAAAACCCATTCAAAATAATTTACTGAAATACGTAAGTTTTATGTTTTTTTTTTTTCTTGAACTCTTTATTTTAGCACATGGAATTAGATATCTTTAGGATCGACAACATTAAATAAAGTCGCGAGCCCATATTACTGACCACTGCTCGAAACGTCTGACAGATCGTTAGCGGTAATAGCTTGTCACGTCTTGTCAATCAATATGCTGAGATTTCAAACGCGTAATAAGTAAGAAAAAAAATGTGTACGCTCTCAGTCCGCAAAGTTTACAAATAGAAAAATCAAACGAGCGAAAAGCGGCCTTATCTACATTTATCTACAAATGGTAACCGCAGGGCCAGCGCCACCATATAGGCGAAATAGGCAACCGCCTACGGCGCAAACCATAAGAGAACGCAGAAATGGAAGAGTAAAATAATTGTGTATACTTACTTTAATAATATTAAATATCAATGCAGTAAGCTTTAAGCAGTAGCTCGATAACTTAAAAAATCTTAAAAGTACTGCTCTTTATAGTGTAAAAAAATATTGAGCGAAAGCTAAAAAAACAAAAAAGAGATCCAACTTTCTTTTTTATAATTCCGCGAATTTCTGTGTTTTTGAAATTGGTAATCCTGGAAGAGCTAAAAAAAAAGGTCTCACATTTTTCATTTTGGGAAACCCCAGCATTCCAAAATTGCCAAGCAAATAATTTTCAATCCAAAATTTTGTAATTCTACACAATTGTATATTTGATGGTGACGTTGCCTAGGGCAGTGCTTCCCAAATTGAAGGCCGCTGCAGAACTTGTTTTGTATTGAGGGGGGTCGCAGATTGCTTTTTTCAGATTAAGGGGGCCATGGTATGAAATTGTTTGGGAAGCACTGGCCTAGGGCGCCAAATAACATCGCGCCGGCTCTGGTAACGCCACCACTCACCAGTAATGAACTGATATTTAAGAGGAGAAAGTCATAGCTTATTCGGGTTCCCGTTCCCGGTTCAACGGTTTTCCCTTCTTGCTATTTCCAAAGCTTACCGAACTTGTCCAACAGAATGTCTTCCTGTAATGCTGGGACTTACTCCATTGGATCTAGAGGTCCAAAGACGAGTTGCAATTCATCACCTTTTGCACGGGAAACCAGCGCAAATTGTTCTCACAACTCTTCACCCGTTGGATTCACAAGATTTTTTAAAAGTTAAAGTGAAAAAACTCTGCTCACTAACCGTTTTAACTAATTGGTAAAGTCGATGGTCAAAGTCCCTTCGTGGTAGAATTACCTATTTATTTTTTCCAGATATTGTTTTTCATCAGAATGCAACCTGGCTCTCTCCGGATTATTGGACCTCACAATTAATCACCGGACACGGTGCGTTTAATGCCAAGCTACATAAATTTAAAATCAAACCTAACCCACAGTGCCCTTGTTGTGACAGTAATCAAGATTCAGAGCATATTCTCTGGAATTGTCCGATTATGTCCGTAGAAAGAGGTATATTGTTTTCGTTATGTAGAAATAACCGTGATGGTCCTATCGGGCATCCAGATCTAGTTTCGTCTCCAGAAAATTTCTGTCACTTCAAGAAATTTGCTACTTCTTTTGAAGAAAAAGTTTACCTTCCCTGCCCCTCACCATTCAATCCTTAACCATATCTGTAATACTCAACAAGAGTTTTGTATTTAGTTTTTACGGTTGGTATATCTTGACTGGGTGTACATGTAAGTTAAATGGGAATTATTGAACAAATCAAGTCAGTCGGTTTTTAATTTAAAGCCGGAGTCGTTTTTTTATACGACTCCAAGTCATGGTTGTAAGTGACACTTAAAGAGTTTGCGACCGCTGGACCTAAGCCAGGGGTGGGGATCCTTTTCATTTCTAAAGGCCACATTCATTTATCTGATTCAACACAAGGCCGCAGTAAAGAAAACGTTGACACGCCCACCCATAAATTAAATATTTTTAATTCACAATATGAATTAGTGAAAATGTAAAAAATCTGTATCTATCGAATCTAAAAAAAATGGCACAAGTCAAAATGCCGCATCGGAGAGGCCAAGAGGCCGCAGGTACTGGACTAGGCGATTTAATAATACGTGAGAATTGACCCAACTCCACATGAAAGCAAACAAGAATAATGGCCCGAACTGGATTGTTATAAAGCAGTGATGCACAAACGCGGCCCTTTTTGAATTTTGTGGCGGCCCTTAAATCTCTTTCTCAAAAATACTTTTTTCACATAAAACATGTATTAAACAAATTTAAGCAAGCTTTTTCTTCAATGAAGGAGAATAAATCGGTTCATAGAAACAGGCTTACAAATATTATGTCAAATTAAAAAAATAGTTAAAAATTAACAAAGACCATGAACGCATTAACTTATGGATTTCATATAAATGAAACATAAATATTTCACAATGAAATGATTTTTAATAAGCAAGTACTCATGATCTTTTTTTTTGCATGGCTTATTTATTTTCTAAATAATAAAATGGAACCTATTACTCATTTATCTAAATTCACTTAATCTTTTTTACACGTTTTTAAGGCTGTTTTACATGGAACATACATATTTTCTGTATAAAAAAAGGATTGAGCGTACTTTAAATCATTTTTTTCTTTGCGGCCCGCACCCACGATAAATTTGTTTTATGCGGCCCGCTAGAAGGTAGAGGTTGTGCATCACTGTTATAAAGAATAAAATAACTGTCACCAATCACGCAATGTTGAAGCAACGATTCTACGTCAATTATCCGAAAGAGCACAAGAACCTCCCGTACAAGTAGATATTTATTTGAATAACACATCAAGTTATTTATAGAAGAATTACATGTTATTTTGCTGACTTTATATGCGTTCACGAGGTGCATCTGTTCGCGTACTTGACATTTATGCTAATGAAAGTGTTTTCTCTCTCTGTTATATAAGTGTAAATAATGACCAATAAATATGCTAAGAAGGTTTGACTCATTTATTAAAGTGCGCGTTATAAATTATAGCAAGAAATCATACAGTGTATAAGAAGAGTAGAATAAATGAGCGAGTTTTAGATATTCCGATTTGGGCTACGAAATAGTTACAAAATATATTATTGGGAGTTTAAACATCTTATTTTGTCAGTAGGGCATCTAATCCTGTACCCTTTTTGTGATTCCAGGATTGAGCATTCACCATAAAATCGTGTCACAATCAGGGATGGGCTGGAGGGGGCTCGCGCTAGCCCCATTGTTAAATTTGACTAAGGCCGGCGAGCCCCTTTTTAATTTGAGAGAAAACAATATTCTCAGATCAAATTAGTGTATAACTGCGATTTCTGACTTATATGTTATCAACGACAGCTTCAGTATACACAGTAGTTCATTTTTAGTCATTTAGATTGATAAGTTTACGGTAAAATGCATATTGTTACATGTTATAAGTGTATTAAGTAACAATCGATTGCTTATTTAGGTATTGCATATAATTTCATAGGAGTGATACAAATATTCACTTCTTCCCCAGAATATCGATAATTGCTTTGAGATTAAGCGAGCCCCCTTGTTAACGTATTGGCAGCCCACCGCTGGTCACAATTGTTTGAGATTCATGTGGGTTTTCGGGATCTCGGAATTGATCACTGGGGAAAAGTCTGAAATTGAGAGATTATAAAATAATCTACAAAAGAAGGTAAATTAAGTCGATGACTGATTTGAAGAACATGAGAATTAACGGATTTCCCATAATAAATAAAAGAGAGCTTTTTAGCGGGCTGGCATATTCCAATTCTTTTTTTGCTGGTTGGCTGGTTTCAAAAACTTTTCAAGATTTTTTAAACTTGTTATCCTAAATACCTGATTCCGGAGTTTCTGTATCTGTAATCCTGGGACTGAAGACCCTAGTTGCCACCTTCATTGAATTTCAAATCGAAATCATTTGGCTTGAAAAACTGCGGCTATTTTGCCCCTTGTGTATCTTCCGCAAAATACTACATACAGTGGGATTGAAACTTCGCGTCCCACGTGCAGAAGTCGGTTTTTGGTCTTAAAACTTAGAGTTGGAAGAGGTAATCTCAGCCAACGCACCTCAATCAGATTGAGGACCTTTTTAGCAAAAGCCAGCTTAGAAATACCCCAATCAAGTCAATAACAATGTGGCTACCGAAATAGTTGAATCAATCGATGTATAGTTGATATTTGGCTCAGTTGACTAATGAGTTTTCCAATCACTGGTCTAGTACAGCGTTCTCAGTGGCGAATTATCCCATAAGCGCAAGAGGCGCCTGCATGGGGCCTCTAAATCTCAGGGGTCTCAAAAATAGCATATATGTATATACCCTTAAATTTTAATTCAATTTTTCAATATTAATTATTATTCTACGAAGAGTTTTGCAGCACTTTTACGTTATTCGAAAAACAGAACCTCCAAATTGTATTGCGCCTGGGGCCTCAATAGTGATTAATCCGCCACTTAGTGTTCCTAAACCTTTTAACATCGAAAACATTTTAAAACGAAAAATAATTCTTAAATCGGCGTCAGTCAGACATAAAAACTAAATACCATTATTACACAGTAAATAAAAATATTTTCAGACAGAATCCAAGTCATCTAAACCCAAAAGATGTATCAAAGCAATTTCGATATTCGAGCACCTGCCGCTCGTGATAACATTGCTGGGCTCGAGTCGTTGACCGCTATTTCGCTACGTGCATAGATATGATTGACGCTAGTTGTTAACTAGTTTGGTGAGTAAGATCTGAGGCTTGAATCAATTCACTGCATCCAGTTTTTGGAGAGTGGCCAACGGATTACATATCCCTCCCGGCGCATATAATTATAGACCGGTTTTGCATTTGCTTAAATTGCAGAGCGCAAATGAAATTAGTGGTGCGACCACAGCAAATATAAATGTCAAGAAAATGGATTATACACACCGGTTATATTGTCTTACCAAACGTAATCACTGTTTAAATCGATTATAACGCAGACATATTTCCGGCTGCGTGGTCGAAAATAATATATAATTAATATAAAAAACATTTTATTACATTAACGTAGAAATAAACATTTATCGCAAAATTTACAAATTGTCGAGAAAAAGTGTGAGCGCCGACCCCAAGCGCCCCGCCCCACTACACCACTGTAAAAATGCAAATGATTTATTTCGATATATGTATTATAAGTTGTGGTTTTGTACTTAATTTAAAATTCTCATCGGTTATTTGGCTTATCAATAATCACTGTACATTAGAGGTCTGCACGGGCCAAAATTTTACAAAATTACACGATCCGAGCCCGAAAAACTCAGGCCCGACCCGGCCCTTGCCCGAAATAGTCTAATACCGCACTTGTTACCCGACCCCGACCCGAAGTCCGAAACTCTTTTCGAATACTTTTTCCCCAGATTATCTCCTCCGAAAGTCTTTTTTTTTAGGTCACCGGGGAATTTGAAATCCTCAATTTGGTATACTTTTTTTTCAGATTGTCTCCGAAAATCCTTTTTTTTTAGCTCACCGGGGAATTTGAAATCCTCAATTTGGTATACTTTTTTCCCGGATTGTCTCTGAAAGTCCAATTCCAAAGCCCGGCCCGAGACCGAATCTCAATTGCGCTTACCCGTCCGAGCCCGACCCGAGCCGGGTCGGGTAGAAGCCCGGGTCCGTGCAGACCTCTACTGTACATATATGATTCTAGATTTTTCACATAAAATATGCTTAATTTTTTCATCGTTGTAATGTCTGCAAATTGCTCAGCGACAACGCAAAAAAATATTCATACTAAAGCTGTTTTGAACATTGAATAAAAACGCTACAATTGTTAAAATATATTATAATAACTGGCCAAAAAAACCGCATAACATTTCTTGAAGATGATTAATGACCAATACTACGTTCAGCGATAACATGTTCCCGTGTTGTCGGTTCAAAGGCAATACGATTGAATCACAATTTCTTGGTTGCGGCATGTTGTCGAGATATCGAACAATCAGAATACTTAACTACATAAAATTTCTGGACAGTGATAGAGTGGGTGTCAAGGGTAATCAAATGATATATCAATCAACATAATTATGGATTTAATGCTTCACCGATATTATTTTTTTTTAAATATTTTTTTAGTATTTCGATATTTCATACAAAATATATCACAATCACAAAAAAAGTCGGTTCCAAAGTCTATTATCTAGTCTGTATCATGTCAATATTGACACAACTCTTGATTTTCGCGGATTGTTCTGCGTTTATCATTATTTTCGGAGTGCACTTGCAATAAGCTCGCGGTGCATCAGTACTCCGCTGTGCACCGGTTAACAACCACTGATCTAATACATCGTTGTTTTTGATGACAATTCTTCTCGAGTGACTTACAAAAAACTCTCATCGAGTTTATCTTTCAACTTGAAAATATAGGCATAAACTGTAATGCCAAATATTTTTACCCTATTATAATGGAGTTCTACCAAGTAAATGCCAAGTCAATAAAACCATTTTTTTTTTTAATTTTGAATTTAAAAAAATCTAAATATGAGGCTATTATTTGCAAACCCGGCTCATTCCAAAATGTTTGAAAAATAAAACTTGAATTTCGTAAAACAACAAACATTTGACAAGTATTTTTAGTTTTAAATGACTTTGGAATGATATTTTGTATTTTATCAAGCCAGTTTGGGGACTGCTTTCTAAAAATAGTTTTAAAATGTTTTTGTATTTACTAAATTATATTCATGGTTCACGTTTCACCGGCCGGGTTTGTAAGTAATAACCTCATATAATGACCGAATTGAAAAAAAATCACGGTTTAAAAATAAATAAATACCATGTACACTCCACTGATGCCCAAGCAGGGATTTGTTCCCGACGACTTTGTCACGGCCATCGATGATAAAAAAACTTTTAATTATTTTTTCGCCATGATTACTTTTAAGTCGCTTACTCCGTGGTTACCACGCAATCAAATACGCTCGATAATTGCATAACGGGGTATAAATATATACACAAGGTGATGGTGAGGTGAAGCTAAGTGCGGTTAACCATCGGAACATCCTAACGAGCAAATAAATAATGACACCACAATCACTATGCGAGAGATCAAACGAATTTATCAGATGTGGATACAACTCACCGCGATAACAATGTACAATCATACATCCCACAAGGGCTCGAAACAGGGGTGGGCTGGAAGGGGCTCGCGCGAGCCCCTTGTTAAATTTTGGCGCGGCCGGCGAGCCCCTTGTTAAGATAAGAAAATCATTCGTCTTAGATCAAATCAACATATAACTGCAATTTATGTGGATGGTTACATTTTATTATGAAACAAGACTTAGTTACCCCTTAATTTTTTCATTCAACATTATGGGCTTTCGTACCATGCCTCATGGGTTCGAGTCCCAGTACGAAGCAGCATCTTTTCGATCGATTTTCTGTTCGAAGGTATGGGAGTTTGTGATGTCTAAAAATTCCCCTCCCCCTACTCTTTCGATCCTTTGAAAAAAAACTTTGGATGAGATACCTTCATTAGGAGGCCATATGATCGACATTGGGAGCGGACAGGGATAAATAAAAAAAATGAATACGATTTACCGAGCCCCTTGTTAAGATATTGGCAGCACACCGCTGGCTCAAAATGGACAATTTCAGGAAAATAATAAGTCGAAAATAACGATCCAAAAATGACAGTTTACACTTGAATTTTGTCATTTAACATTTTTTAAAAAAACGGGGTTTTAGTTCAATATGCGACACTCGAAAGCCGATGTTTTTCAATATTGGTTTTAAATATGAGAATATATATTTTTTTATTTGTAATTCATAGCTTCGTTACTTTGACTAAATAGAAGTAATTTTTGTAACAAATAGACGAAGTTTAACATTTTTTTCGCTTTTTATTTGAATTATTTTTTTTGTAAAATTTCTAAAACCGATTAAAGCCGAATTTTAGAAAATATTGTAATACGGATTCGGAATAATGTATTTTTTGCAGTTTAATAAGTCGGTTTTTAAATAAACCCTGGTTTATACCTTCTATCTATTTTTCGTACATTATTATAATCCTATATTCAAGGCTACTTGCTTCGTTGAATCATTATTGATTAGTTTTTTTATCTGTAATCCTTTTTAACTTTTTACAAGAGAAAATATACATATTTTGTTATCTTACATGACTCTTAAGTTTTTACAAGAAAAAATTGTTGAATAGCAGGGGTTGGCAAACGTTTTATATCAAGAGCCAGATCGTAATAAACTAGCTAGGGCCAGGAAGCTAACTAAAGGATATTTTTTTATACAGGTGATTATAATGTGGCAAAAAATAGGTACATAATCTTGTTATGACACATTTACGTAAAGATAAATATTTACATTTAATAATTAATGTGTAATAGAAACATGCAAAACCAATATATGTATAAATAATATATTACTTAAAATAATAAGCTCTACTAATATCTAATGATGTTTAAAAATTTCCTCTCATCCTTCCAATATTAAAATAACGGGGTGTAGCGAAAGCGTTAGTTAGCACTAGTCCTGCCCTAGCCCTACCCTTATATCCCTACTACTAATTACGAATAAGAGAGGTTGTGCAACTGGTTAGCAAACAGTCCTCGTAGAAAACATTTCTGATGATATACTTCGATTAGGAGACTATATGCTCTACAACAGTGTTTCTCAACCTTTTTGATAGCGTGGCCTCTTTTGAGTGTCTTTACTTTTCCGTGGCCCGCATACATTTTTATTTTTTTTTAGCTCACCGAGAAATTTGAAATCCCCGATTTGGTGTAATTTTTCCCAGAATATCTCTGAAACACCTTTTTTTTAGCTGACCGACGAATTTGAAATCCTCAATTTGCCCGTGGCCCCCCTGAACTGTGTTGTGGCTCCCCAAAACAAAAATAAATCTCTGTGGCCCCCTAGGGGGCCACATGGTCCACCGTTGATAAACCCTGCTCTACATTTAGAGCAGAAATTTATTTAAAAAAATGTTTAAGTGAGGTAAATTTATGGATTTGACCATTGATTTTTCATAAATGCAGTTGGAAGTTTACGAAGGATTTATCTTTATATGAAATAAATACAATACGGAATAGATGAATGATTATGTTTGATAGTCGTTCATTTCAACTTAATATCGTAAAAAAAGATTTTTTCAATGGATGTCTAACTATTATATATCTAAGTATGTCATCTTATACTTTAATCAAAACAAAGATCGAAATGTTACGTATGCCAAACGTGGCGTTAGTTTTGATAAAGCTGATATGAGGGGCCATAAACAAAAACCGAGAAGTCCATATTTTGCCAAGAACTAAAAAAAAAGTACGTAAATCCGATGTAAGTCAATTCATAATATGAAGCGATATGTATACATTTCAATATCTGCCTAAACAATGTGTTTATGTTTCAATCGAAATTTGTTTGTTTTAAATTAAAATTCTTTTTTCTATTCTATTATATCTTAACCACTTGAATACGAAGCGGACACCGGTGTCCGGAACATACGTAAGCAAATACGGATGTCCAAGACGTTTAAAAAATAAAATACTTGGTATTCTAATAGAATATAAGCAATATTTTGATGAATATGTATAGTGCTATCTATAATACTTTCGATGGATTCGGCGGTAACTTTGTGGAAGTTTATTTTAATATAAAATAAAAATAACTTTGATTATTCCACGTATTGTGTTACAAAATGTGACACGTGTTTCGCCTCTTTCAGAGGCATCCTCAGACAACTACTTTCGCAAATGTTTGCTTAAGTACAAATGATTTTAATTTTACTATTCTGATATATTATAATAAAAATCAAATAAAATGGGAGGGGAAAAACAAACAAACGATAATGGTAATACAAATGACATTTACATTAAGAAATGATTATCTAATGAGTTGGATCAATTAGGACGGGTTAAGCCGCTAGAAAATATATTACTATTCTGATATATTATAATAAAATCAAATAAAAAATAAAAATGTCAGGCGAAACACGTGTCACATTTTGTAACACAATACGTGGAATAATCAAAGTTATTTTTATTTTATATTAGTGCTATCTATACTTAGTCAATATAGGTTTTTAAAATATCGAATTCGAGTGTATATTAGGCAAAATTATTTTTCTCAAAAATACGCAGTATCTCTGGGACATATTAATGATTTATTTGCGCGGTATTCAAGCGTTTATTAATTAAGCGCTGATAAACCGTACAATTAAATAAATATAAATAAAATTAAATCTGCACATACCGGATACCAGAGTCAATCAGATTTTAAATATTCCGATCCATGAATATATCGCAAATTGAGATTTAACATATTTTGTTTCGTAAACCTTTTCCTAAACTTTTCTAAGCTTAAGTGTGTATATATATCGATTTCTGTAACTAGACGTCTCATACAATATAGTGATATAAAACATGTAGTACCAGATAAAATCATGCGAAAAAAAAATTAAGCACGGAAATAAAATGCAAAAACCGATAAATTCAGCATCGATATGTAAAAAAAAATCGCTTATATTTATTGCAATTAGGGGAAGACTGGATAGAGAAAATATGCATATATTGTGAATTGGAAATGCGATTGGTAATATAATTCATTCATTTCAACGTGAAGCACAAAATCATCGTTAACTACTAACATTACAAAGTGGACATATCTGTTTTTGCTTTTAGACGCCGCGTATCAATGTTATCTCTACTTCGTCCTAAAGTAAAAACATTTGGCGGAATGATTATCTTTGCAAGTTATGATAAGAAACATGCGTAATTTACTAAGTTTTATATGTTTAAATTATATCACTATAATGTGTCATGTTTCGATGCAAACATTGTATTTCTGAGAAAAAACAATGAGTAAAAATGCTCACTTGCTGATATGTTTCGATTTTGATCACAATATATTTTTTTTGCATAAATACTGTAAATTATTTTATACGAAATATCGAAATAACGTCTTTGAATTGATTCGTTTGGAATTGATATACCAATTAGTCGTATGTTTTTGCTTTATTTAAACATTCTATCTAATACCGGTATCCTATATTAAATACCGAAATACTCTTATAGATATATTCGTCCGGTATTGCAATCTCTAGTTTGGATTGATACAACAAACAATTTAATATAAATTATCTATTAGTTATGGAAAATTGACCGTAATAATAATAAATGTTCATATTTTTGTGTGCGGTTTTTATATCAAGTCTAGTAAAAATCTAAATTTCCGTTGAGGTTCGTAAGTGTATCAAAGAGTCATAAATATGCAATATAATATACATTATATTTTAAGAGTAACAAATGTGATAAGTTCAAGAGTTGATATGCAAAGAGACGCGGTTTGCCGAAGTCTGATTTAGGAAGTTGTAATCCGTAAGTAAATACAGTATTACTAAGCCAAATATCGAAAATTAGTCTATTCATCGTATTAATTGATGTAATAATTAATGACTGTATTTATCAAGACTGTGGAGTCGGAAAAATCTTACGACTCATACAGTTTTAAAACATATGTATATTTAATGATGTGTATTCAAACCACAATAATCCATAGTGTTGCCACTGCATGCTAGGCTGATTAAAAATGTTCTGATGGTATACATATACATATATAAGTAAAAAAAACGTGGAAAGGGAAATGATTGAATAAAAAGAGTTGAGAGTCAGTTTAAAATCGATTACAAAGTTGTAGTCGTTTTATTTTTAATGACTCCACAATCTGCAACCTTACCATTTACGAAATCTACGGACTGAAGACGGTCAACCATGGGTAACAACACGCAAAGTTTCAGGGGGTGTCATAGTGAAAAAACAGCTTCTACACTGCAAAAAATGACGAATTTATAATTGCATAATCGTTGCAAGACATTACCCGAGCGATGTTGTAAAAAAAATATACTAATTAAAATTTAGAAACTAAAGATATCATTGGCATGGCTTCAAAACGAGTTCACGGTTGGTGAGTGTAGTTGGGTGTAGGTGGTTGTAATATATTTAATAATAAACTTGCAACATGGTACACTGTTATTACTCATTGCCCCATTGTAATAAAATACATATTTTATTACCAAGAACATGCAGAAAAAAATCTATAATAGATTTCCCCGAAAAACTCACATTCAAAAAGGTGAAAGAAATAAGCTTTAAAGATCGAAGCCTATGTAGTTTACCCAGACGTTTGTTTTTCAGTTTTCAGATGGGTGATTTTTTAAAAGTTTGGAAAATTGTGCCAATCATCAGTTTCGATATATTAGGGCGAGTTTCAACAATAATTATTAAATTCGTTTAAAAATCATATTGGGAGTACACAACACGGTAGAGGCAATCTACTCAAATAATTCTAAATCTAGGACTAACGGTTGTGCTCGTTTAATACCATGTGCCTCTTGTTCAACGCATGCATCTTGCGAGTCATTGCAGCTTACGAAAGCACATAACTATAAACTTTGCTTTAAAAACAGATACCGGCATACTGGGGATACGGTGGCTCGAATTCATCAGGAACTTGGATATAAGAGAGCGGAATTGCCAACTCCTTATTACGTCCAATATCTAAGATCAGAAAGCGACGATGGACTTAGCTTAGACATGCGGTCAGTGGCGGATTACCCTATAAGCGCAAGAGGCGCGCGCTTGGGGCCTCCAAATCTTGGGGGCCTCAAAGATAGCATATATTATACAAACCCTTACATTTCAGTTTTCAATATTCATTATTATTCTACGAAGAGGTTTGCAGCACTTTTATGTTATTCGAAAAGCAGGGCCTCCAAAATTTATTGCGCCTGGGGCCTCCAAAGTGCTTAATCCGCCACTGCATGCGCTGCGTATGCATCAAGGGAGCCTAAGTCCTGCATGTGTTTTTACCATACGGATGGAAGCCGTCGCCGTGAAAGGCAGCTGATGATTATCCAAAGGATGTGCTTGGCGGAGCTACAGGACGCTGGGATGACTTGAGAGGGACAAAAGAGAAAACCATGAAGATATCGTGAGGTGGTCATATGCTCAGATTAAGGAGCGGATATGGATAAAAAGTCATCCGAATGAATTATTATTATCATAACAATTAACATGATATAAAATTGAATTATTATTGTTTGTAACCAGCGGTGGGCTGCTAATCTGTTAGCAAGGGGCTCGCTTAATCTCAAAGCAATTCTCGGTGTTCTGGGGAAGGAGTGATTTTGTTATCACTCTTATGCAATCGATTGTTACTTAATACGTAACAATATATGTACAATTCAGCATAAACCTATCAATCTAAATGGCTGAAAATGTACTACTGTGTATATTGAAGCTGTCGTAGATAATATACAAGTCATAAATTGCAGTTATATACTAATTTTATCAGACAGTTTGTTTTTTTTTAATTAACAAGGGGCTTGCTGGCCTTGGTAAAATTTAACAAGGGGCTCACGCGAGCCTTACCCTCCAGTCCACCCCCATGTTTATAAAATCGCAACTTCGAAATGACAAAACCAGTCGGAATAGAAAGTTCATCCCCGTCAAAAATGGTCAGATCCAAATGAAGTGACGTTAGTCGCAAGAAGTTAACAAATAGCGCGAAGTTGTCCTTGTAAATGTATGAAAATCAAGTTTTGTTCACCTATATACATATTTATAATAACTTATTATGGAGGTGCTCAGTTGTTTCTATACGAAGGTCAGAAGATCTCAAACGTATATTAAGATCGTGAAAAATAATATAATGATTAATTCTGAGTATGAATACTAATGTTTCCCAAAATGTGGTGTGCGCTAAACATTAAAATGAAGCTTTGGTCAAATTAGTTGCAATAATTCCTATTTCAATATCTAACATCGTGAAGAATAGTATAAAGGAAATAATAAAATCAAAATTGAATGTTTTTGTTTCAGCTTCACTAACAACTGTGAGTTTCTTAAAATTTAATTAGATGTTACAATCTACGTATTTTTTCATGCCTTTACACAGTAAATAAGTCATTATGACGAAAAACGCGTTTTTATTATAAGCTAAATTGAACTTCCTTGTGGATTAGTTGTCACATGATTTTTGCGAAAAATCACTACGCGCGGTAACTTACTATTGAAAACTTCTCTGGAATCCAGAGAATAAGTATTTGTGAGACTTTTTGGAAACTTTCAGATTATACAAGGCAAAAGACTTTGTTATTATTTAAGTCTGGATATAACTGATAAAATTTAGTTGAAACTTTAAAAGTCGATTATCAAGATAGTGTTTTTATTCAAAAGGAGGCGCAGTGACAAAGTTTGAAAACCACTGACTTAATGACTACTTGCATCAAACCGACAATGTATACACTTGTATTCTATTAATTGTCATATTATTTTGTTCACTGGACGCCGAGTATAACGCGAACGATTTTTTTATTATTATTTAAAAATAAATTGCAAGCTATATTATAACCTCTAAATGACAGTGACGTAGATCAGTGGTTTTCAACCTTTATTTTACTGCGCCTCCCCATCCTTTATTTCATATAGTAATAAAGACATGTTTTAGAGAGCAATTCAATATTTTGGACTCTTCGTGCCTCCCTTTGTAATAGTTCACGCCTCCCCAGGGAGCAATGTTCCCTCTAATTTTCCGAAGGTTATGTGCGCAAAATACATAGGCTGTGCAACTTTGAAAGGAAATTTTAAAAAATGTGCGCCAGATAACGGTATTTAGACCTACTTAACGAAATGGCTAATTTTGTATAGTGACAATAATTAACACTATATATTATATAACACTAATAATTAACACTATATAATGACAATTAATTTATTCTGGTGGTGGTATAGCCAGTACCGGCGCGAGGATATTTGCCACCCTGGGCAACGGTTATTGGCGCGCCCCCTTTTTAACAAACTGTGGAATATTTTTTTTATATGCATGTCCACTCTCTATGTGAATCACATGGCCTCCTAATGGAAGTATCCCAAAAGAAGTTTTTTACGAGAACTGTTTGTTAGTGAGGCGCTCAACCTACCCTTTTCGAAGTATATATAATACGATACATAATTATAACGAACAGATACAAGTATAAACTATTATTTATTAGAATATAAAAATAATTTGATTACTCAATTTATGCGCCCCTTAATAGTTTGCGCCCTAGGCGATTGCCTATTTCCTTTGTATGGTAGCGCCGGCCCTGGGTATAGCTGGTGTAACTTTTGTGCGCTCTGTTCTAATGCATGTGCGCGCGCACACTCGCGCAGCTTAGAGAAAATACTGCTGGGGAGGCGCGCCTCCCAGGTTGGAAATCGCTGACGTAGAGTTTAAGAATTTAAAGTGGAATAAAATATTAATATTAATTATGAATGCAAATGTTTAGAGCCTGCGCAAGAAGGATTCAAAAATGGAAATTCTGTCTCACTGTTGCGGGTCAAGGTCTACCAGTATTTTTTTTTTGCATGGCTTTAATAAATAAAGTGTTGGAACGAAAATTTTGTAAACAAACCAAAGTCTGATTGACAACATACGTATAATAAAATTGCGTAATACTTTATGAATGAGATTTAAAATTTATTATCTGATATTTACAACCTACATATCTACGTTTGATTCGACCGGTCTTTGGACTTGTAAAAGATTATGACAAATGAATTTTTGGGACTTTTAAACTTTGTAAATTATAAATGGATTTTAAAAGATCAATAAAAATTGGCTTAACAGCTTGTCAGTTTTTTTATGGGAAACTGTAATGAGAATTAGAGATGTCATTTGACATCAAATCAACCCATGACCAATATAAATGTAATATTGACGTTGCCGAGACTTGAACCAATACCCGCTTGATCGCGCAGCGGGCTTGCAAGGGGCTCGCTTAATCTCAGTGCAAGTAAAGGAGGAAAATTTACACATGTGAAATATGAAGGATAATCAGTCCAAGCATCGTTCACAAAAAATTTGGCATTGAACATCTAAGAACGGTCTGGAAGCCATTTATATTGAACGTCGCCATTTTAAAACACTGTTAGACTATAGACAAAAACTCTTAGATCTCTTTTATTATGCACCCAAAATAAATGTATGTTACGAATAATTTCTAAAGACAGCAGTCTTAAGTTTCATTATAAATTTAAAGCATCTAGAGAAACTGTAGTCGGGTTCTGATTTGATCGGAGAATATTGTTTTTTTTTCAAATTAACAAGGCGCGCGAGCCCCTCCGAACCCTGACTTGATCGATACGGTAAAACTCTTCATCACTAAACCACAGAGTCTGACTGATCATATTTGTAAAAAACACGCACTGAAACATTCTGTTGTGTAAAATGTAAATGAATTGGCTTTAAAATAACCTCCAAATAGCTTATCATAGTTGGTTTCAAACGGGGTTAAGATTTTGATCGCTGTATGTCCAGGGATCGGCTGGAGGGGGCTCGGGGGAGATCGCGCGAGCCCCTTGTTAAATTTCAGCGCGGCCGGCGAGCCCCTTGTTAAGATAAGGAAATCATTAATCTTAGATCAAATGATCACATAACTGCAATTTCTGTAGATGGATAAATTTGAAAATTAGTTGTTTCATTTTTTCATTCAGCGTTGTGGGCGTCCGTGAATCCCAGTACGAAAAAACAATTTTTCGATAGATTTATCTATTTTATGTTCGAAGGAATGGGTGTTTGTGATGTCTTAAGATTGCCTCCAACTCTTCCGATTCTTCAATTCAACTGGGCGCTACTATTCGTTAATCACTAGTCCTGTCTTATGCTTATCATTTTATCCCTACTACTCTCTTTCGGAAAGAGAGGTAGAGCGACTAAGCAACAAGCAGTTCTCGTAGAAAAATAACTTTCGTTGAGATACCTTCATTAGGAGGCCATACACTCGACATAGGGAGCGGACATGGATAAAAAAATTGAGAGCATTTACCGATCCCCTTGTTAAGATATTGGCAGCCCACCGCTGTGTATGTCACAAAAGCTCTGTTCTTCTTCGTACTTCTGCCGGTTTGCAAACCGTAAGTACGCAGAACAGAGCTAAAAAAAATCACGGCTTGATACTGTTTGTATGTTTGTCCGCGAGACATGGTCAACGACCCGTCTATTTGGTTGCAAAGTCTACGAGCTCGAATCCCCATACAGACACTTTTCATTCAGATAGAGAAAACACATTCTTTGATATGTTGGATTTTAAGTTTTTAACTGTTACTCGTAATTACATTTAGAACAAGAATCGCAAAAACACGAAGAATCACAACTCGAGAAAATGTATGAATACGCATACACCGTGTTGCAGATTACCTAATTATATTTTCCACGTTTTTGCGTAAATATCTTTCAGGATTCTTTTTTCACGCGCAATGTGTCGCTGATGTGTCCCTGAACAAAATTATCCGGCTTTGGGCGGAAGCCAAATTTCTGTAATCTATTGATTGTTCGAGCTTTTATAGGTGCAGTGGTAATTATTTTACCAAATGTGCGAACTATTTGTCTTGTTTGAGTGCCTTCTTTTTCATGGCAGTACTACAATCAGTGCCGCAACGAGGCATGGCCGTAAGGAACTATATATATAACCCACGGGCGTATTAAATATAGAATGTCTCATGAATTAAATACTTCGTATTTTTATATTCTCCCGAGTTCAAAAAAAATGCTTTGAGAATATTGAAAATACACTGGACTCTCTTTTTAGGTAACTTTGAAATTACACGGCGCCACATCTTTTACATTTTTTTACTACTCTCTACTATGCGCGAAAAATGTTAATTTCTGTAAAACTGAATTTTTGGAAAAAAAATATTTCACAGGCTCTAGAAATCTCAAGTGATGAAAGCGATGTCGAGCCAAATGTGCATAAACGGATACGTCTATTGTCTAAAACAGCCGCCATCAAACTACGGCCTGCAGTTCGGCCACGGCCCTCTAAATTTCTCAATCCGGCCCCATCACGGCCAGTTTCTCAAAAAGTTTGGTGACCCCTAGTCTAAAAAGAGAGTTTATTTTATATAATCATTCAAATATTAGCTCAAGGGTGGGGAACATTCTTAATGCTTTTCGTTACAATTTTATTGCAAGTAATAATAGTTGATAAATCTTTTATATGTCGCAGTTGGTTTACTGCAATAATTCCAATAAGCATAGGTGTTCACTGTCAATACTTGATGGAATAGATTCATAATAAATTTCAAAATAAAAAATGTACTGATCCCAAATTTATTTATTAGGATTAAAAAGGCTTTACTCATCACAAGCATATACAGCAGCTGTTGAAATAGTATACCAATATGATCTTTTAGGGACTGGGCAGATCAAAGTAATCTCTTCAAGTTAAATATTACATTTCGAGCAATTCTTGATTGAAACACTTTTGTTTACAGAAAATCCACAATGATTATTTATTAGTGGTTTAATTTTTCTAAAGTCCATTCAATGCCTTCAGCTGACATAAGCTCTGTTCTTCTGCGTACTTCTGACGGTTTGCTGACGGTTTGCAAACTGTTTTTGAGTAAGAATCTAAAAGCTTTCAATTCGATTCTAATTCGAAAACAGTTTGCAAACCGTCAGAAGTACGCAGAAGAACAGAGCTAAAATATTAAGAAAGATTCGAAGAATCTGCACCAACAGACCAACAGTCGAAATCAAAACTTAAAGAGCCCGTTTCGTTTTTACAAAACGGGAAAAGATTCGATGTTTTTATTTAGGGTCACAAAAGTTAATAAATAAGGGCTCAAAAAACCTTAATTTATTTGTATTATATAATCTATTACACACACATATATTTATACCTACTTAAATAAATTCAGCTCAGCAAGTAAAGGTCAGATGAAAATTGCCTCAAAAATATATTTGTAGTTTAAACTCTCGAATTATGAGAAAATAATATGTCATATTTGTTGTATAAATAATGTCGGATTAACTTGATACAACAATTTTTGAAATTTCACACCTGGGCTAGCGGTAGTATCTTTATTTGCACGTCTTTTTGCATTAGATTTCTTGGAACGTATTCTCGTGCAATAAGAGAATCGGGCATATAAAAAGGCAATTTAAAAAAAACCGACTTAAAACGAAGATACAGTTGCTACGTCTCAAAAAATAGTGCATTTCTAGACAAATAATTCAATTTCAAAAATTTGTTTCCTTTTTTGAAAATACATGAATGTCATCCAATTTAAATTCAAATATCTTTAATGTCGCCGAAATTCCGGTTTCTGAATAAAAGTACTGAATAACCTCTCCTCTATTGTGCAAGATTTTGTGTTTCGAACACGGTTCTTGTTGAAGTAATTTAATAGAATCTCGTGGGAATCTATCTTGACACATTCATTTTAATTTTTAATCAATATTTACTTTAACGATATAACCAATAAAGATTGACTTGACAATATAATCAAATAAATTGCTATAATCAACTGTTCATGCGACTTTATTTCACACCTTTACGATGTTTAGAGTAGGGTTGGTTTTTATCGTTTCATCAAATCGCAACAAATAAAACAAAACATATTTTGAACGAAATTTTTGTACCTGAATGGCGAATTTAAATGGACTGACTTCCTGTTCTTATCACCAAACGGATGAATGAGTAATACTTTGGCTGCAAGAATTGGATAAGCACCTTTTCCAAATGTTCGTATTCTTATTTGACAAAACGCGGGTACAAAACGAGGAAATTTCCATTTTAAAATTCAATCACAAAATGTGGTTTGGAACAGCTGTGTTTGACGTTCTAAATTTGAAACACTGATATTTAAGATACTTATCATAATTATCAACGGCTCTTGATGAAATAAGTGCTTAATCCCGGAGGCGACTTATATTATTATAATATGCAGCTAGGAAATTTAAATGTAGGTAGCATAAGTTATCGTTATCAGTAATTTGAATAAACAATATAACACTTCAAGTTTAACCTTTCAAAGGCAACTTAAAATTCACCAATCACAAATATTGTTATACTAACCGTTTTTTAATACCCTTTTAAGCCGGTATCATTTCAGGTTATAAGGTCATTTTATGAAATATCAAAACTATCTTGCGGACATTAACAATCAAAGGTCAACATTTTTTTTATCAATAAAATAAAAGTACGAGAGAAACATTATCTACAAATAAAATATTAAATAGCACAGTTTAAATGTACAAATAGTCAAATTAGACCGCATAAACAGACAAGTAAGATATAAATTATATTTGAATTAAATAATGTTTTAAATGGTATAATAAATAGGTCTGCAGCAAAACCGCTCTCTTCTGACCTCTCAGAATTATTTCACTAAAATGTAGCGTAGAAAATGATCTTTTTTTCATGCCGGGTTTTCTATTTATGGATATTTTAAGAATATCATGAATGAAAAATGACGTGTAATGTAATCATTAAAAAAATATTTGCCATAACTTACGTAATGTACCAACAGTCCTTTACATTAACTGATCATTTTGTTAATAAATAAATACTTTAAAAAACACACGCACAAAATTCACACAACTCACTACACGTCAACCTATCACAACAGACTGAAACGAAGTTGGTCAAGGTTGGTACAGTGTTGCAGTACTGTAAATTTGTGATAAAATCATTGCTTACAATTGAAGAATGTAAATGAGTACACACGATATAAAAAAAATAGCCGAGAGCTGTACAGCTTCTGGATGAAGGTTATAATTATAAGCTATCATATATTTTAGAAATGTTTTAAAATTAATTCAAAATATAAAAAGAAAATTTACTGAAAGAAAGTCTAAAAACTTTACAATTTTAACGGCTGGCAACTCGTTTCGTTTATTGGCGCGCTTGATAATTATATTCAAAAGTTGCGAAAAGAATTTCAAAATCGACGGACACAAATAGCAAATTTATTCTTTCTTAATATAATTATCAAGGTAACACATTCATTTTTTAAAGATTTCACTTTAAAAAATCAAAAAAATTTCAATAAAAAGTTTTACTGTTAAATTTATTCAGCGCCCGGTGTTATAATGAAATTGAAATTACTTAAATTGAATACCAGTTCGAAATATAGCCTAAAAAAACGGGGAAAAAATATTATCCCCCGCAGTAATGAAGTCATATTTCTCTAAATGGTAAATAATACCACCGGATAAATAGAGAGATCAAATAAAAAAAATAACTTACATTTGGCAAAATAGGATATTATTACAAAAAACGCCCACCCTCCACTCGTCAATTGTTATAGGCGCCTAATTAAAAAGTGTAATAGTAATTCAAATCAGATCGTTAATTTAATTGTATGTTCTGTACATGCGCTATTACAAGAGGGAGGGCTCAACAAATAGTTGAGTTGTAATATTTTGACAAGTTTTAAATGAAAAATAATATTCTGCAACATTGACCACACCGGCACATGTCAGTCTGTCACATTGCAACAAAGATCGGTTGTCACGAAGTTGTTTCACCTGACATTGGTTTTTAGGAACAGACCTGTAAATAATATTATCTAATAATGTATTTGGAACGTATCTTGCTACAAACAGCTCTTGGAAGATAAATGATAATGATAAGCATCATTCCTACACGTGATAGACTTGGGCAAACGCTAAAATTTAAATCTAACATATTTCTGCACAAAAAACAGTTAAACATCTGAATTACTACTAATGATTGAAAAAGGTTTTATAATTATGACTAGTCTGATGCTTTTCAAAGGAGTCAAGTTTATTTACATATTGAGTTATCCAGTAATGTTAGTTTCTTGATTGCAGATGAGAAGCTTGATGTATTGTAGTTTAATTTTCACAGTTTAGATCTCAATGTGTTTGGGAAACAAAAATCGCCGAAACTAACTGTCTATCAGAATTCACCAATTTCCATGGCCATGTGTATCTATCGTAAGCTAACAAATAATACACTTGTAGCTTCTCTTTTGCAACACAAATAAAAAGTATAACTGAAAGACATATAGCAATTATTAATCAGAAAACCATCTGTCTACTTGAATTGACACAAGTGCTTATTTTTAAAAAACAAAACAATGTAAATAATCATGTAGTTCAAGTAAAGTAATATTACAACATTGTATTTTTATTTTGAACCTTTATACACTGACATCTATGTTTTCTTAGGCAAGACTAATTTAATGATATTTTTTAATTGTGGATGAAGATGCGATGTACCCATCTTCTATACAGATGAAGCAGACATTTTAAACGTTAATAGTCTGTTAGCAATAGATGAACCTATGTAACTCTATTGAAACTGTAAGGCAGTGACGTTCCTAGGCCACGTGCCGCCCCTAAGCAGAGCTTAAGATAGCGCTTTTACTATTTTTTAAAAATTACCTTGTCTGCCGCCTATAGTGCTGAGATCGGTAAATGTTATATTTAAAAAATGTTTTTGAGATAAATTGAACTACTGCTTACCCATCGGTCATAATATTATTACCACTGAAAATGATTTATGTCGGCATTTGTTTTTATCAAAGACATTGAGGCGTCATATTTATTTAAAACCAAATTCGTGTGTCAAAAATATTCAGTCATTTAAAAAAAACTGTGATCATTTGCCGCTCCCCTGGACTTCCCGCCCCTAGGCAACTGCCTACTTGCCTATGCCCGGGGAACGTCCCTGCTGTTAGGGCTTGCATACATAATAATCATCAAGGTGACTTTAAGAGATTAGTGCTTAGCTTTGTATAATCCTAAGTTACTACTTACAACGCACTTCTCCAATTAAATTATCCTGAACTGAAAGGAGCACTAGACTATTAACAATTCTTTGATCTACTCGAGTCTTCAAACATAGTGAGGTCAACTACGATCTAGAAATTTATTTCAAAGAAATATTTTGTTGAATCTGACACTTTTGCCTTTCCTTAGAAATCAGACTGTTATACTTGGTTGTAGTAATTTTTACATTCATCACAGAGTTCCAAGTGAGAAACTAAATTAGATAAATGGTAGATGAGAAAACTTTATTGTTACTATCCATCAAAGAAGAAGATAGTTCATTTATGAGTTTCTGACTGAAATAGATAAAAGAAAAAGGAATCTGCTTTCTCCCAAAGAAAGATTATTTTAAAAGGGAATCTGTAAGAAAAACAGTTTAGAATTACTATACTGGGTTAATCACTGTTTCAAGATCCGATTGGGTGCATAGGGAATGAGGAGGTGGATGAATGAAAGTTTCACAGACATTCATGCCAGTATAATAACTACATAAATCAATTGAAAAAATGTTGTAATTTATTTTGTTTTTAATTTCATGTAAAAAATGCAAAATTATAAAATATTTTTTCTATAGCTAAGACACATTACTGTGTTTTTAAAATAACTTATCTTGCCAGGGATGTGCCTTTTTGCTAATCAATTTCTTAACATTTTTTTTATAACAGTATGTTTTATGGGTTCCATATTAACTATAAATCTTATAATTAACTATAATCTCCTGTAAATAGTATACAAAAATATAGAATTCATCGTAATAAATGAAAAGTTTTGGTTTCATTTTTTTCACCATAACGTATCCTCCTAATAACCTAAACACATTGAGGTTTAAGGATATCAATTTTCTATCTGGAATAACTATGTTGGTAAATTCTAGTTTGGCGAAAACATTTTTTTTATCGGCAATTATCATAGATGCAGAATTTACAACAGGCAAATTTATTCATGACTACAAATTCATATCCGTAATTGTGTCAGAGCTGCATAAATCTATCTTTATCTGTGATATTATAATTATTTAAGTAACATAGAATATTGAGACTGGAGGCTTCATCCTAAAAACTTAAATTTTTCATTTGATGTTTACTCAGAACTATTAACCTTTAGAGGAGTATGGACGTACTTTTAACTCAACACAGGAGTGTCTGTCTGTGAGCATACATATGCTTTAAATATGAATTATATATATTCATTAGAAAAAGTCACACAATTGTCATATTAAGAAATGTCAGTAAAGAAAAGTAAAGTCAGCAGAGATGTATTCACTCCTCTAAAGGTTAATTTGTTTGAAACTGTCTCTGCCAGGACAGTGAAGATACACTCTTTTTTATTGCTATGGCCCTTAAGTTAGTCATGGTTTTTTTTTCATAAGAATTTTCTTTAAAAGCACTGTCTACTTCGATGTACCAGAATATCAATGGGCAAATACTCAATTTAGAGCGCATCGACCTTTTCTGAAGAAGTGTATAGACTTGTGTCAATTAAACGACAGCAGGGCTCGAAATTTATTTTCACTAGCTAAAATTTACTTCTGTATAGCAGTTTATTTAATAATAATTATTAAATGTAATACACAGTGAAAACATGGGTTTCTTTTGATACATTGCGACAACAAATGACTTGGACAACTTCTTTGTATACAGTTTGAATTTCGTCTTTCGTAATTCCAGTCAGCTGAAGCTTATGGCTGTTGACAATCAAAATGCTGCACATCGCGTATACTGTAAAATAATATAAATTATATATTTAGTATTGCAATTTTGATGAAGTAAAATTAAAAAAGAAACATTGTAATCAGGTTCGCCGACACTAAATTTTGTGGATTTCTTCCGTACGGCCATCTCGAAAAAATTCTTTCACTAGTTTCCTAGATCAGTGGTGAGCACCGTTTTAAAATCAAGTGTCACTCAATAGAAAAGTAAATTTTCCAACAATTTCTTACGAATTTGCTTATCATTTTGTATAAAAAAGTTCAACAGTATTATTCAAATTAAATTTGAATACGTAGTAATATATTTAAAAAATATACTCGACTACAATGTTCCCTCTAATTTTCCAAAGGTCATGTGCGCAAAATACATTGGCTGTGCTACTTTGAAAGGAAATTTAAAGAATTGTGCGCCACATAATGGTATTTAGACATACTTAACGAAATGGTTATTTTTTTATAATGACAATAATTAACAACACTATACAATGACAATTAATTTATTTTGGTGGTGAAGTTGATGTAAATTTTGTGCGTTCGGCGAGTTGTGTGCGCGCGCACACACGCGCACAGCTTAGAGGGAACACTGCTCGACTAGAAATAATAAAAATATTTATTAACATTCACGCATTAGGATGCGAATGATCTGTTGCAGCATGCTCGAAACTCGAGACTAAATTTAGAGTGACTTGCTTCATGTAAATAGTATATGATCATGTCAAAAGGAAATAGTTTTGTTTTTATACTAGAATAATTTAGGAGTTTGCTATAATTCTAGTCAAATGTACATCATAAAAAATTAAAAATAATTGTTCATTTTTTTTTTAATTCTTCAAAAGCTCATCTAGGTCAGTGGTCTGCAAACCCGTTAGTTAACTGAGCCAATTTTTTAAATTGTTTTCAATTTCAGCAGCCAGTATGACGTCATCGACTTTAGTAGGTCTTCCACATCTAGGGTTATTTTTCAAATCGAAATCTCCTTATTTGAAATTTACAAAACCATCTCTGACACTAACAAACATCCAGAATATCCCCCGGAACATCATAAATGTTTTTAGTGGCAACTGTTGCTGTCTCTTTCTTCAAAAAATTATATAGCATCAAATTTCATATGAATTTTTCACTCGGTTCAAATTGATTCATTTCTAAAGTAATGGAATTTGAATATTACCAACGCAAATCCACTTCTAGTAAGTTTGGGTATAAGGTACACAATACACCAGACAGGTAGCGCAGTCGGAGAACAACTGACCGTTGAAAATGGATAACGCAATAAGTGACATTAATTTCGGGTACACCTATTATATAAGTAAAATGTGGGTAGACTGCTACCCACAGCGCCGCGTTTCCTGTCGCCTGACCGAACGACACCCCCCCACTTCTTCAAAATAGACTCGCCCAGACCGAAAATTTTCTTCTGCGCATGGGTCACAAAGTTTCAATAGCAATGAATGTGCGTGCCCGCCAGTAATATTTTGTGAAAGAGTCATACTCGAGGGGCCAGAGCCACAGTTTGCCGACCTCTAGTCTAGACCAGTGCTTCCCAAATTGGGGGCCGCGGGATTTCTCCAGGGGCCGCCGCAGAACATGTTTATATTGAGGGGGCCGCGGATTATTTTTTTTCAGATTTAGGGGACCGTGGAATGAAAATTTTTGGGAAGCAATGGTCTAGGCTATTAGTCAGAATACTACGAAAAATCGAAATTGGAATTAAATATGCAAATCGTAAAATTTTGTACTCCAATATAGCCCATCGTTTTCAGACCCTAGGATAAAAAAAAAATGCAATGGTTGGTTTCAATGCATCGGGTGATTACTATAAACCACAAAACAATGTCTTCCCTACATAGTAAGCGTGAATATTCTCGTTTGTTTCGGTATGAATCGTCTTCTATCCAATCGCCAAACACAATTTATCTTCTTACACCCAAAAAGTATCATATATGCCAAATATTCATACATATATTAATTAGGTGGGCATGTGGAGTCCAATTCTTGATATCCTGTATTTGCAGGATTAATCATGAGTTAATTGTTTTTTTTAAAAAAAAATGATGTTTCAATGTATTGAAATCGATACTTGTACTTATGCTTTACTACATGCCACTCATTTTCTACCTGAAAAATAATTATAGCTCTGTTCTTCTGCGTACTTCTGACGGTTTGCTGACGGTTTGCAAACTGCTTTCGAATTAGAATCTAAAAGCTTTCAATTCGATTCTACTTCGAAAACAGTTTGCAAACTGTCAGCAAACCATCAGAAGTATGCAGAAGAACAGAGCTAATATGCTCCTAATAACAATGCACCTCTGTAGGAAATTTAATAACAAATAAGAAAATGTCAAATTATCATTCAAGAGAATCAGTGAAATTGATAATTTACACGGAATAGGAATGCGACATCAGTATGAAAAAGTCAACATAACATGTTTAATGAACAAATCATAGATTCGAAATATGACGATGAACGTTTCGTAAAAATATTTCACAATTAGCATGAACTATCGGTTTCCTTGATTGCAACATTGAATTGTTTGATGTTTTAGTATCCGCAATTAAGCTTTCTAGGGAATTGCATTGTTTTCTGCGGGATTTACTTAAATTTCAGGGAGAAAAGAGTAGCATGTAATACAGCATTATTACTCTAAATTCAGGTATCCAATCATTCCTCTCTCCAAAAATATAGGTTAAGAGACAGATAAAAACATTAATAAACATTTTTGTTGTTTTTGTTTCAACACCCTCTACCGTTAATCTCTCAGTTGTTTGAAATATTTGACAAAAATGAGAGCTATTCTATTGCTACAAAATTCATTATTACTCACATGTATAGATGGCGGTGAAAATGATCATAGTGGAACCAGTTTCTTGTTCTTGCTCGGTGTTGGGTTGCGTCACCAAAAAACATCCATAATACATAAAGAGCAGAAAGACAATGGCCGAGGTGAGACTTTGATAGTAACCCAGATGTTTAAGTACCCCATTTTGCGCTGAAAACATCACAACATTTTTCATATCATTTCATCTGAAACATTCTGCAACTTTTCCATGTAAATTCGTCACACAGCACCATAGACGGAATCCAATTTTTTTACAGTATTTAAATTGTATATCATATAATTTTTAGAATAATCCAAATGTTTCAAGTATGCAAACAAATATATTTCGGAGAAGAAGAAGCAGACCCCGGGACTGTTGAGACTATATGTAAAAATATATTCTGAAGATTTAAATGAGATACAATTATGTATCATACCATAGAGCAGGGTTTCCCAAACATTTTCTGGAATGGAACACTTTGCAAGTCCGGAAAATATAACGGAACACTTTTTTAGCTGTGTTGCAGCGTATAAATCCATTCCAATTTTTTTGGAACACCTACTCTGGCTCCGCGGAACCCGCGATTGGGAAACCCTGCCATAGAGATCTACATTATTAACTCATTTATTTTGAATTAATCATACAATACTGCAGGTGTAAATGTAGACCACACTCTTTATTTGACAGATGTCATCATATTCCATTTTTGAATTTTTAATACAAAAAATTAAAGTCACTTTGAATCGTAAATATAGTTCCGTTTTGAATGTTCAATATATATGATCTATTTTTAACGTTCGAATAAATCTTAAATTACCTCAGCGGTAAGAGAATTGTAAGACGTTTGGCTGGTAATCCAAAGTTCTGTGTTCGAGGCTTAACCGCGGAAGATTTTTGTATGTGAAATCAAAGGTACAGCATTTTTCCACAATACAAAATGTGCTTCTTCAAATGTCAGTGTAATGAAGAAATATGTCTTTAGTGTGAATAAAAAAATGGTGACACAGGGGCAGGGGACGATCTTTCTTGACGTCATCGAAAAGGCGAAATCGCAGACATATAAACAAACAATCAGCCAACACTCGGCCAACATTATCGACTATTAATATATAAATAGGAATTGAATGTTACCATGTAGATTCCGCATAATAGAAAAATTGACATCAAGAATCCGGATCCAAAAAATAAAAGCGGTAAGTAGACACCAAACTTATAGGGATCCATCATGTGTTCTTCCGAGAGAAAGGTTATTGAAAGCAGCTTACAGGGCAAGGCGAATGTGTAAAATATCTGGAATCACACAATGATGTATGAGATAAATAATTCAAATTAATATCCGAAACAAAACTTTAAACATAGTAAAAAGATATGTATAAAAAGCCTCACCACATTGATCCAGCCGATCAACAGAGATGCCGATTTCAGATCACATCCAAAGCAACACGATTCCATATGTGGGAGCTTCATTTTTCTAGCGATTTTAATGTTACGGTCAAATTAAAATCAAATCTGAAATAAAAGAAAAAGTTACATAATTAATACCGAATTTATATATTAACCAAGTGGTTTTTAACCTTTTTGAAGTCATGGTGCACTTTTTGTTGTAAGAAAAAATAGCGGTCCACCAAAAATCAAGCGGGTAGAAAACAAAGAAAAATATGCAGACATAAACTTTATTACAAATTGAACAGATTATATAACAGTTATGCGAAAAAAATAATAAAAGAAAAGATATCCATATGTATAGTACATATATGGAAAAATTTAACTAAACGTACCCTTAATAAAATGGAGATTATTTGATGTGAAAATCAATTAATGTGAAACCTGAACTTGTTGGTTTTTGCAGATTTCAGATATATTACATTGAATATTTGATATAGCTACCCTAAATTCTTCATCTAAATTCGTAAGTGTTTCTCGTTTTTAAGTTTTTATTAGTTATTGTTGAGAAACCGAGCTTAGACAAATATGATGTTGAAAACTGTAATAAGATTTTCAGTGACCTCATGCAGAGAGCTGGGTATTTGTCTTGGATAGAAATCCAATCATTCGACACGAGGCAACACATGCCATCGATTAGGCAAAATCGATTCGTCGGCTTTCATAATTTTGCCAAGCATTTCTTTTGGTATTCATAATTTTGTGGATTTTTTAGCTTTTACCATTTTTTCCACAGTGCAATTGAAACAAGCTCGCCGTGGACCAAATGCAACGTGGTACACTGGTTAAGAGCCACTGTATTAACCGGTTTACCATCATAGTGCCAATATTGGCATGCCAACACCGCTAAAGAGTTGCTCTATCATTACAAACTTTCTTATGTAAATGCTATGTTGGATTAATTGAAAAAAGTGAATGAGGTGCGTGCTTGGGGACTTCAAATATTAGGGCCCTCAAAAATAGCTTATAGGTTTGTTTCTTTTTTCCCTAGCTCCCACTCCTGTCCCAGGTTCAAGCTTTATTATTATGGTAGTGGCGTTGCATGGGAGTGTAGCAGGAGCGGACCGGGTAGATTTTTGGGGGCGGCATTTTCAAAAATAAATACAATATTTTTCGAGAAATTATATTTATACATAAAAAAAATTAAGCCACCTGTCGTAAAAACTCCTAGCTCATGGTTAAAAAGAGTAGAAGTGATTTAAAAACAAAATTAGATGAAATATTGGGGGCGGTAAATTTAAGAACTTCCCCGGGCGGCAAGACTCTTTCCTACGACACTGAATAATGGTAAGCTAAGTTTGCCGGGTTTCTTGCAAGTCAAGCAGGGACATTTATCTGATTTGCCGATCAGCGTGATCGTTTTTTTTTTTTTTTTAGCTTTTGCGAGACTTTTGTATCCAAAAACCCAGGAATTTACCGATTTGCCCAAAATACCGGCGTGACTCGTTTTTTTTTTAGTTCTTCTAAGACTTTCGAACCCAATATCCAAAGATTTACCAAATTTCCCCAAACAATCAGCGTGGGTCGTAAACCGGGACATTTGGGCGTCCCGAGATGTTTGTTCGGGACACCGGGACACGAGACTCAAAACCGGTGACAGTCCCGGTTAATCGGGACGCCTGGCAACCCTAAGTAAGCCTAATCATAAAACTTCAATCCGCATTCTTTCATCAAACCATTATTTAAAGTGGGTGTTAATGGCACCATTATTTGCTTTTAACAGGAAATTTCACAAAACTCGATCAAATCACAAATATTCATCTGTTCACATAACCATGACATAACCTAACTGTCATATTAATTTTTGACAGACATGGCGACATGCGTCACGTCATATAAAGTAATTAAATTTACTATTAAATTGCGATGAATTAAACATAATATTCAAAATCAGACTAAAGCTATATGATTTCTTACCGCAAAGTGTACGTCTGTAAACAGTTTTCGGGATGAACTATGCGTATGAACCTTATCAATATTTATCAGTGCAGTATCATCTCCGCTCAAATTCATAGTTTACCAAAATATAAACAACAGAATTTTGGGTATCGTTGCCAGTCTACGCAGAAAAGTCTTGCCTTACGTCAATAGCATTTTCCTTAATTTGTAAGATGAAAATAGACAATTTAAATGTATATATACTTTTCAGGGCTTAGAACTGTTATTCTTTTCGTTCCGGTTCAAGTAAAAAAATGTATATCGGTTTGGTCCCGGTTTTCGTTCCAGTAAAAATAACGGTTTTTCGGGTTTTCGGTTCAGCTCCGAGTAGGGTTGCTGGATGTCTTGCAAGTCATATATATTGACTTAATAATGCTAAATGTCGTTTTTACAAACGTCATTTAACAATATTCAAAAATCTAGATAAAACATTTTATCATCCCAATTGAGTAAACCATTTATTATTATTCTCTTCCACTAAAAGTTGGCTCAGTTTAGTGTATAAAATTAACAGGAAGCCATTAATTAGAGTGCTTAAGCATTGACTATTTTTTCATTAAATTAATTCATGTTAACCAAAACCCACTATTTTAAAAAAAATATATATAGTAAGCACTAGATAAAGTAATAAACAAAAAAGCAATTTTCCGTGTGACAGTAAAGCTACTCTTTCTACATTATTGGGTCCGTGGCGTAGTGGCAGGGATGGGCTGGAGGGGGCTCGGGGGGGCTCGCGCGAGTCCCTTGTTAAGTTGAGAAAATCATTCGTTTCAGATGAAATCGGCAGTACCTAGCTAAAATTTCTGTAGAAGGTTACATTTTATTATGAAACATAAGAAGTCTTTATTGCCCCTTAAATTTTGTCAAAAAATACATTTACTTCGGCTGCCTAATAGAACCTCGTTACTTATTGTCTTTTCTCTGACTATGTTGAAAAATACCGATGTCGGATGTTATATTGTTAACAGATGTCTAGATTTTTATGAACTTACATTACATACAATGCTTTACCGTAATTATGTTGCAGTTTTGGGATAGGTTTCTTACATTTCTTTTTGGTTTTATTATAGCATTCTTCCTGGAACTACAAACATATTATTTACATATACCAAAGCAGTCACTTGATTGTTCAAGAAAGCGATATTATGGCGAGCTGAGGTTTTGAAAATTCATTACATTTTCGATTTTGAAGTCTTAATCAGATAAGTTCATCTTATAATGCAGATAATCCACTCGGTGTTGCAGGAATATTGCATTGAAAATAAAGAAAGGTGAGACATCAAAATTTTTTTTTTGAGTCACAAAAAGCATGGCGGGTTAAGCAAACGAGAGGCCCCAGGTGCAATAAAATTTGGAGGCCCTGTTTTTCGGATATCATTAGAACGTCATAGAATTCCATGTGTATATTAAAATGTGCAAAATATTTCTATTATCCGTGCAGAAGCTAAACGAGGTTTAAGGATTGTGAAGCCAACTGTCAATCAAGCATGTGTAACGTTTGAATAAAATCAAGTTTGAGGTGTTTATCGTCATTCCTTGGTGTAAAGCAGACAAACACAACCGTTTCATCTAGCGGGCCGCATTTTTTTAATGATTATTTCAGGCCGCAAGTAAAATGAAATTTTAAGTACGCTCAATCCTTTCTTTACACGGCCATAGTGTAAAAAAAATGCGGTATACATAGATAAACGAAAGATAGTTTACATTGCATTCGGTCGTGCTATTTTGAACAGGAATTCGCAAAAGAGAATTCGGGGTACTTATTGACATATTAGAGGTCTGCACGGGCCAAAATTTTACAAAATTACCCGGTCCGAGCCTGAAAAACTCAGGCCCGACCCGGCCCGGGCCCGAGTCTAATACCACACTTGTTACCCGAACCTAACCCGAAGCCCGGATTTATACTCTTCAGCCCGAAAAAAACCCGTTATTTACAAATTCAGTACAATTTACGATTCACTATAGAACTGGTTATAATTAAAATTATCATGGGTGACTTATGAAACGAACGTAGTCCGAAATATTTTTCTGAAGAAATAAATTCCTTACCCGGGCCCGGGCCGAGCCCGAATCTCAATTGCGCTTACCCGCCCGAACCCGGGCCGGGTAGGAGCCCGAGGGCCAGGCCTGGGCCCGTGCAAACCTCTATAACATGTGCTTTTATTGTGAACTATTTATAAATTTATTGTTTCAAATGCTAATGCGACCTTTGTCTTTGTAAAAACTTATTCTTTAGAAATTGCCATACAATCAGTGGCGGATTAAGCACATGCGAGGCCCCAGGCGCAATACAATTTTGAGGCCCCTTTTTGAAACCTAATTCAGAAAAAATTAACACACTCTTAAAAGCGTAACGATAGCGATAAACTGATCAGTAGTCCTGTCCTAGCCCTATTCTTCTACTTTTACTCACTTTAGAAGCAAAGAGAGTATGAGCAACGGAGTTAAAGCAGTTCTCGTAGAAACAATTATCTTGAAATGAACTCTATTGAGTGCATATGCTTCACATCTGGTGCGGATATGGTATAAAAATCTAATAGAAGAAATAAATTACATTGTTCATATCAGCGGAAAAAATAATGAGAAATAATAAATCTTTAATCAAGTCTTTGTCTACATTCTACAACTTAATCATGAAGAATTCCTCCAAGGGACATTATTTCAAATTAAAAAAAAATAATAACCTTGTAACGCTGTGAAATACAGTCTGCAAGAAGATTCTGAAACCATAGCGGGTGTTCGTGGCTACAACTTTGAGTACATCACGGAATAAAAAGTTTCAAAATATTTCGAAAATCATTTCGTAGTAAAATGGAGGAGTAATACTACTAAAATATAAATGTTTTATTTAATTTTTGGCTTTATTAAAAAAAAAAACTGAAATTACTCGTTATTTGGGTTTTGCGCACTTCTCACACTATACACAGATTCAAAATAAAAATACTGTTAACACTTCCTATCACTTGGAACAACTAAAACATAATATGAGCATTTATTTTCAAACTAAAATCCATTAATAGTTTACGAAAAATGACTCAATATAGAACTAACATAAATCTCGATAATCCGTTCAAGGAATGACACGCCTCTTTGTTTTTTTAAAATATTTTAACTTACAATCTGAAATATTTTGTAAAATGCATATACAAAAATGTCACCGACAAATTGATAATTTATTGCTTCGGCTTAAACCCAAAAGAGATCTGCTCAGTTTCAACATATAATGACCCTTCTTCAGTAGTCAGCAACCTATTGAGAGACTTTATAAAAAAAAAATACTTTTGAAAAATTTATTTAGCTAGTGGGTAAAAGCTTAAAACCACTAAAAATATATATACATTTTTTTAAAAACATTAAAAATATATTAATTTTAGTAAGTACAAATTTATTTTATAAAAACATACATATGAGTCGCCAAGTTACTAAGAGGTTTTTTAAAGTTTTGAGTAAATCACGAAATACTGTTCTGGATATATATGGTGATTTTGAGTGTTTTAAAAGTTACTTTATATCTTCCAGGGTACAAATAAAAGCAAAATAAAATCTCTAATTCAACTAATATACCGTACAATTGTCAATAAATACAGAGAGAGTTAAAGTACGAGCATTTTGCAACAGAGCTGGTTTTGACAGGAAGAAAAATATTTTTGGTAGGTAATTACTATTCAGTAGCGGTTCATGTTTATTGTGACAAATAAACAATGAAGATATTCTTAAATTATTTTTTTCGGAAAGTATATTCTGTAGGTCATAATGAGGTTTTTTTTCTGTAATTTATTTATCTAGATTTTATAATTGTGCATCCAGTGAAAAAATGTATGTTATAGTTAACAAGAATCTATAAAATTTATTAAAGGTAAAAAAATACATAGATATGACCAAGTATAGTTATTGATTAACATATATAAAAATGATAGGAAAATCTTGGCATACCTAATTTTTATTTGTTTATTGTATTAGATATTTTTATTTTACCTTATAATGAGTAATAGTATTCAAGATATTATTAATACTTAATTTTCATACAGAAGTTCTGAATGAAGATTTTCGACTTTGATTTCGAAGACTCGAAGACAGAATTCACTTGAGAAGATTTTTACTCATAAAAATATGCAGCACCAAATGATTATATTTTATTCATTTGATTATGTTCTGTGTTTTCAAAATTCTGGTAAAGATCTTTAAATTTATTTGTCCATATAACAGTTGAACTTTCTTGGCGGGTAACTCAAAAACGCTCGCGGGTAGTAGGTTGCCGACCAATGCTCTACCCCTAGTTAACACATTGGCAACGTCGTGAATATGCCCAAAATACATGATACAAGTGCGGTCGACTATATATCATCATAACTTTTAACCTAGTAGAAAATATATTTTTAAAAATTTTGAATATTTTTATTAAGCTTTTTTTTTATTATATATAGTTATAAGAAAAATAATGATATAATATTCTTATTTTGATCAGTACTTTAAGATCTATTGCCACATGTTATACGATTTCGGATTTTTTGTTTAAAAAAATCACTTTCATGTGTGAAAACAACGTACATATTTACATACCGGCAGGCATTGATGTTGAAACATAGATTGGTCCTGTGAATAAAGTTATAAATATGGTCAAAGTTAATAAATAAATAGGATAACATCGACAAATCTACGGAAACAACTGTGTTTTATTCCATCAATTGCTCTAACCCACGGGTTCCCAACCTATGAGTCGCGACCCCCAATGGGGTCGCGACGGGTTTTCTGGGGTCACCAACTTTTTTCGATTTTGGGTTTGAACAACAAAACTAAAACTACAGTCAACTAAAATTACCTTATTTAAAAAAATGCCTTTTTCAATTGCATCGGGGTCGCGGGTCACATGGATTTTATAAAAAGGGGTCGTCACCCGAATATGGTTGGGAACTTATGCTCTAATCAGTGATGGCATAGATTACAACATCAGTGGGTCTAATTTTTAATGAAAATAAATTAAATAACTCGCTGAATAATCTCAGCCATATGTAGGGATTGATTTTTAAAAATAAAAAAATACATCTGACCCGACTAACAATTACGCAAAAATAAAATTGAATGTTTTCCTAACGGCGTTTGGTAATAAGGTGTTCAACTTTTTCAATAATATTATTAATTAAACTATGGCCACTAATCAGGTCTGGATAAAATGCTTCAATGAATGTTCAACACTTATTACTATTCTAATGTGGGTTGGTTTGTTATCATTGATGGTTGGAATCGGTAATAAAGTATTGCATAAGTTAAATGCCTTTAGTTCATAATTGCCGACATTTCCAAAGATAAAGAAATTAGTATTAAATTGACTCATGGCATGTCAAAAATAAGTGTCAACAAATATGTTCAAAGAGTTATGAGCTAGTAACATCGCCTATATCCAATGACGCGTATTCTTAGGGCCCCGGTGGCAATGAGTTAAGTAAATAAAATTAAATTGTTCGGGTCACCCTCTATGGAAGCGGCCGGCACATTTGTTACACTTGTTTTTCAGGACAGATATCCGATTTCAGTTTGGTTTCTTACATATTATAAAAACTTCCCTGCCAATTTGAAAACTTTTATGCATGAGTGAATATAGCTTTATTTATGCGTAAAATAATAAATTGTGTTTGGTTAAGAACGTGTGAAAAACGACTGCCGATACGAAGGTATGTTTGAGACTTGCCGCTAGCAATAAATAAGTGTTTCATAGGAAAAAAAAGATGCGAAAATTAAAATCATCTCAAAGATGTATTTTTGAGCCCCTTCAGATTTTGAGGCCCCTAAGATTCGGAGGCCCGAAGCAGGTGCCTCATGCGCTTACGGGATAATCCGCCACTGCATACAATTTGTAGTATCAAACTGCAAAATCATTAAGTATATTTCTATGAACAGTTATTCTGCATCGTTATCGAAAAAACTTGCTCACATTTATTAAATTCAATAATTTACTTTTAAAAATATGTTAATTTAAAGATGATACATTCAATGGTAACAACAAAAACAAAGGAGCTACATGCTACCCTCGGGCTATGGGTTAGGCATCTTCTAAAGCAGGGTTTCTCAACGGGGGGCTACAGCATGTCTTAATGGGGCCTCAGGAGGTTTTTTAGGATAGCCACAGTACAATTTTGGGGGGCCACGGGCAAATTTTTCGAAATCCGTACATTGTTGTTTTAGAAATTGGAATATTTAAGAAGACCTAAAAAAAAGTCTCAAGACATTCATTTTGGGATATCCGCAAATTTCTGGGATTTTGAATTTAAAATTCTGGGAAGACCTAAAAAAATGGGGTTTCCTTTCGGGTCTCAAAATTCCTTATAAGACTTTTACTTCAGTAGTGCAAAACAGGTATGGGGGTCACAGAAAAATAAGACACTCAAAAGGGGCTACGGGCCTAAAAAGGTTGAGAAACACTGCTCTATAATGTATAGGCATTTTGGCTGACATTTACCGAGCCCCTTGTTAAGATTTTGGCAGCCCACCCCTGCGTAGTGGTCGATGTCGTTTGCTTCCGCGACGGAACTCACGGTTTCAAGTCTTAGTACGAACAGTATTTTTTCAATCAATTTATTTATTTATGTTCGAAGGAATAGGTGTTTTTTTGTTTGATGTCTAAACAATTTTTTCTCACCACCTTTCCAATCCTAACAGACCCAATGTAACGAAATCATTAGGTACTCATTAGTTCTGTCTTAACACTCCTAGCCCTATCCCTCTATCTCTATTATTTTCGAAAAAGAGAGGTTGGCAACTGAATGACGAGTAATTCTCGTAGAAAAACTTCCATTGAGATATCTCCATTCGGAGACCATATGATCCACGTTGTGAGTGCACATTGATTTTACAAATCAACATTTCATTAGTTTTTAATTTCTAACGCAGCGGTCACCAAACTGCGCCCAGCTGGCCTATTCGGCCCTTGATTTCTAATATATTATTATATTTTTTTACATGCGTATACATTTTATTGATTTTTTTATAAGAAAGCAATAATAAATACTTCCTTCCAATTCCTTTTTGCAATGTGAAGCAATTACTATCAACGAATAAGGTCAAATAAAAATAAGTGTAAATTATAAATAAAATTAAATTTATGTGGATGAAGTGCATAAATAAATATTATTAATAAAGTTCACTAGATTATGGATAGGTATATCGTTTTAAGGGGATAGTGAAACAAACAAAGCGATAAGAGGAAACTAAAAACATTCAATTAAAAAAATATATTCACTATTTCAAATAATCTAAAAACTTAATTTTTGTAATACTTTCGATGGATTCGGTGGTAACTTTGTGGAAGTTCATTTTAATAAAATATAAAATAACTTAGATTATTCCACGTATTGTACTACAAACTGTGGCACGTGTTTCGCCTCTTTCGGAGGCATTCTCAGACAAACTACTTTCACAAATGCTTGCTTAAGTACGAATGATTTTAATTTTACCATTCTGATATATTATAATACAAATCAAATAAAATTGGGAGGCAAGGAGAGGATGATAGAAAACCAAACAAACGATAATTATGGTAATACAAATGACATTTAAATTAAGAAATGATTAACTAATGAGTTGCATCAATTAGGACGGGTTAAGCCGTTGGAAAATAAATTTAACAGTGGCGAACTATCTGTTTTATTCAAGATATTATTTAATAAAATTTCTTTATTGTTAATACTTTTATTTATTTCTAAAAGTTCTAAACTATTCATTTTTAAGCCCTTGTTATTTACTCGATGAAGTATCGGTAAATGGTATTTATCGAAATGAAAATCAAAAAAAAGAAACAAAGTTAGTGGTCGCATAATTTCAATGTATTTGAACAATTTAATCGTACTTTTTCTATATAAAGGGTATCAATGGTGGTCGTTTTTTGTTGGGATCCACTTTTTACCAGGGCTGTGGAGTTGGAGTCAAGAGTCGTGGAATAGGGTTTTTTTTTCAAATTCGGAAAAATCTTAAGACTCCGAACCATTTTTAAAAATATATATAAAGGTGTGTATTCAAATAGCAAGAGTCTATTTTGTTGCCACTGCATGCTAGCCTGAATAAAGATGATTGGATTTGATATTAAAATATTTTCATCTTTTGCCATTTCCGTTCCTGAAGCACATGGTGTAATATTTCGGTGAATATGGTGAATATCTTCTTATTGTCTAATTCATTGTTTGTCTAGTGAATATTTTGGAGAGATTATAAAAGTTTGATGAGATGTACTCAAAGAATCAAAGGCCGAACTATGTCAAGGGTCAAATTGCGTCCGCAAGCACTTGTTTGTTTTGCCGATTATGAAATATAATACTTTATTATGTTTTCTTCCACACTTTTCAGGGATATCACACTTTTCCACTGTTGCATTGATACTGAATAATGTAAAAGATTTGTGTCAAATATTTCATAGCTGAAAGGAAAGTTTTGAGACCAATGAAATTGTGAATTTTGTGTATTTTTGTACAATTTACCAACTTTAGACACAGTTTTAGACACTTTAAACTGACTTAGAAGCTTAAGAATCTACGATAATACAAAAGCATGCTGTATTTTTTAATCTTCATGAAAATGCTATTGAATTGGTAATTATGTACTGAAATTAAATATCTAATTTAAATGGTAGCAATTTCACGCCGCGTTAATTGAACGCATAAAAAATTCACAGAATAAAAATGATGCCGCGGGCGGTATGGCACCCGCGTACCGATTTCTGGGCGCCCGCCAACATTGGCCCGCAACAACAATTTATCAACTGAAAAAAAATGCTGAATTAACTGACTCTTTCTGGCTGGTGGATTTGGGTTTTCTCACAGACATTATGGACGAATTGAACTTTTTAAACTCTGTAAACTCATTTAAAGCAAAAATAGTTTTGACGATACCAATGATACCATATCTACAGGTAAAGTATCTCGTGCTTTTCCCAAATATGGAGGCAATGGCAGGTAACAGTGAATTAAGCATGAAATTATTTGTAATACACATTCAGATGCTACAAAAACAGTTTGAAGAGAGATTTCTGCAGTTTATGACCATCGAGTCAATGGTCTCATTTTTTGTTAATCCCTTCACTTGACAAATAAATACAATACAAATGGCTTATTGTATTGCATATCTTGTCCAAGGAAAGGCACAAGAACTAGAATTAAAATATTTGGACGTTAATAATGATATTTTATTGAAATCGTTGATATCGGAGAAGGACTTCTGGAACACAGTGGACAGAAAATCAATGTGCTAAATTTAGTTTGTTAGTGCGGGTAAAAGTGCCAGCGTCTTGTGAATCCATTTACATGTTGTTAGTCATTGGTTAGATAGTTAATTAATAGCTTACATTAACGACTAATATTTTATATGAAAATTTGAAATAGGCGATTAGTGAGAAGTCTTAATTCGCTTGTAGAAAGAAACGTAATTATTATGGAACTATGACATGTTTGCACTGGATACTTTTCAAAATTATTGAAGACATCTGTCCATTATGCACTGAATTTGCACTTAATGAGATACTGTCATGTCATAGATAAACCTTAAATTTTGTATCACACAGTAATAATAAATTATTCCGATTGTACCTATGTCAAGATTAGTAAGTCAAATGTTATTTTTAGCACAGTCAGTTTTCTTTGCGAATACTACCGAGCAAAATATTGATTTGTCATAGCAACAGCTGACTGTAAAATTTATTCGGTTGTTATGTTTAATTTAAATCAATTCAAAATCATATTCACAATTGCATGATAAACAGTGTAGTGGTACACAGATTTGGTTCATTATTTTTCTTCCATTCGAATGGAACTTTGAACTGTAATTTGCATTTTTTAAATTAAGCAGTATATATTTTATTTTCAATATTTTGACTAAATCATAACTCCTCGGTAGCTGTCATAACATCTGTTTAGATAAAATCGAGTAGAAATGTTCCATACAAACTACACAACAACGGAAAAAACGTCGACTAGGTCAAAACTAATACTCTTTCAGAGGTTTGATTGTAGTCCATAGAACGTCTGTTACTCAGCGACTGCTTTCTAATACTTGTCTGCTTAAAAGCTTCATCAAAGAATACTTAAAAAGTAAAACATAACAAAATATTTTATTCTATAAATATCAGTTTGTATATGGTGAATAGCTATTTAGGCTTGCGCCCTCATCAGAATAACTCTGTAAGCCGAAGTAGCTATCAACCATTTACAAATATGTTAATATTTGTAAAACTAAAATACTTTGATATTTTATCACACATTACTACAATGGAATTCTACCAAGTAAATGCCTGTTCAATAAAATAATACTTGCTCACCAGAAAACGCATAATAATGGTTTTAAGTAAAAGTATAATTTATAAAAATTTCCTCCCACCAATTCTATCCTAAAAACGGCGCGTAGCGAGAACGGTTAGCTAACCACTAGTTCTAACCTTCTGTATGTAATCTCTTCGAAAACTAAAAAGCTTAAAGGTAGCAAAGAGGTTGAGCATGTGAATGACAATGTGTTATTCTAGAAAAAACGTTTTTTTGCGATACACTTCATAAGACGTTTATGTGCTACATATTGAGAGCGAGTAATTATTGTGACAGCTTTTAGTTTCATGTTTAATGCATTATACAATTTATATATTTGAAAAATTATTTTAAGTTTACAGAAAATATTCACAATAATCAATATATATTTTATTAAAAAAAACGGAATGGAAAGAAAAATTAAATAAAAACATAAGTTAGATCGGTGACACACAGATGGCAGGATATAATTAAGCTGATGGAAATATAATTTCACATTTTACAGTATCGTTGTTTACAGTGAAAATAAATGAAATAACGATTCAAGAAAATTGACTTTGATATTGAGAATGAATATAAAGTTTTTGCATTAACCACTTAAATACCACGCGGACACCGGTGTCCGGATCATATGCAAGCGAACACGGATGTCCAAAACATTTAAAAAAAATCAAATGCCTGGTATTCTAATAGAATATAAGCAATATTTTGATGAATATGTGTAGTGCCATCTATACTGAGTCAATATAGGTTTTTAAAATATCGAATTCGAGTGTATATGAGGCAAAATTATTTTTTCTGAAAAACACGCAGTATCTCTTGGACATATTAATGATTTATTTGCGCGGTATTCAAACGGTTAATTAATATTATTTTTATACCGAAAACATTCCATGTGTGACGTTATTTCAGATAATTTACACATTTTAAATAGGTACTAAGTAAATATGTAAGTTGTCTATATCAGTGCTTCCCAACATGTGGGCCCCGCCTCCCCCGGGGGGCCGTAGGATTTCTAGATTCAGTAGAAAGTACAAATATCTATATATTTAAGTATGTTAAATCAGTGCTTCCCCATATTGGGGGCTGCGAAATTTCTTTAGGGGCCGCCGCGGGAATGCGGGATTGAGAAATTTGGATTCCTGGGAAAAAGTATAGCAAATCGAATATTTCGAATTCGTCGGTGAGCTAAAAAAAACGAGTTACGGAGACTATCCGGGGAAAAAGTATAGCAAATCGAGGATTTCGAATTCGAATTGAGGAGGGCCGCGGATTATTTTTTTTAGATTTAGGAGGCCGTGGAACGAAAAAGGTTGGGAAGCACTGGTCTATATATATAATATATAGACCAATAAATAAATAAATAAATATTATACTACAGGAAAATTTCCACTATGGCCGATATTTATTACTCGCACTGTTATCGCTTTTACAATTCTTGGCCGAAAGGAATTATGTTAAAAAAACACTTTTTTATGATTAAAGATCAGAATCGGTTTCACTTATCACGAGCTATATAAACTGACCAGTTGTGCGTTTGTGTGTGTGTGCTTTTTTTTACCTTACTATTTATTATATGAGCCCCTGAGAGGTGACCTGAGTCAAGTGAAATATAAATATTTTGCCGCCTGTGTGGTCAAGTAGTCAACGTCGTTGGCTTCGGATACGGAGGTCACGGGTTCGAATCCCAGTACGGAGAGTTTTATAAATTGATTTTTCAATTGATTTATGAATTTCTGTTCGAAGGCATGGATGTATGTGATGTTTTGAATTCCCCCCTCCCACCCATCCTATCCTATGAACTGGGCGTATTGAGAGCGATTAGCTAACCACTAGTCCTGTTCTAGCCCTATCTTTCCATTCCTACTCTCTTTGGAAAAAGAGAGGTTGAGCAACTGAGTAACAAACAGTTATCGTAGAAACATTTCTGTGGAGATAAACTCCATTAGGAGTCCATATGCTCCACATTGGGAGCGGACATAGTTAAAAAAATAAATAAATTAGTTGCGTTATAATATTCTTTGTTATTTAAAAAGTGAAGTGAGGTCAGTAAATACACACTACAATAATGTTATCTCCTTACCAACACTAGGGTTGCCAGATTTTTTGCAAGTCAAACCGGGACATATGTCCGATTTTCCGAATTTGTCCAAGACTTTCGAATCCAAAAACCCAGGAATTAACTGATTTGTCCAAAATACCAGCGTGACTCGTTTTTTTTTTCTTAGCTCTTCCAAGACTTTCGATTACCAATTTCCGCAAGTAATCAGCGTGAGTCATAAACCGGGACATTTGGGCGTCCCGAGAGGTTTCTTTGGGACACCGGGCCACGAGACTCAAAACCGGTGACAGTCCCGGTTAATCGGGACGCTTGGCAACCCTAACCAACACACGTGATTGTACTTGAAAGTCCAATAGAAAATTGCTACCATTTTATTACTTGGCTCATATATTATTGTAAAGACGTGATTATAGTCTAATATGTAATTGAATACGTTCAATACTATTGTAATTCGATAAATGAAATGGTTGAGATATTGCGTTTTGTTTGAGAGAAATTAATTGTAGCCGCATTTGTAACTGTTAATTGAATTTAAAAAAAATCAAGTTTTACTCTAACAGTGTTAAATATGCAAAACCTTAGTATTACAACCCTTAGGTAGTAGGTGAGCTTTACCCCCTTGAATTATTCTAATTCTTCCACGGAGTTACTCCATATTGTACTTTTCCATCACTTCGAGCACGTCTTTAATCATGCCATGCATTTAATCTACATTACTTTTAATCAACTCTGTGCCTATCATTGGAAAGATGTTCCGAGAATCGAATATTAATCAGTGGTAAAAAAACATCAATTAAGTAATTTAATTTTAATTGAAGAAGTTTTTTAGGTTGGTGATTGTGTATATTATTGCATAAATACTTTAATATCTAGACCAGTGTTCATCAAATGCGTTTTTGTGGCTTAAAATTAGGAGTTCAGCAAAGAAGGTAAAAAGATTCAGATTTCTAACATAAAATATTATGGGTGTGGTTATACATATCGACTGTGAAAAAGAAAAATGACGTAACTCACAGTTTTTTCAAAACAACTTTTTACTTAATGTATACAATTTGATAAACGCTCTGTCAAAAGGACTTAAGCTGAAAATGCCGAATAAATAACGGCCTGCGAAAATTACGACCAATTTAAAAAAAACTTTAAAAAGGTTTTTTTTTTAAATAATATTAGATAAAGTCAATTAAAAACCAGTTTATCAGTCTCTATGCACTTCAAGGCTTTGTATACTTCATAATTTGTCTTTGGCCCAAAATCATCAAAAAACGTTTTATGTGTCTCTGTTTGTTACGTGTGGGTTACGTCCTTTTTCCTTTCCACAGTGGATATGCATATTGATTATTGAGTACTAGAAGCGAATAAGATATGGTTTTGACAAAAGTTAAACAAAAAAATAATTTAAGAGTATTTTTAATTTAATTGAATAATTATGCATTAGTTCATAAACTCAATATACTAGTAACTAGATATAGCTGTAGTATTTTCTTCATAAATTCACTTAGTTAGGGAAATAATCTTGTGATCTACAATAATGCCGCTAAAATAAACTTAAGGGTATGCGTACCGGTCCACAGCGAAACCTTTTATTAAAAACAAATACTTATTTACAACTATAAGTGTAATTGCTAAAATCTAGCTGAATAAACTATTAAAAACATCTAAGTTAAGTGAAGCATTTCTTATTTTTATATTCCACTAAGAGTTTGGTTATACAATTAACGGGAAACCAGTGGTGTGTGTAAGCAGTGACTTCTTATTTTTTTTAAATAAATTAATAGATCTCAACTAAAACATCTTATTTATTTTTTTCAAATATAGCAAGCACTAACTTAAAAGTAAAAGAGTAACAGCATCCCTCCATTTTCCACATTTAACATTTACTATTTCAATTCTTAATTAGCTATGAATGTCGAATGAAAGCTAAAAAAATGGGAGTGGTGATATCAATTTATTTCATGTTGTTAATGTTTAACGAAAAAGACAAGTTAAGATAAATCAATTTATTTTAAGAAAATAAAAGGTCGTTATTAAATTACTTCACTGCCTTCCTGTTCATTATATTACACAGTTAATTGTTAGTAGAATAATATAAAAATGAATGGCTTTATTAACTGTTATGTTTTTTAAAATTCTATTCAGATCGATTTTATTAATTACATGAATGTCTGTAAATAAGTCACTCAACAACTTTTCTTAATAATATACGTCTCGTAGACTGTTTTTATCACTCTTAAAACATGTTAGTGGTTACGCCTTGTTGTACAGCCTATAAGAGAGTTTCAAAGCCAAACATAATTGGGAAACGCTGATCTATATGTTCAGTTAGCATAAGCTATATCTTACATATTATATTTATTTATTAAGCGACCAATTAGAATTACACGCAAGAATAATGTCAAAAATTATAAATATAAATTAAGATGTTACATTTATTTACCAACTTTATTAGATTACTTACTTGATAACAGTTTCTCCTGTTGATCTTTGACCAAGTTTGACCTAAGAAATTATGTGAGACCATACAATATTATTTGGATAATTTCCATTAACTTTTAGGTTACGTTCAAATTTTGATAACGTTTACATGTATTTGATAAATATTAAAGAAATTAACTTATTTACAGTTCATGTATAAAGAAGATTCTCAAGAGGAAAGGTGGCTTAAAACAATGTGATGGAGGGGTTTTTTTTTAAAACTTATTTCAATGAAATTCTAATAAGTAATTGCCAATGTAATAAATCAGGTAGTAAAAAGTCGTTATTGTAGAAAAAAAGCCTATGTTTAAAAGCTCACATGTTTCACATTAGCAGCGGACATGGACTAAAATGTGATCGATGGTCAAATAACATGAAACAAAATTTATTACCTCTATCTTCAGAATACATAACATGAACTATTTTATACGATATTCATTATTTTGTTGCTTTTGTCTTCAATGTGATAAAATTGTATTAGAACTAATACTTTAAGAACATGATATTAGCACAAGAAATACAAAAAATCATGGGAACGCATTATTACTAAAACCAACAACGTCGAAAAAAAACTGAGAAAGCTTTCATAAAGGTAAAACCATGGCATAGAAGAATACACGTAAAACTAATGTACAACTTTCTTATTATTACATCTTTGTATTCATTTATACCTACAGAAGGCTTTTTTCCCCATTTAAAGTGGTTGAACGGCGTTCCGGCACCTTTTTCTGGGCATTTTAAATGTTTCAAATCTATATCAACAAAATTTTATTTTTATTTTGTTTTGAAATTTTTTGTTTCTTTTCTTGGAAACCATTGGCTATGTGTCGCCATTTAAGGTTATTTTTTTAATGTTCTGTGACAGGATTATGGATAAGAAAAAAATCTTTAGTTTAACGCTTGGCAAGAAGTGAGTTCCGGTACCTTTTTATTTAAAAAAAAGCACTGCATATATGCCGAAGAGGAATCAAGATATCTCTCATCTCTATTTTTGCAAGGGCCATTACGTTTCCATCACTGTTATTATTGATTTAGAAAATGTTTCATTTTAAACTTTTGCTTCGGTGTATGAATTTTGTTTGACAGATGTCGTCAACGTATTTAGTTCCCCTTTATTTACTTGTCGCCTAAGTCGTCCTAATTCAAAAGAGACTTAAAATTTGTCTTTATTAGTAAATATTCAATAAAAATATTCAATAAAAATTAATCCACAACGCCATCATATAGATTAAAATGTAAATTGTATTTCATGTGTTTGTACCACTTTTAAAATATTTTTTATGATTCTTAATATATAGAGAAAATAGTCATCTATAATAAATATCACGCATTAATGTAATGAAGATAAGACTTATAACATGCCACAAAACTTAATAATATTGTCTTAATTATTTCCATATCGACTGTGGAAAGTAAAAAGCACGTAACCCTCAGTTTTTCCAAAACAGTTTTTTTTCGATAATCACGATGTATCAAACTTGATACACGTTCTATTAAAAGGATGCAAGCTGAAAATGCCGTATTAGTATCTAAATTTAGCTTTTAAGTTTGAAAAAGATGACTTTGTAAACAATTAAGACCAAGAAAGAAGACTGAAATAAAGGTTTTTCCTAGACAATTTCATTAATTACTATTAGATTATGTCAATTAAACACCAGTGTATAAGTCTCCGTGCACTTCAAGGTTGTGTATAATTCATAATTTGCATACGGCCCAAAATCATCAAACACGTTTTTTACATCACCTGTAAAATTTGATTCGTTTAGGAATTCGTTTGGGAATGGCTGGAGCAACATTAAACTCAATGCGGACTGTCTGGGACACACAGCTGTACTCGATTAAAACCAAATGCCACTTATTCAACGCTTGCATTCTGCCGGTACTGCTTTACGGTTGCGAATCATGGTACCTGACGAAGACTCAGAAAAACCGTATACTGAGCTTCGAGAATAGATGCTTGCGTCGGATAATGGGGGTGAGGTGGTTTGATTTTGTGAGGAATTCAGAGATAAGGGAGCGTACAAGACATCGTCCCGTCACGTCAGTGGTTATGGAGAGACGTTGGAACTGGCTGAGTCACGTGCTGCGGATGCCTCCGGAAAGCCTCAATCCTGCCTGCCTTTTCTTTCGACCGGTGGGATTCCGGCGTCCCGGACGTCCGTCGGGTACTATCCATAGGATGTACTCGGTGGAACTGAAGGATGCTGGCATGTCATGTGAGGAAGCAAAACAATTGGCGGGAGACAGGAAATCATGGAGGTGCCATGTGCTCCACATAGGGAGCGAACACGGCCAAGAAGAAGAAGTAAAATTTGATATGCGTGGGTTACGTCCTTTTCCCTTTCCACAGTCGATATTATTTATTTTAAATCAGCCAAGTTTTCGCTCATTGCAAACAATATTAATGACAAAAACAATTGGTAAGCCTTGCACCATTTCATCGGTTAATAGTACAAAAAGTGTTATTTTTTAAATATAATATAAAGACTTTCTACCAAGAATCGACAGTTACACACCTTTAAAATGATACACTACATACATATACCCTTATGGTGGAGAAGGTTCAGAAGAAATTTGTGAGAATTCTCTATATGAAGGTGTGTGGATATTACCCATGGCTTTATCCAACTGACTTTCTCTTAGGCATGATTAACTTTAATAGTTTGAACGTTCGAACAGAAATGTATCTGGCCATATATTTCTTTTGACTTATACGAGGCCAAAATGAGAATTCCACCATTCTTGAGAATGTGAATCTAAATGTACCTGATTATTTTTTGAGAAATCGTGGACATGCATTGTTTATTCTCCCAAGGTGTAGAACCAACCAGCCAATGGGGATGCCACCGGGGAGAGCTTTAACGGTGTTCAACAATATTGCTTCGGGTGTCGACATATTCCATGTAGACGTGGGTGAGTTCCGACGAATACTATTTTTTATGTATTAGAGTAGAGTTTGTCGGAGCTTACTCAGTTGACTTCCTTGCTATTTTTTTTTACTGATTTTAATATTAAATTGTATTATTTCTTTGTCTTCATTGTAAAAGTTTTAAATTTATAATTTGTCAACCTTTTGCAATGTTAATTAAATAAATAAATATCTATAAATCTTTCTAGGAAGCAATGTTATCTGACTACAACAGTTAAATATTTAATTGAAAATAAAGTTCGCCTGCGGCACGAAAGGCTACTGCAAACCTACCTCGGACTACGCAAGGCTACTGCCTCCTTAACGATTAAGCGGAAGATTTTCCCGAACCCGAGTACACCATATTTTTCATTGATATACTACCATTTTTTCAACATTAATAAGTAACTAAATAATAATTTCTCGGATCCTATGACGCAGCGGTTAGCGTTTTTGGCTTCCGTGCCGAACCTTACGGATTCGAGTCCTAGTACAAACAGCATTTTTTCGATTCGTAGGGCATGGGAGTTTGTGATGTCAGAATATTCTCTCCCACTCTTCCAATCCTTCAATAACTAAGCTTAGAGAGAGTGATTAGTTAATCACCAGTCCTATCCTAGCCTTGTCCTTCCGTCACTACTAATTTCTTTGGAAAAGAGAGGTTGAGCGACTTAGTAACAAACAGTTCTCGTAAGAAAACTTCAGTTAAGATACCTCCATTAGGAGACCATATGTTCCACATTTGGGAGCGGACATGGATCAAAAAAATATGATGTATTTTTAAAAATATTATACGTGAATGTGTGCTACTCTCTGCGAATTTCACGAACCAGAACGCAGTTTCAATGGGTTTTTGGTCGTATTCCGAATATATAACCATTGTAAATAAAATTTGACATGTAGCTATTTCGAAGCGCCAATTAATCATTGAGTGCATAATTAGAGATAAACAGATTAATTAATTAATTGTTAAATAAAAATCTGACCAGTTTTGAAACTGGACTTCAACTTATCAGTGCTAACATAAAGTACTAATTATTTATTAATGCCAACTTGGTATTGGAGGAGTTCAAACAGTCAGTAGCCTTAGTGAGCGTAACTCGTCTGGCATTATCGGCAACCATTGGACCGTCACACATTTTGATCGACAATATTACCCTGGTGAAAGAATCTTCAACCGCCTCCCATAATGAACACTGGATTCTTTGTAGCGTTGGTGGTGTGTGTTTTTGCCGGAGTCGTCGACTCGGAGATCGTCCAATTCAGCCCCTGTACAGAAGGTAAGCATGATTGAATAATTCTAAGACAACTTCAAAAAATTAAACAATTGGCAACATTTGTAATAATAAACGATGACGAACCGCACATGCCCGGGCAACCGGGCAAACCACAGATGAACCGATCACACCCTTCTCCGGAAAAAGATCGGACAACACAGTTAAACAAAAAAAAAAAATGATTGAATAATGGCATATAACCAGATGATTGCAATGACGTATATACATATATATACAGGGCCGGCGCTACCATACAGGCGAAATAGGCAATCGCCTAGGGCGCAAATCAGTAGGGGGCACATAAATTGACTAATCAAATATTTTTTTTATAATTTAATAAAAAATAATAGTACGTTTTGTATCTGTTCATTATAACTTCGTATTGTATTCTATATAATTCGAAAAGGAGAGGTTGCGCGATTGAGTAACAAACAGTTCTCGTAAAAAACTTCTGTTGAGATACCTCCGTTAGAAGGCTATATGATTTACATTGAGATCGAACATGGTATAAAAACAATCCTCAGTTTGTTAAAAAGGGGGCGTGTCAATAACTGTTGCCTAGGGCGCCAAATAACCTCGCGCCGGTACTGTATATATATATTTATAAAGGGGAATTTTAATGTATACATACATATATGTAAATAAAACATAATTTGTAATACTCGTAAGGAGTGGCGAAGTGATTATTTTTAGCGAATACAAAGGTCGGTAGGAATTTTATCCGACATTATGAGGGTCTGTCTGTCAAATAATTCCTAAACGCCCGGTAATTTGTCTAAATCAGTGATGCACAACCTTTACCTTCTATCGGGCCCCATAAAGTACGATCAATTCTTTTTTATACAGAACATTTGTACGTTCCATGTAAAACAGCCTTAAAATCGTGTAAAAAAGATTAAGTGAATTTAGATAAATGAGTAATAGGTTACATTATATTATTTTGACCGTGTTATTTTGAAAATAAATAAGCCATGCAAAAAAAGGATTATGAGTACTTGCTTATTAAAACTCGTTTCATTGCGAAATACTTATGTTTCATTTATATGCAATTCATAAGTTAATTTTTTTTTTTAATTTGACATAATATTTGTAATCCTGTTTTTATGAACCGATTTATTCTCCTTCATTGAAGAAAAGCTTTCTTACATTTATTAAATAAATGTTTTACGTGAAAAAAATGTCTTTGAGAAAGATATTTAAAGGCCGTCACAAAATTTTAAAAAGGGCCGCGTGCGGCCCGCGGCCCGCGGTTTGGGCATTACTGGTCTAAATACTCACAAAAACGGCGTGGCCAATCGGTCCAGTGGACGGTTGGATCGATTGCGCAGCTCTACTATTTCCTTGTGCAATACGTAAAACTCTTATAAGATTTTTTAAAAATTCATTAGAGTAGTATTGAGGATTATTTTGCGGAACATTCTTGGCAAAAAATTGAACACGTATAATGTTTTTACGCTACGGAATGCACCATGTAAGAATGGTGTTAAGTAGTAGCGGGTTTTTTCCTTATGGTGCATCTTTCAGTACCCTAGGAAAAAAAAACATAAGGGTTATTCAACGTTGTTTCCACCATCAGCTGCTTTTCTTCACTCTTTTCTTACGGGGCATATTTCACACCCTAACAACGCTAAGAGTGTCCGATTTTTGGCCAAGGATGTCTTGGGGAATAATTATTCAACCATTGATTGCAGGCACTGCATATGTTTTAGCACCGTATCTACAAGGGAACTTTGGTCATTTTATGTTCAGAAAAATAAGTAAGGCTGGTGCTCTATCATCCACCACGATTTTAAATCTAGTTTAAGTAGACGTTTGACGTGGCGTAACGAACGTGAAACGTTGTTCAGTTTCTGTCCTAGTATTGTCTCGGGAGAGATTAGTCAAGACTTTACGGCTGGCTTTGTGTACGAAAATTTTCCTTCAACATCTCTGGTCTACTAAGAGTGGATCTTTATGCTTTCTCCATATGACACCTCAGATTTACTAAAAGCTTAGAAGACCGTTAGCTGGTCAGATCGACTTCATTAATTATTACCGTTCGGAAGACACGAAAGGACAATCCTAGAGAATCCCATCCTGTATCACGTTAATATGTTTTAACACAAAGCTATTGAAAAACCAAATTATGGTAGTGTCAGAGATGAGTTAATGTTTTCTTTTCATATCGACTGAAGAAAGACAAAATAGCGTCACCAGTATTTTCAAAAAAACGTTTTTTTAAATAATAATACAATGGATACAACTTAATACACGTTATATCAAAAGAATGTAAGCTGCAAATCCAGAATAAGTATCTAAATTTAGCTTATAAGTTTTAAAAAAGAAGTGCATGTGAAAATTGGGACTAGGAAAAAGAACATAAAAAGGTTTTTCACATACAATTTATTAAATTATTATAATACAAGATAAAGTTAATTAAACACCAGTTAATAAGCCTTCGTTTACTTCAAGAAGGTGTATATTTCATATTTTGACTTTGGTATAAAATCAGTGGCGGATTAAATACATGGATGGCCCCAGGCGCGATAAAATTTAGAGACCTCGTTTTTCAGATAATTAAAAAATGGCAGAAAATTATATGTAAATTAATAAAAAAAATATTTAAATCTAAACTAAAAGTATACAATATAAACTATTTTTGAGGCCTAAGATTCGAAGCCCCCAAGCGCGCGCCTCATTCGTTTGTACGATAATCTGCCACTGTCCCATGTACAATTTGTAATGTGTGGGTTACGGCCTTTTATCTTTCCACATTATAATTTATGAATGGCAGATAATACATACTGTTTCAATGACACTGTATCGTTATTTTTTTTCTTTGGCTTAAAATAATACTAATAATAATATGTTTACACAATGATACGTTTCTAAGACAAATAAACTGGTTTAAATTATTTATCAATAAACGTCTTCTAATAAACGACCCATTCGACCTGTTGATATTAAAAAATGTCTTTTTCCAATCTTCAAAAAAAAAACATTGCACCATGCGTTTTATCACTAACTTTGGTAAATTTCTCAAGTGTGTCATTTTATAATATAGTAGATCTTTGATATAACATACAAAATATCTGGTCAAATACAATATTTGCCAAAGTTACATCGTGTTAAAGTATTATGTGAATGACGGTCACATCATATCTTTCGTATTTAAATCTATTCATAATTTCTACCTCATCATAGACTAAATATACTTGCGTGTCTTGATTACATCATTAATCTTATTTATCTATATGGTTTGGTTTCGAGTTTTTACAAACTGAAGTTGTAGATTCTTTTGAGGACATCTTCTTTCTTCTTCTGGTCAGGGTTTCGAGGCCCACGGCCGGTCAGGAGAGGATGTAAAGTGAGGGGGTTAGGGTGGTTTAATGAATCAATGACGCGTACAACGGTGGACGCTGATTCATACAGCTGCACATCAGTTTAATTGAATTACTCAAAGTGAATAGGTGTTTTTATTACTTCATTCAATAAGTTTAAATTGTAAATTATTAAAGACTCATAGTCGTAATCCGACTCTTAAAATATGGACTAACGGAAAATACTTTTAAACAACGTTCATTAGGTTTTATAGGACAGCCCATTGAGCTATAAAAAAATACTCATCACACTTTCAAGAGTAGAATAGATTAGTTAGAAAATAATCTGAAATCATTTGATGGACCTCGATCAAAGACGTCTCCCGATTTATGATACATCAGCACCTCCATCTCCGATGGTAATTCAATAAAAATCTCCAATTTTGTGTTTATTTATTGTAAAGATGTAATGTTATGTAATATAATTAATTATTGGCAACCTCGATGAGCAATCTCTTCAAAATTTATTTAATGTAGGTGCAATTTCCGATGCATAACGAAGTTGATTTATTATTCGCGGTGAGCAAAAAAAAAAATACCGTCCAATTATCGCCAACCGAAAACATAAATTTGTAAGATTAGATAATTAAAAAGTAAATTAAAATCATTTTTAGTTCAAATTGTTTCCCTAAACATTCATCCACTTAATATTGCGTACCGTAGACGAGCAAGCTTATCCTTACCCTTTACAAGGTGTCCCGATTAAGGGTGCAAATCACCTAATAAGATAAATTATGGAAAGTCTTATCAATTTTAAAATATTTCAGTATTAAAATTCTTATGAGATTTTAAAATATTTCATTTCATAACGAACAATTTTATTATAATATGTAATGGTTACGATATCGACCCATAATAGGCAGAAAATCGTAACCGACAAATTATAAATTTTACAGGACAAGATTTTTTTAAATCACTCTTGTACTATGTTTGATAAAGGAATTCATTAAATGCGGTTAGTAAATAATAATATATAGTCAATGCCCGTTCTTACATTATACTGACTACTTTCAGTTCTCTAGATCAGCGCATCTCAACCGTGGTCTACTACGCGGAACAAACGAAAAAAGTCAAAACGCTGAAATGTAGACCCTAAAAAATATTAGGCGAATGAGATAACGTTTTAAATTGTTGTCATTGAAGCCCTCAGAGATATTGGAACAATTATTAGTTAAAAACGCAATTTACCTTATTGTGTCGCTTAAGATCTTTTTCCGATTATGTGTCGATATGTTCAAAATTTGTCTATCATAATACCGATATTTTCCCATTTTCAAAATCGGTATTTCGGGATTGAAAACACCCGATGAATACTTTCGGTAATGCAACCCTTAATTCATCCATTCGGATATAAATCTATGATCAGGGATACGAGCTCATGAGAATCGCAACCGACGACGATCGACGACGTCGACCTTTATCAACCGAAATTGTTTATATTGTACCACACATTTTTCATTTAAATTAAAAAATGCTAATCTACAATCGAATATAAATGACGCGAGTAAAGCTATCCTTTCTTAATAATTCAATTCAAATAAATTATTCACTTCGTTATCATTTGGAAGTAACTGATAATAAATATTGTGATGACTCTAACAAAAGACTTTCTTGTAAACAATTTTATTATTAATTTGCTTGACGTGTGCACAACCATCCGATTGGAATACATATTTTTTAATTATGTTGTTTTTCTACGGCTTTTTTATATTCTGAGCTAAGTCCAAATTGCCGAGAATACGATCCGAACGATATCCCGGATCAAATGTCATGCTCCATTTAATAACTATCGGAACAAAAAACAATTTTAATAATCGTTTAATTACGCACTCGTTCTTTTTTTACTGGCGACATTATCAAGTTCAACTCAGAGTTTAATGTTTAAACAAACCATCAGCGATTCCAATTTCAATATTAACGTGTACGGTGTGAATTATGGCGTCCAAACCCAGGTTTCCGTCCAATTTTGTGATCCCGAAATCCCGGAATTATGTCGGTAGTAATGCCAGGAAATCCGAAATCTTTTTGAAATTGGCAGGCAGACGAATATTTTGAAAAATCTCCGGAACATCTAAAAAAAGGTGCTATTTTTTTTTTCATTTTGGAAATTCCCTAAATTCTTACGGTTTTTGAAGTTGGGCAGACATAATAAAATTTGAAATCCTTGGAAGACCTAGAAAAAAAAGCTCTCACATTTTTTCGTTTCGGGAATTCCGTAAATTCCTGGTTTTCTTTTTTGATCCGTAAATTTCCATTTGAAAATCGAAGACCAAAAATTCAAAAAATTCCGAATTTGTCTACGATTTAATGGTGAATGTTCAATCCTAAGACTAAAAAAATGTGAATCCTAAAATTTCGAGATTGTAAAAAGGATCCGGGATTGGACGCCCTAGTTTCAACTGAGAACTCGAAATCAAACATGTTTGCAAATATCAGCAGTTGATTATGCTAGCGATCATCAATATTAGTCCTTTATATTTATTTAAAAAAAATAGTTACATTTAGATTTGACTGACCTAGTGACCGATAGGAGAATCTCTCGAATGACTCAACACAAAATATTGACTAAGAAATTCTATTTTTTTTTCAGTCACCAGTTGCACAATCCACCAAGTGCGAATTGATCCATGCAAAGAAGCAGCAACTGGAGGAGCTTGTTCGATCAAGAGAGGAAATGCTGCATCTATTTCCATCGATTTCACTCCAGGTAAGCTTATATTATCGGTATTCAAATAATCAGCAGTGGACTGTCAATAAGTTAACAAGCCGCTCGCATAATCTCAGAGAAGTATGCGGTGCTTCGCTAAAGGGACGATTATAAGAAAATACAGGGGATCATTACTTAAGCACGCCACTGGCTCCTTGTTCGTTTTTACAGAATAATGTTATTGAATTATAATAATAAAGATTTTTTAACTCATCTGGGATGTTGTGAAATTCTTATTAAGTTTCTATCAAGAACGGTTTCGGTCATCGCGAGCATTATTATTGTCGATTAAGTATTAAAATATGTTTTTTTTTCTTTCAGACTTCTCAGGTAACACCCTGACGTCGCGCGCTTACTGGGTAAACGACTTGATTGATATGCCATTTTTGGGGATGAACACTAACGGCTGTGAATTTGCAACCTGCCCTTACGTATCAGGACAAAAATATACCTACAGCTATAACCTGGAAATCTCGAAAAAATTCCCCACCGTAAGGACTGCATTTTTCTTTTACTAATACTAACAACTCATTTTCATATGATAATGTTTCAAATAATTTTAGAAATTTCTTACATATACACGCAATCCTTTTTTTACGCTATTTATTTTTGCGCGATATTTTGGACGGCACCGTTACGTTTTTTCATAGATTTTTGATACTGTTTTACGTGGACTTGGAACCGATTTATCAAATTATATGAAAATGAGATTTTTTACACACCACTTTCTGGAGCCAATGTATCGTGTAAAAAAAAGGATTAGGTGTATAAACAAACTCATTAAAAAATAAATTTTACCGTTTTTTACGAATATTTTACAATTTAAATTAATTTCTCACACATAATGAATTTCTTACGAAAAATAAATAGTATTTGGTTTATTGGACATACTTACACCATTGTCAAACCATTTCAGTATCTAATGACTTGTCGCATGAGATATCAATATATAATATATCACAAAGCAATCGATACTGTCATGTGACACTTTTTGTTCCGAAGTTTGAGGGAATACCTATTTTCCCCCAATTCGTGGAACAGGTAATGTCATAAATTTAAAACCAAACGATAAAATATGATTTTATTTATTGATTTGGCATTTACTTGGAAGAACTCCATTTTAATAGGGTAAAAATATCTAAGTATTTCAGTTCTACAGTTTTTTATATATGTTATATTTCGGCTTTCGCCATCGTCAGGACTATACGATGATGTTCTGACGATGGCGAAAGCCGAAATAGCTATCAACGTATAACATATATAAAAAACTGCAGAACTGAAATACTTAGATATTTTTACCCTATGATAAAATATGACATACACAAAGTTGAAAATGTTAATTTACAAGCAATCGCGTTTATTGCAAATGACCTGATGTAAAATACATTTTTATATATAATTTGTATTAATGTACTTATTACATACAGCGGTGGGCTGCCAATATCTTAACAAGGGGCTCGGTAAATGATATCCATTTTTTTATCCATGTCCGCTCCCTATGTAGAGTATATGGCCTTATAATGAAGGTATCTCAACGAAATTTATTTTTCTACGAGAACTGCTGGTTACTTAGTCGCTCTACCTCTCTTTTCCAAACAGTAGTAGGGATAAAATGATAAGCATAAGACATGACTAGTGATTAACTAATAGTAGCGCCCAGTTGAATTGAAGAATCAGAAAAGTGGGAGGCAAACTTAAGACATCACAAACACCCATTCCTTCGAACATAAAATAGATAAATCGATCGAAAAAATGTTTTCTCGTATTGGGACTCACGGACGCCCACAGCGCTGAATGAAAAAATGAAACGACAACTAGTTTTCAAATTTATCCATTTACAGAAATTGCAGTTGTGTGATGATTTGATTTAAGACGAATGATTTTCTTATCTTAACAAGGGGCTCGCCGGCCACGACGAAATTTAACAAGGGGCTCGCGCGAGCCCCCCCGAGCCCCCTCCATCCCATCCCTGATTACATACTTTATCGCGTTTTCGTCTACTCAAAGGTCTCGGAGCCATTTCTTGGCTGAGTGAATATGTTCCGATTTGAAGACAGTGACATCTATTGATAACATGAATTGCTAAGTGATTTTTGTACAAACTTTCGTGTACCTAATTATTGATGTCAATTAGATTTTTATAAAACTCTCAATTTATTGAAACGTTCTTTGTAATGCTAGGCAGTCTACCTAAATCTAATAGAGACACATTGGATCCACTCATTCAATCAATAATTAGTGGAATAATTCATTATACCAAAGAATGCCGTTAGGTAGAGATGAATTACTTTGTAAAAATATAGTAGATCTCTGTTTCATCATGCTACTAGCGTCATCTGTTAGTCGATTCGTGAAATAAATAAAAAAATGCCTACACTTAGATTCAATGATAGATTTTGTAAGCGATTGCTGGTTTTTCATTAATAGTTTTTCTCATTAAAAGATTTCACTATCATCCGCGGAAGCCATTCTCTTATGCATACATAATTGGAAAAACATCACAATAAAATGAGAAAATTCGTTTTAATAACTAGCTATTATTTTCTCCGGTAGATGTCATTACAAACAAAGCTCTGTCTACATTTCCACTAAATGAATTTTCGTTTTTATTTTCAGAAACAATTCGACGTGAAATGGAAATTGTGGAACGAGGAAGATTCAGAATGCTGTGCTATAGTGTACATTAAGTTAACTAAGTAGTTTTAAGCAATTATTTTATTATGTTCAACAATAAAAAATAATAATTCGTAATGATATTTGTTGTTATCAATACTCTTATTAATCACCACATAACAAATAATAAATCATTGATAAAAAACTCATTATTTGATCATCAATAAGCATATTTAATTATTGAAGATCACAAGCAAATAATTAATTAATTGCATAGAACATCGATTTCCAACCTGCGAGGCGCGCCTCCTTGGGGAGGGGCGGACTCAGTGGCGGTTCTAGGTACTGGGCTAGGTGGGCTAAGCCCGACCTGCATTTTTCACCCAAAACTTTAGATGGCTGAATAAAAATGAACAGTAATTCGGCCGCTGAACAAAATAAATACATTTATAAGCGTAACTAACCCTTCCCAAATGAATACAATATCTTTGTTTTAATTTTCCTCTGTCAATATAAAACAATTTTACGTCTACCTACAATCATATTCCCGATTGTGTTTTGTATTACAATTTTAAACTGAGCCGGCACAATAACCCTATAAATACTTCACAGGGAAAAGGCAACGTCACTCTGGCAACACCACTCAGGGGCTATTAGATGTTTAGACCGTAACCACAGACAATATTTCTTTACACTGGGGCGCAATCAAGCACGATTAGATTTTTTTTGTATTTGTATGTACGGAAACGTCATCAAACACAAAGGATTGTGTTTCAATCTGTCAAGATTCTGTTGATCGTTGGGGGCTGAACTGATTCAGCTCATTACGTATACTTATGCATTGAAACACAAAACCAATATCGTTGTATTGTATGAAAGTGACAGGTAATTGGTAAAAATTGTTTTGAATACAGTGGCGTAGGAAAAGGTACCACCGCCCAGGGCGTTTCTTGAATATGCCCCCCCCAATAATTTCTCCACTTTTCAAATTTCTTCTATTTGTTTAGTTATGAGATTTATACTACAGGTGGCTTAATTTTTTCATTCATAAATATAATTTCTCTAAAAATATTGTATTTTGTTATTTTTTTTCTGAGCAGGAACTTTTTTTTAATGTGCAAAAAAAAAGTTAATCATTTTTTTTATTATGTTTGGAGGAACAGTGGCAAATTATTGCTATTATTATAAGTATTCATTTTACAAATAAGTTAACGAATTTAAAGTTGTAAGTTAATTTATAACAAAAGATACCAGATTTTATTTTGTAAACATAACATTTGGGAAAAAACATATTTAAGATTTACGGCCACGGGTTAAAAAAAGGTTGAGGAACTATGATTTAACTTCTGCGATAATTCGTTTTTACTGCGTAAAATTTTGAAAGGAATTATTCACAGCGATATTTAGTCCCAAATGCTTTATCTTTGGTCATTATTGCATCTAGTATTATAATTAACATACATACATATATTAGAATTTTTGGTACGTAATGTAAGTCATTAGTCAGTAATCTATCAACAAGACTAGTATAAAATCAATGAAATAATTGGTATATAAATTGACAATTCAATACCCAACCTAACTAAACCAAGATATTGTCATCATTTACAAGGGCTGTGCAGTGGCGTAGTGGCCCTGGGTGAAACTCTTAGGGGGCGGGATTAGTGATTGGAAAAATTCATAAGAAGTAAACAAATAAAAGTTGTATACAAAATCAATGCAAGCTATTTTTATTTCATCTGACTTTCTTTCATCTTATTTGTACTTTGTGCCTCGCTGACAAAATATTCTTCTTTGTAGGAAAAATGTTCGTTTATATTTTTAACAAATTCATATTCCCTATAAAGAAAAAAAACATTAAAACTGAATAATAGATTTTAATATCAATCTTTTTTTTAAAGCATACATACATGCTTGTGGCATGATTCTTCAACATCATTTATAAAATACAACATTTGTAAATGAAAAGAAAAGTATTTCGTAAGAAATTGTAGATAAGAAAATAAACAAAAAATATTACAATATTTCGTGGTTCAAAAAATCCCTCTGTCCACTTCTATTGTAAATAAAAATATTTTTGGAGAGAATATTTGGGGTGGGGGAGTTATTGATAATATCTAGACATCAAGAGTTTTGTAAACGTCTCAGTTGATATATTCTACTCCACAGTAACCAATTCATCTGCATGAAAAAATATATTTATTGTTCTCGAAAACATTTTTAATTATTTGTCGTGCTATTAATTAATTGTACTCTGACAATAATTTTATCGATTGATTTCGTAAAAGGCATCAGTGTGAATTTATCGTCAATTTTTATGTGTTTGCAACAAAAAAATGATAAGTATTAAAATAAAACGGTAATTCGTTTGGCAATAACAAATTATTTACAATTTTATATAATCAGGGGTGGGCTGGAGGGGGCTCGGAGGGGCTCGCGCGATTTTTTCTGAGGCCGGCGTGCCCCTTGTTAATTTAAGAGAAAACAATATTCTCAGATCAAATTAGTATATAACTGCAATTTATGACATATATATTATCTACGACAGCTTCAGTAAAAGTTTACGGTAAGTTGCATATTCTTACATATCATAAGTTTATTAAGTAACAATCGATTGCTTATTTAAGTATTGGGTAAAAAAAAATCACCCCTACCCCAGCGCACCGAAAATTGCTTTGAGATTCAGCGAACCCCTTGTTAACGTATTGGCAGCCCACCGCAGTATATAATGAACAGGATCGTGTTCGCTCATAGCGAGAATTTTCAATTGATCTTTGCAGTGATCAAAGCCCATCCCAATTTTAATAAAAAAATTGGAATTATTACAAAATAAAATAATGTTTCATATTTATAAATATAATTCTTTTACAAACCAAGATTGATGATGAACAACTCAAGAATGAGCTATAACAATGTCTGAAATCACAATTTATATTTCAAATATTGATTACCGATCAATTATTTCATTTAAAGTCGTTAAAATTTTGATATGAGTGAGTAAACGTCATTGAACTGATATTGTAATGATCAAAATTCTTCTATTCAAAATGCGCGCTCGCTTTGTTCACAACACCACCGCCAGAGCGCCATCGAATTCACCTTACATACCTGCAAACAATCGTGAGTCCCCACTTTTTGAACTCGCGTCCACTTTCAAAGCGGACATTCTGTTCCGCGAAGCGGTTTGTTCGGAGCACGATTACTTTTATTTGTGGATAAAGTTCGCCGGGCAGGTATAACACCATACATACTAAACGGCGCTGTACACATACCTACCACAAGGTCTGCGCGGATCCAAGCATTCCTGAATTGATATCTGAATCATTGTGATAAAACTGCTATCATTTGAGTCTTTGTAGTGTTTTTTTGGTTGTTGTGACATATGTGAAGTGTTTGCGTAAAGTTCTGACGTGCGTTCTGTCAATATTTACTGATAAAGTTCACGAAAACTTTGTGTGTCTTCTTTTAGGACGCTTTCCGTCAAGGTTTTCGTTCACACGCCTACAATTGTTGCCTCCAACAGGTGAGAATTATTCATAAAGTTCGTTTGATTCCTTATCTTTCGTCTGCTACCAAATAATAAAATGCTCATTACTTACCGAGTCGTCTAATCCGGTATACACGATTACTTCGGCAATGTTTCTTATCAACTATTTTCTTACAAATTTGACCTTACGATTAAACAGAAGAAAATTTGCTCTTACAATAATCGAGTTTTCAATTGATTTTTTAAAAATATATTATCTACACTAAAGATAAGGAAAACTGACTGTCTGAATTGTTGTTATTTTCATTAGCAATTGTTTTCTATTCGATTAAATATATATTTTAAAGTAACTGTCTATTTTGATTGTGTGTATTTGCTATTATAATGAAAAAGAATAACGTTGAATTTTACTAGAATATAAAATATAATATTTTTTGTGACAAATGTAAGAAAAAATACAATTGAAATAAAAATGATAAAATTCTAAAAAATTTATTATGTTTTCTACATAAATGATTTTTTAAATCAATATTTATGTTAATTAAATTACTAGTAAAGGTATATTATGGCATTGGATATTGAATTGAAGGCTGTCTAACAGTAAAAACTGTTGGAGTAGTTGACGAGGGATGAGAGGGACGAATCAGCCACCCAATCTCACGTTTTAAAAAACGATTACTTTAAGAGAGTACAGTAGATTTTTAGGATTTAAGTAGAGACAAACGTTTTTCAACGAATCTGTAGAAGAAATAATTAATCAACCTATAAAAAAACGCATCGCATCCCCAACTGCCATAACCCACAAAGCATCCAACAGAGAAAATCAACTTTCATTTTTTACATTTAAAAATTTAAATTAAAAATATTTAGAAATCGGATGAATTTTGCAATATAATTATGTTGATTAATGGTAATTTGGCATTAAACATTTGAGTTGTACAAATTTAGATGAATCTAAAAGACTTGTTCATTATTGATAATATGAAATGTCACATCTAAAAAACCTTATCGTGCCATTTTGTATAGATTACGACGAATTTGAGATATGGCATTATGGCTATGTATAATTTATGAATGATGGTTTATCAAAGTGATAAGAACCCCTAATCACGAAATGGGATTTGGCCAAAACCTTACTGCATCACCACATGGCCACGTCGACTTTATTTGTTCAATGTAAAAAATATTAAGCTACCCCGGAACTATTTCGCCTTACATTACATACATGTAACATAATATACATTTGATAAAGTAAATACACGAAATAGAAAAAAAAACATTGCGAAAGAATGCTGTCACACAAATATTTCAGAAGTATGCCAAAACATCAAATATTTGTTTATCTTTGATAAAAGCAAACAAGTGTTTGTTCAGCTTTTAGTTGCACTAAAAATTCGAAATAAACTTACATCACCACTATTTTTTTTAATAGTTATGCAAAATCGGTAAAAATTGAGTTCATTAATAATAAAAAATTCCGAATTTAGTTGCGACATTATCATAAAATATTTATTATTATTAACTTCTGCTTGAAGGTTCCCAAGACCTTCTCTTCAACATTGTCATCCATGATCTTAAGCAAATATGCGTATGGATTTCATTGGTTCGTCGAACTAAGGGTTGGAGTTGCAGTACAGTGGAACCCCGATTCTACGTTTTTCAAGGGACCGTAATAAATGAACGAATAATGCGGGAAATCTTCAAATAATGCGATGTAAAACTATTTGAGCGAAAAAAAAATATTCTATAAAAACGGTCAATCGGGATAATAATTGGGACGGGACGATAATATTTAGATGATAGATCGAGGAAATCAGTAAATTGGGGAATGATAAACGTGGAATTATTAAATATTGTTATGATAATATAATATTGGGGTCTTGGTCGAGTAAAAAATAAATGATCCATGCAAAAAATCGAAGATAGCGAGAAAGGTAGATCGGGGTTCCACTGGAAAAAACGCGAAACGAAATGCGAGGCAAAACTAATTATGAAAAATATTCAATGAAAACGGTCAATCGGGATAATATTCGTGACGGGACCAAAATATTTAAACGATAGATCGAGAAAAACGGTAAATCGGAGAACGATTAATGCGGGATTGTTTTACATTGTTCTTATGGGTGTTTGGCCGGGACTATGAAAAATAAACGATCCATGCGGGAAAACGAACAATGCGAGAACGGTAGATCTGGGTTCCACTGTATATGCATATATGTAAAGAAAATCACAAAATCGTTTATTTTATCCAACAATTTTAGGATAAGCTAGTGGAGCGTTCAGTATCAAACACGACCAAGTCATGTTTTTGCCGATGTAAATTTTTCTCTCGATTCCGATATGGAATTCTAATAATTACAATTCAATATATATTTCACTTTAAAATAGCACTAAGAACGTATAATGATTTATTTATAAATTTAACTATTGATTTTACTATCTAAAGTGGCCAAGTCAAAGGCATCTTGATATCATATCGGCCAAGTCATTGAGAACCAATCAGATTGCTAGACTTGAATAGGTTGACTGAATATCATGCAGTTATTTTTGTATGGAATGCAATCTCTTACCGTTCAATTAGGTTATGATACGTTTAGTATCTGGGGGGTTCGAAATTAATTTCGTTGAAAAGCAGTCAAACAAACATTCGGCTCCCCTGAAAATGAAATTTTATCTAACTTGGCCGTGTTTGATATTAGACGCCACATTAGTGATACAATTGTCCATTTCCTTCATAATCTTTGAGTTTCTATACGGTGCATTCAGATTGCGAAAATCTTCCTTTTTCAATCATTCGCTTAATACCAATAATATCTAGTTGATATTAATTGTAATCTTCAATGATACCTCAATAAATGCAATGCAAATATTACACAAAATATTTTTGAGTCATTTTGTACCCGTCGCTCCTATTTTTGACGTTTTGGTACTGAAGTGTTAATAATCTTAATACATTGTTTGTCAAATTCATTATGTATATCGATTGATAATAGTTTGCTTTCTATAGCACTATTTTTCTCCAATTTTTTCTATGCACACATAATACATGACAATCTCTTTCAATTATTGTATAGTATGTATATCAGGAATGGGTAGAATGTCAACCGCAGATTACCGGTCGCCAGTGAAACCATTTTTGGTGCATCGCGTCCTGAAATATTAAAAAAACAAAGAAAAATATACATTGTAATAATAAATATGCTACAAACTTCAAGTCGAAAAATGGATAGACAATCTGTTTTTCTTTCTCCTTTATGAGGTACTGACGAATTTGACAAACTTAACCTAGAATTTATTTTTTATATTTTAAATTTTTGTTCGCGAAAAAATCGCACGACAATAAATGAACGTTAGTTACCTCTTCTTTCTTGGTCCTATGCAAAGCTGCAGGGGGCTAAAAACTTAAAACCATTTAATATTAGTGTTACAATTAGGGCATCCAATCCCAGGATTCGGGATTGACATGGTCGTGATCCCGGGATTGAGAAATTTTGAGTAAATCCCGAAAAGTGAGATGAAATTGGCAAATTGTGGATACCAAATTCATTGGTGAGCTAAAAAAAAAAAACGAGGTTTCGTGACAATCCCGGGGGAAAGTATACCAAATCGTATATTTCAAATTCCTCGGTGAGCTAAAAAAGAAAAAAACAAGGCGTTTGCAGAAAATCTGAGGAAAAAGTATAGGGAAACGAGGATTTCAAATTCCTCGGTGAATTAATCCCAATCCCGGGATTGAAAATTCATCAATCCCAAAATTCCGGTATTGGAAAAAGGCTCCGGGATTGGATACCCTAGTATCAATCGCAAACAAGTATGAATAGCTATAATGTTTTTATTCCTTCTTAACTGTGCTAAAATGAACTAACAAACAATATTAAACATAGACAAAAATACCAATACAGTCTTCTAAGATCTAGGAATAATTTTGTCATTAAACCTCACTCTGAGAATGCCGCTTTCTTCTTTTCCCATGCACGCTGCCTATTTGACCAACACGAAATATTCTGTCCCCTAACCAATCACTTCCTTCCAAGTCATGCTAGTCGCAATGGTCGTGCAACCTTGTTATGTGATCGTGTTCTGTGATTTCAAGGTTCTGGGGAAGATTTTAAAATTTATTTGTCTATTGGGCTGAACATTTGAATTCGATGTGTTCTATTACTTGTATTTTCTTGGAGGGTAACTCAAAATGTTGTAGTGGGTAGTTCAATCACCCGCGGTAGTAGGTTGCCGACCACAGAGCTAGTGTACCGAAGCTTTGCTTAGTATATACACTGAACTCTTTTTTTACACAGTTACTTAAGAAGAAATACTGTATTTTATACGATTTTTTGTTTTAATACTATTAATAGAAACAAAAAAAAACATAGAAGCAGATAACGGATTCCAAACAATAATCTCAACAACACAAGACAGTCATAGCAAACATCATTTCAGCTTCATTCGATGCTAAAACATTAGAGGTGTACGAATTTTCTTAAACAAGTATATATTCAAGTAGCAATGAAAAGTATTACTTTTTTTTCTATTATATTATATATTACAATACCTATTATAAAACATTTTGTGTAATTTACTTATTGGCTCTTCATTGTTACCTTTTTTTACACAATTTTACATACCCCACAATGTTGTCCTTTTTAATAAAGAACACGGTTTGTTTAAATCGGGGAGTCGATCTTACTCGGTTGTTTGTGGAAACGTGTAAAAAAGAGTCGAGTGTATTACATCCTTAACATCGTGCGTTAACCACTTGGATCCCAAACGGACACGTGTCCGGAACATATGCAAGCGAACACGGATGTCCAAAACATTTAAAAAAATCAAATACTTGGTATTCTAATAGAATATAAGCAAAATTTTTATGAATATGTGTAGTGCCATCTATACTGAGTCAATATAGATTTTTAAAATATCGAATTCGAGTGTATATTAGGCAAAATTATTTTTCTCAAAAACACGCAGTATCTCTGGGACATATTAATGATTTATTTGCGCGGTATTCAAACGGCTGATATGGTTAAAAAGAGCCGTACCAGATTCAAATACGTCGGGGCATCCACAGCATTTTTCCAAATCATATCAATCACAGCTTTTCAATTTTTCTATTGGACTAATTTTCGTACTCTTTTTCTCCGAATTCCTGACGAAATCCAACAAACGTCCACCTGGAATTGTCCACCATTAATTATGAAAACGTGACCAGCATAAATATGCAATTTTCGAACGACAAACGACGAGCATTTTATCATTCATTAACAACTTTCACAATATTCGTAAGTGCATTGCATTTTTGAACACACGAATTCCTCGGGGTATTTAGATTATTGAACACATAGGTTAGTCATTCGATTTCATAAGAATATCAATTTATATGATTTTACGCTTGCGGTTTTTCTTAGAAGTAACATTTTTTTTAAAACATCGAATTGATATCATATCGGCAGTTTTTAATGAATAAAATAATAATTTACAATCTATGAAACTTTCTCGAAGGAATCCGGCAAGTTTTTTTGCGATAACACATTCATGTTAAAACCATATCTTGATTTTCGAAATTAAACGTCTTTGTCTTTTGGGATTTTTAAAAATATTAATACTGTAATTCTGAATTTGCGTTACCTTTTATAACTTAAAGTGGATTACAATAGGTATCGATGACGCATTAGTCGTGATGATCTGTGGCAGTAGAATATTGCATGAACGTTGCCAGATCCTCAGAAGATCCCGTAGAAAATAATGAGATATTCTTGCTTTATCGCTTTATCGTAGGACCTAGGGGACACAGTAGACACTAGGGATTCTGAAGTCTCGGGTTTTTCAAAGTCCCGGGACCCGAGACGTGATAAAGTCAAAGTCCCGGGACTTCCCGGGACTTGGGACTTTTATTTCCCCTTCAATAAAATTATAAATTAAATATTTGTATGGATGTACTAAAAAGAGATGATAACGGTACATGTATTGAAAAATAACAATAAATTGGGTAAAATTATGACCGTTACTTTACAAATTACAATACAGCTTTTATACCTTTTTTGTCCTATTGAGACATTGGTAACTTTGTACAATAGTGAAAAACATTTGTAAATAAAACAACATCAGGTATGAACATTTAATTTTAATATTTTCTTAATTTGTTTTTGCTACAGTCATATTTTTTATACGATTACGAATTGATTTAAACAAACTTCTAATAACATAAATGGAGATATCTTTCTCCCAAACGTTTTTTAATATTTTGTTTCAATTAAACTATTTTTTGAGCGTTTTTTACGCAGTTAAACGTTTTTTTTTTCATGCGTACTTTAAAAGGGCGACGAAAGTATGCGTTAATTAAAAAAAATACATCTTTTGAACACATTTATTTATTAATAATGAAAATATAAAATTAATTCAATAATAAAATCACAACCTCAAATCATACATAGTATGCATTATTTACATAAAAGTTAATATTTTATTTTTGCTTATCAAAATATGCTTTTAAACATTATAATGAATTTAATGACGAATCAGACTCTTAACACTTTCAGTCGATGTTTGTTTAATGTTTAGCAAAGCTTTATATAAAAAAAATAATCTTTGTGTCCGTTCTTTAGTTGATTTTAAAATCTTAAATTCGTTTAGTTTTTTCGTTTTTAATGGAGAAATCTTTTGTTTTTTGTAATATGTCTATTTAATTCTTCTTACAGTGACAGTTCTGCAATATTTATCTCATCATCGATATTTTCTTCAGATACCTCGATATCTTTTTCCACGGAGAATAGACGTTGTAGTAAATTATCTCCGTATTTCAAATATACTGTTTTGGAGCATTTGTCAAAATCTTTGGTGTATTCTTTTCGAAAATCAATTAGTCCCAGCAGAACCGTTGGTAATAAAACATTTATAAGCTCTGCCTTGATTTATAACATCATTTTCTAGAAATAACTATGGGTTTCTTTATTTCATGGAATTCTGTGCGATTACTCCATGCTGAGTAGTAAAGCGAACACGTGTCTAAGTTTTTTTTTGTATTTCTGCATGTCTCTACCCATCAAAAATGGTTGTTTCGTATAACAATATATAAATAGATGTTATTTGAAACTTCTACAATTATAAATCCAAACAGCTGTTTCTTTTATAAGATCCCTTTTATATATCCATACTTAATTTTGTAAAAACCCCGGTCTTTAATCCTTAGCCTGAATATAATGCATTTTTTTCAAAACTAACCTCGAGGATAGACACCAATGTAAATTTATTTTAAGTCAAAATTAACTTTTTAGGTCACATTAGCAATTGCTTGCATCCAATTTTATTTTGTTAGAATGGTTTTTTCAAAATTAAAATGTACAATTTGGCTGTCTTAAGTCCCGGGACATTTAACAACAAAGTCCCGGACTTAAGACAGCATAAAACCTTAAAAGTCCCGGGACTTTTGTCCCGGGACGTCTCGACACAGAATCCCTAGTAGACACAGCCTTCTCTTTGACGTACTTGACTTTTAGATTCTTTTTACTTCTATTGCAAAACTTTATTTGTTGTAATCATTCTTTCATGATGTTTTTATGATTGTTATTTATAAATACGAGTGCGTATTATAATATATAGCGACTTTTTATCCAAATCGATGCAGTAATTAATGACCGAAATGCAAAAAATGACGTCAAAACATTTTCAGAAAACTGTCAAATATTAAAAACAGATGAAGATCGAAAATGTCATTCAAATGTGTTATATTCGAACAAAATGGATGACAGATTGACAGCCAATTCATTTTTTTTTAAAAAAAATAGGTAACAGATAATGTCTCAATATTTGTCATAATAACGTGCAATGAAATGGACAGTAAGGATATTTTTTTAAAAACATTTTTGTTGCTATGTGAGACAGCACAGGTAAACTAAGAAATTTAATATAATTTACTACAAAATGTTTGATCTCTGGCGAGTCCTGTTTTTGATTCTGTTTGGTGAATCATCATCGTCAAGAAACCCTGGGATGAGTCTTGGCTTCCAGCTTCACCTTACTCAACCTATCTAAAACAGAAATGTACATACTGTTGTTGACAGCCGAAGAGAAATATCAATGTAAATTTAGTCTATCAATTTCGATGATAATTTTTGCAAATTAATTTTCAAATTAAAAAAATCTATTGAATTGTACAATAAAGTTGTTTGAATTAATTTAATACATCGATTCCGAACCGGACTAAGATTTTTCCGTGCTCCTAAAATGAATTTGATTCTCGATATATTGAATTATATCATTGATTATAAAAAAAAACGATAGGCAAAATCTGGTGAACATATTTATCGTACACGACTTATATTCCGCACTCCTAATAATGTGGCTATTATTCCAGTTCATATTCAAGTATTCACCATACAGCAGGGGGGGGGGGCAAACTTTTTGGATGTAGGGCTAAATTCAAGAATTCAAAATGAGCGGCGGGCCGCAAGTAAAATACCATTTTATATGTACACTATTTTTAAAAATTTAGGTGTTAATTTTGTAGTTGAGATTCTTAAAACTGCTTGTAAATGTCATCGATGATGTTTGATTGTAAAGAGTTTTTATTGAGGTTCATGATTGAAAATGTTTGTTCACATATATAGGTTGATCCAAAAACAACGAACATTTTTCGAGCGACATCTTTCAGTTGGTTGAATTTGTCCGAATTAATTTCTTCTCGGCGGTACAATTCCCTTAAATCAGGGATACTCTGCAGATCAATAATCTCAAATTGTAGCTTACAATTAATATATTTATTTTCAATCTTTTTTAAAAAGGCGTTAACAGATAAAAGAGTGAATTTTTAAAAAAATAAAATATTGCTCGCGGGCCGCAGAAATATACGCAACGGGCCGCGGTTTGCCCGTGCCTGCCATAAAGTATAATAAATTAGTGAAATATTAAAGTTAAATATATTTATTTAATGTTGTTGAAGATAAACAAGAATATTCGGTGTATAAAAAATTCGTGCACGGAAGAATCTACAAACCCAAAATTTTCGACGAATTGTGAAAATTGATAAGAACGACTTGTCATGATGATTGTACCTTTTTAGGCATTATATCACATCTGCATTAGTTTTCACGCGTGCTGAATAATAATTTGGTATTTGTTAAGCTTTTCGGGTCCTATGGCGCCGCAGCGGTTAGCGTTGCTGGTTTCCGTGCCGGATCTCACGGGTTCGAGTCCTAGTACGAACAGTAATTTCTCGATCGATTTCTGTTAGAATGCATGGGTGTAAGTGATATCTAAAAATTCAGTCCCGCCCTTCCAAGCCTTCAATAAGTGCCATAGCGAGAGCGATTAATTAATCACTAATCCTGTCCCAGCGTTATCTTACAACTATCTCTACAACTCTTTTTGGAAAAGAAAGGTTGAGCGACTAAGTAACAAACTGTGTTGCGATACCTCCGTTAGGAGGCCATATGCTTCACCTTGTGAGCAGAAATGGATGATAAAAAAAAAAAAAATGTTAACCAATATCAAGCCAATCCAAAACTCATAATACCTTGTCATTCTGTTAAAAAATAACATTACATTTATAATTTATTTATTAAACATTCTTTACTAGTGTTGTCTACAAACTTGTGCTGTTTACGTTATTATAAAATGGACTTTCGCCTTTATCGGCCGCCGTTAGTAGTTTGTTACATCGAGTTTTTTTTCTATATTAACAATTAAGATGCAATCTTTTTAATACAATACGTAAAAGCGATTATATTGATGTGATTGTTTTTCTATGTTGTAAATAAGTAGTTACATAAGCCATTATTATATTCGAAATAACTATTTTTAGCATGTGCAACTTTCCTACGAAATACTGCTATTTTTACTGTGATAAAGACGTAACAACGCTGTACAACTTACTGTTACGTCGGAATATCATATGGGTAATTATGAATGCAAGGGTGTCGTAACTATCATTGTTATATGTAATAAAACTAATGCAATAAACACAGCCGTATTCTTTGTCGTGACAATCTTCTTTAACCCATCAGGTACGTACACACCATTTATTTTACTTCTTATAATGTATACAATCCCTTAAAAAAGATGATTTAATAATATAAATGGTACACAATATATGCACATACTCATTTAATCATAAAAAAAATTACATGTGATTAGGGTTGCCAACAATGTTTAATAATTATTATTTTTCTTATATAATGGATATGTGCAATGCTTACGGTTATTTTTTACTATTAAGGGATGATAACGGTACATGTAATGAAAAAATATCAATGAAGCCGCCGTCAAGAGTAAATTTATGACCGTAACTTTACAATACAGCCTTTAGACCTTTTTTTCCTAATGAGACATTGGTACCTATGTACAAAAGGGAAAAAAACATTTATACATAAAACAACATCAGGTATGAACATTTAATTTTAATATTTTGTAATTTGCTTTTGCTACAGTTATATTAAAATATATAAACACATGGTATTTGAAACTTCTACGAAATTATAAATCCCAAGCATCTGTTTTTTTACCAGATCCCTTTTATATATGCATACTTAATTTTGTTAAAACCCCGGGTAAGTGTCATGTCGTGTCCGTTTTTTTGGGGCTCCCCTCTTATATCTGCTCTCATTCAATTACACATCAGTACTTTTAAGGGTTTTTTCAGAATTAAAATGTACATGTTATTAGCACATTATAAATCACAGTCACAATTCCCGGGACATTTTCTAAAAAAAGTCCCGGGACTCAAGACGGCAAGAAACCCGACAAGTCCCGGGACATCTCGACACAGAATCCCTACTCGCAACTGTGGAATCGTCCAACGTCTCCGTGGGAAGACATGCCCTGTGCTTAGTTTTAAGTAATGTTTCATAATATAAATTTTAAGTCTCAAAAAGAATAAAAATTATCAAGTAATAGGGTAAAAATATCAACGTATTTCAGTTCTACAGTTTTTTATATTTTATGCGTTGATAGCTATTTCGGCTTTCGCCATCGTCAGAACTATGCTTAAACGTAAATTTTTCTTAGCATATATACTGGCTAAGAAGTGTCAGTATATATAGCTGAGCAAATTTACGTTTAAGCATAGTTCTGACGGTGGCGAAAGCCGAAATAGCTATCAACGCACAAAATATAAAAAAAAATGTAGAACTGAAATACGTTGATATTTTTACCCTATTAAAATGGAGTTCTACCAAGTAAATGCCAAATCAATAAATAAGATTATCAAGGCTTATTTTGCAATAGACGGATATTCTTTCCGTTCCGATTCCGATGTGATGGATTCCAAAATTCTAAAATACTTTTCCATTCAATTCTGTTTTAAGAAAATCAACTGAAAATTGTGAGAGGCATTGATCTAACGGGTTATTGAATAAATGCCCTATACTATATGGCGTAGGTTTATCTTTATTAAAATATCACAAACATATGAATCGGTCAGTGCACGTTACCCGTGCTTAAAGGGTTAACTAGATACATCACATCACGGAATGCGATGCTTTGATTACGTTAAAAATTATCATAGGAAAGATACAGCGATCTCACAAGGTGAGACGGTCCGCTGAATATAAACATAGCTATGCAAATTGATATTTTATTTAATAATGTCGTGTTAATGGTGGCTTATTTGGTATTTCAGTTTGACACTCCTTTTCAGATGTGCTTTGCACAGCCATTTATGTTAAAAGCGGATCTGACACGTAAGGAGGAAACTATTTTAAGGTGGAGTACGTACTCAAAGCCATGTATATTAAAATGTTCGCATTATTTGGAAACAAAGCTTTATATGTAAATGGAACTATATATTATATATTGCACGAAGCAAAAAAAAAACGTATTCAAAAGATCATTACACTTCGAAATATGGTATCTGATAGGGATTCTGTGTCGAAACGTCCCGAGACTTTTTTTGAAAATGTCCCGGTAATCGTGACTGTGATTTAAAATGTACTAATAACATGTACATTTTAATTTTGAAAAAATCAATTCTCGTGGTTAAGAAATCTTCAAAAAGACTGATGTGTATTGAATGAAATTCATTGATATTTTTTCATTATCATCCCTTAGTAAAAATTAACCGTAAGCATTGCACATATCCATTACATAAGAAAAATAATAATTATTAAACATTGTATTTAAAAAACCGATTTTTACTAGTGCGTACTTTCAAAAGGCGCCGAGTAGGGTATTCAATTCCGGAGCCTTTTTCCAATCCCGGTATTGATAAATCTTCAATCCCGGGATTGGGATTAATTCACCGAGGAATTTGAAATCCTCGATTCCCTATACTTTTTCCTCAGATTATCTGCAAACACCTTGTTTTTTTTTTTTTTAGCTCACTGAGGAATTTGAAATCGCCGATTTGGTATACTTTTCTCCGGGATTGTCACGAAAGATCGTTTTTTTTTTTTAGCTCACCAAGGAATTTGATATCCACAATTTGCCAATTTCGTCCCACTTTTCGGGATTTACTCAAAATTTCTCAATCCCGAAATCCCGGGATCACGACCATGTCAATCCCGGAATTTCTGGATCAGAAAATTGAACGGGATCCCGGGATTACAGGATCCCGAATCCCGGGATTGGATGCCTTAGCGCCGAGTGTGTGTAATACATACATACATACAAAAATGAAAATATTTAATTTTATTGAAATGGGAATAAAAGTCTCGAGTCCCGGGATGTCCTGGGACTTTAAAAACCCCGAGACTTCAGAATCCCTAGTATCTATTACTTTTAGTTTGTATTTAAAGTTTTTCATTTCAATTAACTTTGTAGAAGGTAGAAACTTTAATGTAAGCATTAAATGACACGTAAGACGCATAAAAAGAAATACCCTCTCAATTATTTAGTACCATGTTTGACCGTATAGTGAAGTAAAAATTATCAAATCGAATATCAAACACAGATTAATTTAATGTTAGTACTGTTTCCATGGTTATACTTTTACCTCCTATAAAACACTCCCACTTTACATCCGTTTTTATCGATAACACCGACATTGAGATAAATTTCACATCACAATCTCTACTGCAGACATTTACGCGATATGCTCCCTATAAACCGAATCACTATCGATATAATTTTACCTGACAACATACGTCGGAATTTCTACGCAGTCAACTGACAGAGACTTTCGATTCCCAGGAATACAACGCTGTTACCATGACAATCGGAATAACGAGAGGCGTGTCTTTTTTCTTGCATAAATTTAGCGAACTGTCAGAAGAAAGTACATATAATGTAACAGTTTATTAACTCGTAAATAAATCGTTTCTGAATAGTGTGAAGACTTTCGAGATATCAATCGGCTATCACGACCTTCAAGAAATTAGAAAATTTCTACGGCGTAAACATTCTTTTGTTGATAATAAAACAACGTTATACAATTGGTTCAATATTATTTTTAAGACAGGTGGAATCCTAACTCAACGTCATATTGAATCGATTGGAATATTGTAATAGTTAGACTTCTGTCAGTTAATTTCTCGTTTCAGACAGAGCTAGGTTATCGGATTCTCTATTGTTTTCTTCGCTCGTGCTTTCAGAATTGGAGAGTGCAGAAAAATAATAAAAAAATCCCCAAAAATATTTAAATTATCAATATTTATAGCGTTACCGGTCGCAAAGGCCGATCAAAAAGCAATGATGCAGAAACGTCTAAAAGCCAACGATACATGTGGAAACAATAGATCGGGGTTTTAATATAATACCATTTATTTAGCGTCTTTAAAAATATACATTTAATATGTTTAGATTTACATTTTTATATTCGATTTCTTATTCAACGATGTTTACTGTTCCAAAATATTAATAATTTGGAAAATTTTCAGTGAGATTTAAGGATTGCTATGTTTTATGTCGCCTGCTGTGGCCCAGTTGGTTAGAGCTTGCTCTACCGATCACCCAGGACTGGGTTCGATTCCCGGTCAGATCACAGTGAATTTGAGAATTATTCAATTCAAAGTTGTGATCGAAGACTGGGTGTTTACGATGTCAATTCACATCATTTCCTCTCCTCCCATTCTGATTCTTTAATAACTGGGTGTAGCAATAGCGATTAGCCAACCACTAGTCCTGTTCTAGCCTTATCCGTCTGTCCCTACTACTCATTTTGAAAAAAGTGAAATTGACCGACTGAGTAATAAATAGTTCTCGTAGAAAAACTTCTGTTGAGATATCTCTATTAGGGGGCCATATGTTCCACATTGGGAGCGGACATTTATTAGAAAAAAATGTTTTTTAATATATGTACCATTGAATAAAAAAATCTTAGAAGGTGTAGGGTAGATGTAAAAAATAAACAAACATTGTTTTTATTCAACTATCTCGAACATACTTCCGAATTTTCTGAAATCCACTTGACTATGATGAATACAGTAATAATTCCTTGATGTTTATGCTTACACCTGTTGCATATTTATGTATAAAGCATTTATTTGAATGTGAACTCGAATGACATTCACTTTTTTAATACAATGTGTAAGTAGGAGAGACGTGGATATAGCCGATATATGTAAGTTTGAAAAGGAAAGTAGAAATGAAAGCATAAATCGGCAGCAGGGGAATAAACAATTTTAATTTTAACTTCTCTCATTATAACTAAACTCTTCGTAGAGAGCGGTTTGTAGAGTGGTCGAAAGCGAGTGAGCTATTTTACAAGTAAACACAATATTGTTTGTTATTAACCACTCTAAAGCTAACGACCCACCGGTATGTCGCATACCTACTAACCACACACGCTACCCACCAGTGTGTTGTCATTATTACGACGTCAATAAATATTTTTTAGAGTTAGCGTTGAAAAAGGGTCCGACATCTCTTAAGGACTCACAAAATGAATATTAAGTTTTTAGACAATTGCTAGCTTACAGAACAAAAAACTTAATTTTTTTCTAGCTGTTAACGGGTTAAAATACCATGTTTCTATTGCACAGGGGGAATGATATTCGTGACGTCAATTGAAAACACAATACATATTATAGGTTCGGTGATTCTATCGTACATAAATTCTCATCAAAATATAACTCCGTACACCGATTATTTCTGTTGACATATATCCAAACGGATATAATCAGTGGTAGGCTGCCAGCACGTAAACAAATGGCTCGCTTAATCTCAAATCAATTATCGGTGTTTTGGGAAAGGAGTGAATTTTTTACCACTCTTTTGCAATGATATGTAATACTTAGGTAAATAAGTAATCGATTGTTACTTAATACACTTGTAACAATATGAAATTTACCGTAAACTTATCAATCTTAATGGCTTAACATGTACTACTGTGTATACTGAAGCTGTCGTAGAAAATATATACGTCGGAAATTGCAGTTATATACTGATTTGATTTGAGAATATTGTTTTCTATTAAACCAACAAGGGGCTCGCCAGCCTTAGTACAATTTAACAAAAGGCTCTTGCGACCCCCTCCGAGCCCCCCCTAGATATAATACTGACATATTAAATACATATAATATATTCTATCATGCTTTTTTATTTCAGTAATAAACTTATTTTTTTATAACACTATAAGTTGAATATAAGCAAGAATAATCTGTGTGCCAAGAATTTGTGTACAGACGATTCTGTTCACTGTATAACTAGTAGAGAATATGTCACTTTTAAGGAATTGATTGTCAATTATTGGAAGATATTATCATTCAAAGTGATTCTTTATTTGGGTGTGCGTCTTTGTCGGTGCGCTTCTCTATCGTATCTGCTTTGTCATGTGTGGCTTTGACGTGTCACCATTTAATAAAAATAAAACAAATTTATTTTTATACAATTTTATAAAATGATCGCTCATTGAAACCGTTTTCAGCTGAGATTTTCTGATCATTACTTTCATAAAATTGTAGATTTAGGACAAAGAATGTTTTTTTAATTTTATAAATAGTAAACACGATGACTGGAGTCGGAGTTGGAGTCGTGGGTTGTGAAGTCGGGTGTTTTTGCCGGAGGCGGAGTCAGAGTTGGAAAAAACGGAGAAAAATAATTTAAAGATAAAAATTGTTAGTCCATTCATCATATTCATTGATGAAATCTACTATAATTATTCTAGTGATTAGAATGATGAGATATGTAAGTTTAACTGAAACTCCACAGCCCTGGTATACATATCGACTATGGAAAGGAAAAAGGACGTAACCCACAGTTTTTTCAAAACAGCTTTTTTCTCGCAATCACAATGTATCAAACTTGATACACGTTCTATCAAAGGGATGCAAGCTACAAATGCCGAATTATTATCTAAATTTATCTTTTATGTTTGAAAAAGATGACCTTGTAAAAAATTAAAACCAAGAAAAAAGACTGAAATAACGGTTTTTCCTAGACATTTTTTTGATTAATATTATATTACGTCAATTAAACACCAGTTTAGAAGTCTACGTGCACTTCAAGGTTGTGTATAGTTCATAATTTGCATATGGCCTAAAATTATCAAAACCCGTTTTTTGCGCCTCCTGTAAAATTTTATATGTGTGGGTTACGTCCTTTTTACTCTCCACAGTCGACATATACATATATAATTATATATATATAAATAAGTTTTCATACAAGTTATTTAGATATTTCAATGTTTGCAAAGCAAGTACTAAAATTGACACATATTTTACTGATTTCGGACGGCACGAGCACCATTCAATTTGAGAGTATGTAACTTGAATAGTATAGGAATTATCTTTACAATCTATATTTTATTAATTTATAACAATATTTTTCTTATTAATATACGTCCTTGTCACAAGTACAATTTTCTTGTAAGATAAAATAAAAATACCATCCGCCATCGATCTACTATTGTGATTCCGTCAATGAAAGAAAAATATATTCTTTAATTGGGTATATATGTGGTGGTGTGAATAACGAACCACTTTTTTTAAAAACTTTTATGAACAATGCATTCTTTGACAATGTTCATGAAATGTAATAACGTTTTTCCAACTATGCACATAGATTTCAACGACCTTTGTATCGTCTGCGAATTTTTTCCCACATAATACGCGATTCTTTTTTGAATTTACCAAAGAAATTGTTCATTGAATAGATAATATTCTCTAAAAGATTATTTAAGTGTTTTGATTTAGATTTTTATAGCGGTTCCAGTTATTTATTATTTAAATCATTATATATGCACTAAATCATATATGGGCAACCTATTCTAATTTTTCCGACCCTGATTCATCTCGGCGAAGTAATAGAGAAATAAATAAATAGTCCTAGGGAGCCAATATTGTTAGTCTCGTAATTCAAGTTCAAGGCCAATATTCACACAAAATTTTGTAATCAGTATATAATATTAATATTATGTCGTTCATAAATAAAAAATATATAAGTAGTAGCAATGTGTTTTATTTAATTAAATATTACTTTATTATGTTTAGTAATTTGGTCTGCCCCTTGACTCGGAGACAGAATGATAATTTGGCCCCAGACCTAGGAAAGGTTGCCCAAGCCTGCGCTAAATGAAGCCGACTATATTCATTACCGCAACCTTCTCAGACAGTGTAAAATATGAGGAAATGGCGTCGGAGTCCAAGTCTTTCTTATCTTAAAGTTATTCAATTATACAATAGATACAATGCAAGGAAACAAATACAATTCCTGATAATAAACAAAGGCGTTGTTAAGATTTTAAAAAAATGTTAAATAGATAAACAAAAAAAAACGAAATGTATTGCTTTTTTGCATTAACAAACTGAGTTGATTTAAACTAAATCATTCATTGAAATATTAAACATGCCTGGGTTGCCACTTTTATACCCTATATACATATAATCATAAAACCTTTACCGACAAACAAAATAAATATAATTCTTAAATCTACTCACAAATCTGTGGGCATTCCCGTGGGGTTATGATTTTCGTCAGCAATAGCTTAAAACTCAGTGATGCATTTATTTCTTATATAAACACGAAACATTCATTTGCTAAGCGTCCGTTTAAGTTCATCCGTGCACTTGAACGCCTGAAGATGCCGAAAGGCGAAACCCGGGTCGTTACTGGCAAAATCTGTGTGAATGTACATAATTTGAACGATTCAAATTTAAATCATTCAGTAATTTTCAAATATTTGCCCTACGTACATGACTGGACAGTTTATAAAAACCGGTTGAAACATTATGATTGAATTAATTCTTTTAATTTGAAAAAATCTTCCGAACATTTTAACATTTTAGACCTGGGGTGGGGAACCTTTTCTTCTCTAAAGGCCACATTTATTTTTCTGATTCAACATAGGGCCGCAGTAAACATTGACTAGGGAATCTTTGGCCGGAATCAAATTCATGCCAATTTCGAAAGCCCAGAAATTTTGCGGATTTCCCAAAATTACCAGCGTGAGACCTTTTTTTTTAAAGACTTTCAAGGATTTAGACACCCAAGAATTTCCGAATTTACAAAAATTAACAGAATTGGCCGATCAGGTCAAAAGGCCGCAGGTTCCCCACGACTGGCTTAGATTGTATTTAGAATACGTGATGTATATATGTTGTCAGGCAGGAATTCTAGTACATTTTAATTTTGAACGTTTAATTGTGTAGACGTATTTAAGGCATCCCATTGTGTTTCCGATTGATTGACATCTCACAGCGAAATAATTATAATGAAGCTGTATTCAAGTAATTGCCAATTCGTTTAATAAAATGACAGTTCTAAAATGCTACCAGAGAGTTGAACAGAATGTAAACAATTCACTCGGCATAAGGCAGGCAAGTGTATCCACTACCCAGGTAGGGCAACTGACATCCGGTGTTTGATGGCAGGTGATGTGAACAACCAACAATAGACGGCATTATTATTTCAAATGGGTTCATAAAAAAAACACGGTGTATATATTACCCAGAAGGCAGATGTTTCTCACGATTTCAAATTGGCTATCTGTACAACTGAACGTTATATATAGCGTAAGTTGATAGATTTTTTGCTTGAATTTAATATCTGTCTACGGTGGATGAAATAGATTTTTTTCACTACCCCCGATCTTAATGTTATATTCTCCAGCAGGGTATTCTCAAATTTATTAGTTATTGGACAATAATTGTGCTCTAAAGCTTAACACCTGCAAGGCGAACGTAATGCTATTGCACTAAAATGAGAAACCCCGGTGTTTTACTAAGCATGACGGTATTTGTCTCATTGTACAATTTGGGTAATATTATTTTTACAAATAAGTTAAACTTCTAGATGTATGCTTTATATTGTATTAAATATGCGTACTCTATAGTCTATATCAGGGTTGGCGAACAAGGGACCCGCGGGTCACGCAGTGACCAGCGTGAGAAGTTATCTAAACCGCTTGAGCTTTTAGAAATGATTGTTTTTATTAAAAGCCTTATTATTCAATCTATTTGACTCGCGACATGTTTTATTTTTATTTTTTAAATCAAATTTGACCCACTTGCGATAAAGGTTCGCCATCCCTGGTCTATATCATAGTTTCTCAACTTTTTTGGGCCCGTGGCCTCTTTTGAGTCGTCTCATATTTCTCCGTGGCCCCCATACACGTTTTTTATATAAGTTTTTCGAGACTCGGGGACACAATTATTTAGGTATTGATTGACTGGCAAAAAAGTGAGAAATTGAAAGACTTCAAAACGATTTTTAATTATTTGCAAATTTCGCTGAATTTACTGATTTTCCAAAATAAAAATACGTGAGACTTCCTTTTTCTTTAGCTCTCTACCCGGAATTTCAAAATATTTTCTAATTGGCCAATTTGAAAAACGCTGGAATTTACGGAGTTCCCGAAATGAAAAGACGCGATACTTTTTTTAGCTCTTCCAGTAATTCCAATTTCAAAAACCCAGATTTGCCAAAAATGTGAGTTCTTTTTTTCTTCTCTCGCGGAGTTCAAACATTTTTTATCGCTACCCGTAGCCCCTCAAAACTGTGCTGTGGTTCCACTATTTTTTTTTCTCTGTGGCCCCCGGTGTGCGAAACTGTGCTCTGTACAAATAATTAAAATTCAAATGTTTAAACAGGCGATATTTTTTAAAAGCTTAAAATATATAGGAAACATGATCAAATTACTCTTTATATCCACAATAAGTTTATATTTAAGAATATATTATGTAATATAATGCTGCATTTCTGATATCAGCAATTGAATCTCCCTGTCAGATGTCACTCCTCTGCGCATTTCCGTTTCGCTACGGATGCACTTCCGGTTCTATAAGTACATTTATGATACAGTTTATTGTTTGTTACCTTTTTTCATGGTTAATCCGTGAACACGTCCTAAGTTTAGTGTCAACAGGTGAAAACTGGCATAAAGTTTATCATTTCTGATAAATTATACTTTACGCATTTGAAAGTTATTTGTTACTGAAATATGAATACAATGCAAGTACAAGTGGACTACAAAACACTGAGAAAAGTAGGAGATTTTAAACATTTAACCCTTAAATGAATTGTGTTGCAGATATTCAAACATACTATATTTTAATCATGTAATTTTAGTGAAATCTATTATTTTAAAAGTAATTTATATTAATCCATGACTAATGGTTGTTGTTCAATAATATTTAAAAAAAATACTATAAAAAGCACTGATCACAAATTATGTTTATTTCAATTTGACATTTGTGAAGATTGATTGATACACTTTTCGTCTGGGTTAATCTTTGTTACTTATGGAAACAAATTAAATGGTAAGAATTTAAATCAATTTTTGGTTAGAATAAAAATATGACCGGTTAGAATACAAATATTATACGGTCAGAATATTTTATACCACTTTGGTTTGGTTAGGTTAGGTTAGAATTTTTTTAACCGCTTCAGTACCGTAAGGCCATTGTTGGCCGCTACATACGAACGGCGTGAATACCGTAAGGCCACTGAAGACCACGAATGTAACTTAAAAATATTAAACTATATAAATCATTTTATAAGTGAACTTTTAATATTCATAAATTCAGTCCTTTTTTTAAAAACTATTCAAAAATTATTAAAAACATGCGGTAGGTATGTGAGTGAATGTTTATTAGCTTAAAACATCGCGGTACTGAAAAGGTTAATATCATTTAAATTATGACTATTTATTTTGACTGATATATTATGACCATTTAATATACATTCTGACCAATTTAATTTAAATTCTGACCGAAAAAATACGAGTCGTTACTTATTATTATAATATCAATTCCTGAAAAAAAATCATTGTTATAAGTATTTTTACTTTTTTACACGCAAAACACTTTTTTAATCATTTTTTTTATCGTTAAAATATTCATTGAAATGATAATATTAGTATTTAAACTAAAAATATGCAACCAGTCATATAATTGTAATCAATATTCAATGTAGTATCACTTATTCATATTGTGTATCTTTTTATCTTTCAATTCCGTTCATATTTTTTATGACCAATTGTTTGATCTCCTTTATTAGTTTTATGTACTTGGTTTTGTATAAACAGATCTATATTAATGTATATTCTTATCAGTTGATGATTCTCGTGATGAGCGAAACTGGTCTTAATCCTATTATACAAAAGAACGTTGTATTCTTTGAAAATATAATATTATGTTAGATTATAACTCTTTGCTTTTCTCGATACACTAAGGTACATTTATTACCTACACAAATCGCTCACAATATGTGAAACTAATTTTTTAATCATGCCTACATAGGCTATTGTAAACTATCTTTTGTGTCTCGAATGATTAAACCAGCTAATTATTTTTCTATTATCTATTGTTATCTCATTGTCACATTGTTCTTAACAATGGCGATAGCGTAGCAATACTTTGTGACCTCCTTATTAATTTACCTTTGATTTAATAGGTTTTATGCATAAATCGATAAAACGAGTAAAATACACTAATACATCGCATGCTTGGTAACATATGGGCGTATCTGGATGTTTGCAGTTATTAGATATCGCGGTTTGTCTGAAATGTATACCATTGCGGACAAGGATTGATGAAAATAAAAAAAAAAACGTGTGCAAAAACTTAAATTTTAAACGATAAACATTCAATAATATATTGCATGTTTAATAATATACGGGCGTATCTAGATTTTTTTCAGTTTTTGCATTACACCATAACAACATACTCTTTCTTCCTATCTGCGTATGCAATAAAACAGTATAAATTTCTGATGCGTTAAAGACTGATAGATACATCAAGACAAATAATGGTACATATATTATCGTAATATTTTTAGATATTAAGAAAAACACAATATTCATTTGTGCTTATTTCCACTTCAATTTCCCAAGATCATGAGCGAAACCGTTCCCGATATTAACCACTTGAATACCAAGCGGACACCGGTGTCCGGAACATATGCAAGCGAACACGGATGTCTAAGACATTTAAAAAATCAAATACTTGGTATTCTAATGGAATATAAGTAATATTTTGATGAATATGTGTAGTGCTATCTATCAATATAGTCAATCTAGGTTTTTAAAATATCGAAATCGAGTGTATATTAGGAAAAAATATTTTTCTCAAAAGCACGCAGTATCTCTGGGACATATTAATGATTTATTTGCGTGGTATTCAAGCGGTTAATACATAGTTTCCCAACCTTTTCCGGGCGGCGACCCCTTTTTATAAAAGCCATATGACTAGGCAACCCCCCTAGGAATTTGAAATCCTCGATTGTTTCCGAAACTCCTTTTGTTCAAATCCAAAATCGAAAAAAGTTGGCGAACCCATAGAAAGCCCTTCGCGACCCCCAAGTTGGGAACCCGTGGGTAAATAAATAAAAATGAAAATAAGTACGAAGGAATATTGTGTTCTCTTAATATAATGTCTTTCCACCAATTGTTGTGTATTGATTTTATCTTTAACTCATGACTTTCTCATCCAGCAAATTTTAAATAAAATGTCCTTTGACATGAGCACGCAATCCGGCGTGCATATTCAGTAAAAAATTCCCCTACCACTGCTTTAAGGTACCGACACTGATACCTTGAGAAGCCACCTGTGGGCCGTCAGTGAGGACTCAAAATGAAATTAAATATATAGTTAATTATAATTTGATTCGTGTAGGTGCGGGTATGTTTGATTTTGTACCAGCTGGCGCTAAATTTTCAAAGAGGCGCTTCAAATAATGCAAAACTTATTAGCGCAATATTTATTATTCGGAATATATCATCATAATGATGGATGATGTAAGCATATTTATGTAATTATTACAAACACCCACAGTTATTCTATAATCAAGTATCATTCTAATTCTACAGCACGGGCTCTCAATCTTTCCGAAACGTAGAACCCTTTTGCAAAATTCAAAGAAACTTGTGACCAACGTTCCCTCTAAGCCGAAGAGTTAGCTGCGCAGAAATTTCAAAGGCTGCGCGGACCGATCAAATATTAATTGAGCAACTTCTAGTAGTGCGCGCAAACCCACAATGAGTGTGCGGGGGCTTCCCGCGTGCAGCTTAGAGAGAACGCTGCCTGTAACCTCAACATCATTTATACATTTCAAGTTTTAAAAAAATCATTCCTGCTTCCAATGCGGAGCATATGAACTTCTAGTCGAGTTTTTATCAACAAAAGTTTTCTACGAAAACGGCTTGTTACTTTGCCACTATACTTAATTGTCGAAGACAGTGAAGATAAGACAGGACTACTGACTACACCCCATTTTTAGTATCGCACGAGTGAGAGGAATTTTAGACATCACAGATATTCGTGTCATAAATCAATTTATTGAAATCTCCATGCTGGGATTCGAAACCGTACATTACAGTAACCTAAGCCAACGACGTAGACCACGGAGCCAAAATTTTGTTATTGGTTGTTTAAAACTTTTTTTATTCTTGCACCTGGATGGAAAATTCCGAAATTCGTGGATGTATTTTTGATTAAGCCAAGAGCTTTTTAACATTCAATTACGTTTGTTTTGGATTAAATACTTTGATTTGCTTACAACTGGTGATGTTAGAGGAAAATAGAAACGTATCTCAAATGGCAAGCTAGTGACATAAGATACACTCCTTAATGTAAACAATATTTCGTAAAACAAATTAGGTACGTGCCGAGAAATTATCGTATTTATAAAAGGCACTGGTATTCTGGTCACATTTAGGAATGCGGCGAGTGATTCATGCTAGCGACTATATTTTTTAATTAATCCAAAAATCCGCTGAAATTACGCTGCATTTTAAGTGATTCAAAGTGCCGAATAATCTTTTCTTTCAGATTCATATTTATTTCAGTCTACTGCACAGCAAAGTTTCCAATGCAAGGTGTCCAAAATGCAATGCATCCAAAACTCATCCCGATTCTAGTTTTGCAGACTTAAGTTGACGTGATGAACTATAATCAATTTTGATCGAATGTTTTTAAACATACGTCAGTTATAAAAACATCGAGTCACATACAATGTTTCCTCTAATTTTCCGAAGGTTATGTGCGCAAAATACATTGGCTGTGCAATTTCTAAAGGAAATTTAAAATTTTGTGCGCCAAGTAACGGTGTTAGACCTATTTAACGATATGGTTAATTTTTTATACTGACAGTAATTGACAACACTTTATAATGTCAATTAATTTATTCTGGTGGTGGTATAGCTGGTGTAGCTTTTGTGCGCTCTGTTCTAATGCATGTGCGCGCGCACACGCGCACGGCTTACAGGGAACACTGGTCACAGATGAAAAATTAGTATTGTGTTTTTCAGTTACTGGAACTCACTTCTTGTCCAGATTTTCTAATCCTTACTCGATTCTTATGGGGAGCATATAGCTTCATAATGCACGTATTTCAACAGTGATTTTTTTCGAGAACGTGTTGTTACTCAGTTTCTCAAATTTTTGAAACAAACGTTTTGTGTCCTGAAATGTACTTCTACGATAACGCAGATTGCCTACAGCAGCTGCAGCACATTTGTAAAAGGGTTCAAATTATGTTTCCTATCTTTAAAAAATTGAACTAGTGGTGTTATTAAATATATTTGTAATATAAAGGTTCACAATGACTTCACAATTAATATCTTGTTAGTCTAAACTTAGTTCTGACAATTCTCGGAAAGCTTTATCAATTAATACAACATTCGAAAACCAAAAGTTTTCAAATATTTTTTGAATTATAATTTGAAACATTAAAAGTGCCGAGATAAATGAATCCGGAACGCCGTTCCACTGTGTTATATAAAAAAAATAAAAAATGCTTTAACGGTTTATAAATAATTATCGGCGACCCACCGATTGAGAGATTGAGCTATACAGTATTAAAATACAAAAAGTTTCTATTGTGGCTGTAATAATATGAGTATAATTATTGATACTATTTTATATGAATGAAATGTAATTTATTTAATTTCATTCATAACATAAATCTGTATCTGATGATGACGAATTATAAACATCGAGTAAGATTTTGTTTTTCAAACCATGATGGCTTCCAAAAGCAGGGATAGTCACGGGAACCAATTTTAAGTCATTCGGCTACCTCACTTTTCAGATAGATGGACTTATATTATATATAAACTTGCTTAAAAAAATAAAATTCATAATTGCACTCAATTTGAATCGTTCAAATTATGTACACTCCCACAGATTTTGTCACCCGGGTTTCGCCATTCGGCATCTTCAGGCGTTCAAGTGCACGGATGAACTTGAACTGACGTTTAGTAAATGAATGTTTCGTGTTTATATAATAAATAAATGTATCATTGAGTTTAAAGCCATTGCTGGCGAAAAGGATAAGCTCATGGGAATGCCAAAAGATTTGAGTGGTGAGTGGTTTTAAGAATTATATTTAAAACAACTGTTATTAAACCACAAATTTTGACTAACAACACGAAACTTTAACACTAATTTACTATAGAGTACAGCCAATCTTATTTATTTTACTCATTCTCACATTTATTTAATAAGATCAGGACCGGTTTAAAATGAGGGAATGGTATAAATGTTATTTTTGAAAATTATTTCATGAAATATAACCGCTCCTGCATATACAAAGGTGCATTGATCCAATGCCACATTAACCGGCCGCCACTGCTCCATAGTGAAAACTAACATGGAAAGAAATATACAGGCTCTACATATTTTCAAAACAATATTGTTTTAAGGCCAAACCTTTGATCTCTTGATTTTTTTTGCTAATAAATATATAATTACTTAGACAAACATATTTTCTGCATTTTTGCAATATTTTTTTTAGTTTCGCCTTTGCCCTTAAGCTCCCGAATTGTTTTTTTTACGTTTTGTTAAACTTAAGTCTGCACATCAGAATACAGAACATGTTAAGTATATTTTACAGCAACACTGAGAGCTTATTTTGTTACTGTCGATTGTCTTATGAATTATTATATCATTTCATACATTTATAATTAAATAAATCTTCCCAGCACGAGATTCACCCACGAGATAAAACTAAAAATGCTAATAAAATCAAATAATAACTCATCGTGTGGTGGCGGGATGGCACCTGCTTCAAATTCTGTACATTTTCTAGTCATCATTTTGTTTTAATGCTATGTGAAGTATGCCCTATCCATACATGGTCTATACTTAATCATATTTAATGACTTACTCAGGTGTGAATCTATGAAATTTAATCAGGTAGGCACCGTTCCCAGTGACGTGCTTATTGTAATATTAAATTAACCGCGTCAGTACTGCGATGCTTTAAGCTTAAGAACACTCACATACCACATCTTTAAATTATTTTTTAAAAATAGGACTCATGGATTTTATGCATTATGTTAAAAGTTTACCTATAATATGATATATCAAGTTGTAATTTTTCAAGTTGCATTATCGAAATTTCGTATATTTGATTTTTCTTTCAGGGTTGTTTGATTTACAAGCATAAATAAATATAATTTTTACATTTTTATAAAAAAAAAAATATAAAAGTAAAAGGGACTAATTCTTGAAATTCAGGTATAAATTTAAAACAAAAGAATGGATAGTTTACGTCGATTTCACCATAAGTGGTAGCCCTAGTGACACCTACCGCTCCACTTCTACAATAATGCCTTTTTCAATAAGATCAACCAACGGAGAAGGTTCATTTTTCTTGCAGATGTAGCTAGCCAGACAAAAAGAAATATTGTTAAAATTCCTACTGGAATAATTTTTAATACAAAGTGTCCTTACGGTATTAGTGGTGCGCCTATGTAGCAGCCACCAGTGGCCTCACGGTACTGAAGCGGTTAAAAATAATTAAGAACGGCTTTACAAAACTTCTTAAAATTCTTCATTTCTACTCTCAAACGCAGTATGTAACCAACACATGGTGCCTCTAGATCAGTGATACTCTACTTTTTTTTCGTCTGGGCCGCACACCGGTATTTCCAATGTTACGTGGGTCGCAGCATATCAATAGATATACATATTTTTTTCCATGCCCGCTCCCAATGTAGAGCATATAGCCTCCTAAGGAAGGTATCTCAACAGAAGTTTTTCTACGAAAACTGTTTGTTACTCAGTCGCTCAATCTCTCTTTTTTAAAGTGTTGATAGAAGGATAAGATAAGCACAGGACTAGTGGTTAACTGTTTACTCTCGCTACCAGCTGTTAAAGGATCGAAATTGGTGGAAGAGAACTTTAAGACATTACAAACGATCGAAAAAATGCTGTTCGTACTGGGAATCGAACCCGTGAGGTCTGACACGGAAACCTGCAATGCTAACCGCTGCTTCATAGAACCCGACAACGTTTATATACCATATATTATACGTAATATATTGACATAACGTAAATGTAAGTACACAAAAATATAAATGTTTCCAAAATACTCATTTTTTTACGTATTTTTTTGCAAACAATGCCAGATGTTTGAAAAAGTATGTGCTGAATATGATTGTGTTAGGCCTCACATAAAATCTGAATGGGCCGCTGATTTAGATTCTAGGGCAGCGATGACATGCGCGCCCAAGAAGCACGCATAAAAGCTTTTATTTCTTAAATCATGTGAACATGAAAAGCGTTGTAAAATATGTTGTTGTATGTAATGTGACATCACTATACAGTTGATTTTAGGGGTTGGACACCAATGCGAGGAATTAATTGCGAGGGAAGTCCCAAGTCATCAATGTCGCATGTTTGTTGATTTATTTAAAGATAGTATTGTCTGTACCCAGTTTTGTAGTGGGGCCAGGTTAGCGCTCACCTTTTTGACTTGTAACTTAATTTTCAAGTACATACATGCATATATAATTGTTAAAACTTGTGGTTTTTTAACTTCGGACGGATATAAAAAAAAAACAAAAAATAAATAGGGAAAAAATCAATGACCGACCTGGTACCTTTTTACCACTACATCACTGTTTGTACCTAAATATGAATGGCACGCATCATGAATTAAATAAAAAATGCGTATTTTGGCACATCGGTCATATCATATTTGCCATCTTTGTTCTAAGGCAGCGACACTTCAAATTTTATGTGAGGCCCAAAACAATCTTAGCTGTATTTTTGTGTACCTACATTTATGTTCTGTCATTATATTGTTTATATTATGTGATATATTTACGTCTACGTATTAATATGGTGTGACCCACGTAATTAAGCGGAATCCGGCATGCGGCCCAGACACAAAAAGGATTGAGTATCGCTGCTCTATGGGTTACTGTTCCACACCACTTTTGCTTCTACGTCGGTAATGTGCATTTCTGCCGAATACACTCAATTGGATTGTAGAATACAAGAGTCCAGTAAGCTTACAAATGGAAATTGATTTATCCAAGAAGTTGCTCATGGAATTATGAAATTTAAATGACAATAATAATCCGCTATCGGTTAACTACCCGAGAGCTTCAATTATTACTTGGCTGTAAGAGTAGATTTTTGACGAAACAAAAACAACAATGAATACCATTAATGGTACACGTCAGACTGTCTCATTACAACTTTTGTTTCACCAATATTTTTTACTTAGAACCTTGTACTTAGTTCCAGGGTTGCGATTTACGAATAAGCAATTTAATATTTATTACTATAATATTTTTATTTGCTCGCCTACAACATGGTCATTTTTAATGAAAGTTGTATCCTTCACATATTGCACTTCTGATTTTATTTATTTATTTTATTATAATAATTTATACTTCAACTATCACTTCGCATGACATAACTTTATTTATCTAAGCCATATAAATAAACATCACTATGCAATGTTTATATTTAATATAAACATTCTAATATACCTACTAAGTCAGTTTAACGCAGGCCTTTTTTCTCATGCAACGCGGGGGAACCGCGTTCCGACACTCTTTTATCGTCATTTTACATGTTTCAAATCATATTCGCAAAAATTTATTAAAACTTTTGTTTATTTTCTTTTAAACCATTAGTTGTTTGCCGAAAACAACGATTCCTTTTGAATATTATGTGACGTACCGTAAAACGTATACAAAATGCCAGGTCTTATTCTGTGACCAGAACCAAGGGTCTAATGCTTGATATATTTTTTAAAAAAAGAGAGATTGAGTAACAAGCAGTTCTCCTAAAAAATTTGTTGAGAAACCTCCATTAGAAATCCATATGCTCCGCATTGGAATCGGGCGTAGAGTAGAAAAAAAAAACTTTCGATACTTGTGAGTTCTTTTTACTTATTCTATTTTAAAATCGAACCAAAGAATACCATGTTGCATTGTTTGCAAGTACATATATTTTTTAGACAAAAATACAATACATATAATAATATCGACTGTGGAAAGAAAAAAGGACGTAACCCACACATATAAAATTTTAAAGAAGGCGCTAAAAACGTGTTTTGATGATTTTGTGACATATGCAAATTATGAATTATACACAACCTTGAAGTGCACGGAGACTTCTAAACTGGTGTTTAATTGACACAACCTAATATTAATTAAAGAAATTGTCTCGGAAAAACCTTTATTTCAGTGTTTTTTCTCGGTATTAATTTTTACAAGGTCATCTTTTTCAAACTTAAAAGCTAAATTTAGATACTTATTCGGCATTATCAGCTTCCATCCTTTTGATAGAATGTGTGTCAAGTTGTATACATTGTGATTGTCGGAAAAAAGCTGTTTTGGAAAATTGAGGGTTACGTCCTTTTTCCTTTCCACAGTCGATATGTAATTTTTTTTTGTCTATATTGACATTGCAATTTAAAATACTACTCGATTTCATTGCATAATTTTACTATTCAATGTTTAAAAACAATTTTATTATATGTCCAAAACTGTCTACGCCTTTGACTGAATGAATCTCCACGCGGATATTGAATTTTATGAGTTATCAATATTTTTCTTCTTTTACAAAAAGGTCATCCCGCCATTGAATTCCCTTTTTTGTATCTCACTTTACATTTTTTGGGTATTCCACTTGATTATTTGGACATACTGGTCATTACTTAACACCTACAAAAATCATCTTGAATTGTTTGTCAAAACATTATAAAAAATATTAATTTTTAACAGTATCATTGATAACATACATTCGGATACTCGAGTTTGCTATAATAATAATGCGGTGGCAATATTTTCAAAAAATTGTGTAATATATTTCGACCCTGGAAAGGCAAAACTACGTAATCCACACACAACAAAATTTACAAGAGGCACAAAAATGTCTTTTTATGATTTTGGGTACAAGTATCCCTCCACCACCCATTATTTATTTATTTATTTATTTATTGTTTAAAATTAAAAATGTGGTACATGACATAACAGCTTACGCCAATTCGCCATGTACTTGACAAATAAAAGACACAGAATATAAAATAAAATTACATAATACATAAAAATCAACACAAAAAATCAAGAAATAAAATAGTAAAATTTCACAAACAGTTCACAAATACTATCACCAAAAATGTCCACTTCACTAGGCAAAGAGTTGATCAATCGAACGGCCCTAGGAACTGGTGACTCATACCTCCTAAGCGAGGTATAAGTTTTTAGAAATAAAAGTTTTCGCTCATAATTTCGCCCACGTGAAAATAAATTGGGAGCATGTAAATTAATAGTCTTGAGAATTTCAGGATTATTAACTCGGCCCCGAAGGAGAAGAGAAAAATGCTTTAAGCTTGAAAACGATCTTCGAGCTTCAAGAGAGTGAAATGATAACACTCCTAAAAGAAATTTGGTGTAATTATGTGTAAGCAGCCTCATTTTAACGGCCGCCTTCCATAATGCAACGCGAGCAAGAAAAGAATAGGATTAAAGACAAAATATACACAACCTTAAAGTGCATGAAAGCTAATATACTGGCCCAATCTAATATTATTTTGATAAATTGTTTGAGTGGCCAACGTCGTTGGCTTCTATGTCGGATCGCACGGGTTCGAATCCCAGTACGAACAACATTTTTTCAATGTTTCCTGTTCGAAGGCATGGGTACGTGTGTTGTCTAAAAATTCCCTACCACCCTAAAATTACGATTCGTAGTTAGAGCAATTAGCTAACCACTAGTCTTCTCCTAACCCTATCCTTGTTATAAGTACTGTTTTTTAAAAAAAGAATGGTTGAGCAATTGAGTTACAAACAGTTCTCGTAGAAAAAAACCTGTGTTGGGATAATTCCATTGGGAGCGGACATGAATAACAAAAATTTCAACAGTGCGGTGTGGCTATGCTTTTGAACAACTAATGAATAAATAAATATTAAGCACGATGAAATAATAACAAAAATTCTACATTGTAAAAATAATGGAGCAATCTTTCAATCAAGTATAGGCTAGTTGATTAAAGCTACTTGACCACGAATCTAATCGTGTCCGTGTATATTTTTAAATTTTATTTTTAGCGTTCCATGAATATTATTATAAAGCTAACAACATTGTCAAGAAAAAAATCAGTTGCATTAAAAAGACACCTACATTCAATTAAGTGATAAGACTCGATGATGCAATTCTCGTTGGGGGCAGGAAGGGGGGGGGGGGGGAGGTCGTGAACCATTGAATGATTTAATGGCTCAACTATTTACGATTGCATCATGGGCATCGAGGCGTTAACAAATGTAAAAATATAATATATTAAATTCCAAATATTATAAAATAAATTACAATAATTTCACACTTTCGATCCATTACTACCATTATCTAGAAATTCATTTTACATTTTGTGATTGATAAATAAAAAATAAGAAGCCATACTGACTTCACAAATAAATAACCTTGCAGTATTAGAGTTAATCTGAAGATGATCCTCAGAGAGGCGAAACACGTGTTGAAATCAGTTACACAAAGTTATCAATTATTTATGAAAACTTTCTTCTACGTGTATTTGAATTTAATTTCATATTAAAATAAACTTTCACAAGCTTACCACTGAATACATCGAAAAAATATCAGCACGACACAAATATTTTTCTTGTTTTTTACGGAAACACCGTTAGTTGAATTTGTATAAAGTTTGCTATTTATATAGTTTACTATTTATCCTAATCCCATATACTTATACTCAACTAGAAGTGTTCTAGTATCTTGCATTTTAAAATGGCAGTAACAAACGATGTGGACAACTGCATTGTATCATAATTTTATTTTGTACATATTAGGCAACCAATGAAAAATTCCCAGGAAAAATCACAAACACAAGTCACTGAAACATAGCACCCGTTCGTGACTTGATTGAGCTTGTATAAAAAAAAATACAATATTTCCAGTGATATAGAAGCACTCGGATGTAACGTTACTTATTACCTATATTTACTGTAATAATAGTTGTTATAAAAATGTTGGTAAAATAATGCAATATACATAGGAAGTTGTTGTTTTTTTTCAATACTATCTAATAAATTGTACGTCAGATTGTTAGTAATAAAGCCTAACAAAAATACGTATTTTTTTAGTGTACATAATACATGTATTAAAATTTTAGCTTGGTACTGGTTTATGCCACAGACTAATAATCGTTAGACGTAATTTTTGACGTTTGGATATTTAATGAGTGTTTATCTATATACAGATCTCTACTATATAATAAAACCAACAGGATATGCTGAAGAGGCTTTCGTTATAATCCCAAAAGTGTTAAGGTGGAAAGATACTGCCGACACCCGACGCCACGTAAGCGTGTTGGATGAGATCATAGCTACATATTTGCCATTGTATTGTATGGAACATTTAATTGTATATCAACCGATGGTAAAGGTGGAAACATACTGCCGACACCACGTAAGCGTGTTGGATAGATCATAGCTACATATTTGCCATTGTATTGTATGGAAAAGGAACGCACTGCCAACATCCAACGCGACGCGACGACAGTGCGTTCCTGTTCCATACAATACAATGGCAAATATGTAGCTATGATCTATCCAACACGCTTACGTGGTGTCGGCAGTATGTTTCCACCTTTACCATCGGTTGTTATACAATTAAAATAGGTAGTTGATTAAGCCTTTTTAGAAAAAAGTCCTGTACACAGTAGTATATTTGCTGATTGCAGTACTTTTTTAGGAGGAATTTGAACATTTATGTTGAAATTTACAATTATTTATAGATTTAATTTCTGATTTACTTGGTAGAACGCCATTGTAATACGGTAAAAAATATCAATGTAATTAGTTCTACAAAAAATGTATATAGTATAGAAAACTTACCATTCGTTCAATCAAAACAAAAAGTTCAAATCTCCATTTTGATTATAATATTGCGTAGGTATTACTCGGGGCCACGAAACGTCGCTCTCTAAGCAAATTCGTTTGACGCTGCAAACTTATATGTAAACATTATTTGGAAGTTCACAGCGCTTCGGGTCAGAGTTCCACTTAACCAACAAAACGCTACGTGTTCAAAACCAATTATTATGTAAAATAGTGATTTTTGGTCTGAGGGATTGATGTTTGTTATATATATTTAAATGATTGTGATTGTCTCAGTCATCAGTGACTTAAGTGGCTTAGTCAAATATTTCTGAAGTTCATTTCAAGTAATTTTAAATTAAAAATAACTTCACATTATACTTTTTGTATTACTTCATAGATATTTTTAAACAATTTTACAAAATTAATCCGGTTTGTTTCACAGACAAAAAAAACGTACAGCTATATCATATTATGATTTGAGAATATGAGAATTTAAATATAATTATTATGCTGCAAAAAGCGTGAATATTTGCTATAAAAACTTATAGCGCTGATGTCATGGGCTACAGATTAGTATTCAAATGCTAATTATTGCATGACACCTTGGTAAAAAAATATTTTTATTTTCATACAATTGCGATGAAGAACGGCTTCATATTGTTTCCAAACGTTAAGGAATTGATGATTTCTGATTTTTAGCTGAGCAGAATGATATATACCACCGTTTCTTCACAGGGGTTCACGTTCATGTTCCAAGGAAGCCATGGAGAAAAAATATTTTTAGGGGAGCCACAGCATACTTTTGAGGGGCCACGGATAACTACATAAATTCCGAGGGTTAATCAGGCAGCGACAAAAATTGTTTGAACTCCGCAAGAGAGCTAAAAAGGGGTCCCACATTATTTCATTTCGGTATAATTCATAAATTTCTTAGTTTTTTAAATCGGTCAGCCAGTTAATTTTTAAAATCATTACATTCTGGGTAATTCCTTGGTAAAATTTTGAAATCTGCCAGCGGGAAAAACTTTCAAAGAGTTGAAAATTATTTTGGAACCTTTCAATTTCTCACTTTTTTTTACCAGTCATCAATCCAGAAATAATTGTGTCCCTGAGTTTCTAAAAATTTATTTGTATAAAAAGAGGCCACGGAACCTAAAAGGTTGAGAAACTATGATGTAAGCAGATATAATCTTCCACAATCGTGCCGATAAACATCAACTTTGAATCCGTGCACTTGGAGGCCTGAAGATACCGAAAGGTGAAACCCGAGTCGTTAGTGGGGGGGGGGAAAAAAAACTTGTGTGAATGTACATAATTTTATAGATTCAAATCCAAATTATTTAGTTTTTGTGACTTAAGTTTCAAAATCACATGAGTTGAACTCGACAAGAGTTTTCTGAAGTCACTCGAGAATAATTCAAGATGAAATTACATCACAAACATCAACATTCATGGCTTAAAATTGATAATGAAAATTTGTGGGAAATTCGCTGTTTAATTTAAGACTCTTAACCCGCTATCGTATTTCCAAATAATAATGTCAATTCTAGCATACCAAAACTTCTAAAATACTTCATAATATACAAATGATTTTATCTTGAAAAATTTGCTCATTCAATTCGTAATAAAAAGAAGTTTTAGACAATTGCTACAATACAAGAACACAAAAGAGACAATCTCAATCTCAATAAGGCATTTGATCTCGCGATTTCTATCGTAACCTAGCTCTAAGAGATCTTGGTGTATTGAATTACTTTATGTATACAAATTCAGTACGCATTTCAATAACATTGTAATTATTCCAAGTATTGTATTTTATTCATACTATTACCAGACATGGTGAACCATTTTACTAAAGTGTGTCAAAAATATATCTATTTTTTAATTGAACTTCACATGTAAGATTAACAACACTAAGAAAAAAATTATCATCCTTTATTGAACCCATTTTAACATATTGACTCCTGATGTAGTTTATTTTCATATTTTCATTCTACGAAAACTGTTCGTTACTCAGTTGGTCAGTTGGAGAGAAGGAATAGAGGGGTATGGTTATTTATGTCGGTCCTGAACTACTGTTAAGCTTATCGCTTCTGATATATGTGTATATGTATGTATTCGCATGTGTGTATATAGTATGAGGGGAGGTATATATAATGTGATTTGCAAATGAATGTATATGGAGTTCCCGTGAACTGGCCTCACTAAGGATTTCTCACCTCTGTAGCGATCAAGCTCTTCTGTCGGCAACAATGGTAAAGGAATACAAACTACCAAAACATTAGCGATGAAGGAGACTCGAATAACTTTGACGCTGACGCCCCCTGGTACTTAAAACTCCATAAATTTGATATCCAAAAAAATCCTTTTCGCTACAACCTATTTCTAGGATCAGATAGGTAAGGGGAAGGTAAATGAAACCACGCATAAATTTATGCAGAAAGTAATATTAAATTAACTTTTACATAATTGATAATACCAATTTATAATATTTTTAATGAAAATTTGATAAAATAATTTATTTAACTTTTTGCAAATATACGTGTATCAAAATGTTGGGAAAATGGCAGATCGAGAAACGGTTTTATCTATTTCATAATTAATTTTATTGCCCGCGTGTCACTGGTCCGCAATCTCTTGTTTATTGTATTTCGTCTCAGCCTACATGAAATCTTTGGATATTATGAATGAAATTCACTCTAATGTGGGACGTGTCAGAACCTGCTTCTTGATCCGTGAATGATACTATCACATCCCCACGAACATTGCCGCCAGATACCACAATGCAACAAACAACACGTAATTTTCAATTTTCTCAGTATGCTCTCTGTAGGGCTTAAACAAAAATCGGTTTTCTCATTTCAATATTTCCTAAAACTCGGTTTTCGAAATTTTACGAGAAAAAGATAATTCAATTAAAAAAGCGTAAAAAGTTCAATTTGTTTAATAATTCGTATATTTTACGTTAATATATCGACTAGAGATTCTGAAGTTTTAGAGCGTTATCTCATTCGCTTGATCTTGATCAGGGCCTTTGCATTTTAGCGTTTTGACATCGATGAAGGAGACTCAAAGAACTTTGACGCTAACGCGCCCTGGTACTTTAAGCACCATAAATTTGATATCCAAAATAAAAACTATATTCCTAAATCTGTACTTAAAATACGTTTCACCAACAAATTGACGGTTATAGAATTAAAATTGATAACCCAGTTTTTTCTATAAATTGTCACGTGGCACTTTTTTGAAATTTATGGTTTGGTTGCAAACATGAATAATATCTGTAACGTTAAAACTCTCCCACCTGTATTTGACCAAAAAAACTGGCACTTTACTGGTCCTTTATACATTAAGGCAGTGGTCGGCAACCTACTACCCGCGGGTAATTGAATTACCCACTTCGACATTTTGAGTTACTCGCCAAGAAATTAGGATAATATTTTATTATCAAATTACTTACTTAATAAGACCAAGGAAGCCACCAACAACAATATTATATGTGTATTTTTGTATTTACACATATGTATCATCCAAAAATATTATTTATTGTATATAAATATCGACTTTGGAAAGGAAAAAGGATGTAACCCACACATGTAAAATTTTACAGGAGGCGCAAAAAACGTGTTTTGATGATTTTGGACTATATGCAAATTATGAATTATACACAACCTTGAAGTGCACGGAGACTTCTAAACTGGTGTTTTATTCACATAATCTAATATTAATTAAATAAACTGTCTAGGAAAAACCTTAATTTCAGTCTTTTTTCATGGTTTAAATTTTTTACAAGGTCATCTTTTTAAAACTTAAAAGCTAAATTAAGATACTAATTCGGCAATTGCAACTTGCATCCTTTTGATAGAACGTGTATCAAGTTTGATACATTGTGATTATCGAAAAACATCCGTTTTGAAAAAACTGTGGGTTACGTCATTTTTCTTTCCTCAATCGGTGTACACATAATTTTCTAAAAATGTTTTTTTGAAAGAATAAATGGTAAAAAAATATGTTTAAATTTTACCCACTAACCAAAAAAATTTTACCCAGTCTCTCAAAAGGTTGACGACCACCGCATTAGGGCCTCCTATCATTAGGCCATATAATCCGTTTTAGGGGATAATTTATTCGGAAAACGAGCACTCTCTAATAAAGTCAAATGCATTTAAAACTATCGACAAAATTAACCGACTGGGATGCGAACCTAATACGATTACTAAGGAAATGTTTAATAATCCTATAGTAAAAAAAGTGTAACTCTTTCCCAACTGATCTGATTACAATTAGTGTCAGAATAACGCTTCGGATTTTTTTACAATTGTTTCTAGCTATTAACCAATTTTCCAGCCAAATCAATTAACTTGGGACTGTTTCGAAATAATGATTTTTACACAATTCAATTCAAAACAGAATTGATAGCTATTTATTCTCCGTGGATGAAATTGGTTAAGGCGACTCAGTAGGAATGCAAAACTTAAATTTGACCTACAGCATAAATATTGCACTGACTTAAATAGGTAACCACCACTATACGTATTTTTACAGTATCAAAACAAGCAAAACATTTTTACATTTCATTACAAAAATAACAATACCACCCAACACACGAATGGGTATTTAGACAGTAATGAGGTATTGCTACATGGTAGCAACAGTAAGCTATCGTATTTCATAAATTAACGTTTTGTGACGATAAGCAAAACAAAGCATACAATACAAAATTCTCAAACTTTCTCTAATATATTGAAAGAATTATTTTTAATTTTGTATAACCTATTTTTATGATATTGATTTGATATGATTTTTTATGATATTGATATTGATGAATACAGTTTTGAAAAATAATTTTGTTGCATAAAAAAGATTAAAACATAAAAAAAATATTGACATAATAAGATTAAAATAGAAAAGTATTGAGTAAAAGAATTATAAGTTGCAATTGATAGTTATTTTTGGTTCGCGTTTTAGTTTTGACAATTATTTAATCCAAAAATTATCTTAACTGACAATAATTAAAAAACTTCGATATTTTAAAATTATTGTAAGTTAAGTAATCGTTCTATCAAATCGATTGAACATTTCGCACAGTGACTTCTTTACGTTTTTTTATTAATAGCATCTAAAATGTATTGCGGATTCCATATTTCTATTGACCTTTTGAATCTAAGATCAAAAATCTCAGGATGATACATTGGTTCCAGAAAGTGGTGCGTAAAAAAGACTAATTTTCATATAATTTGAAAAATCGATTCCAAATCCGTATAACAAAGTACTAAAAATGTATGAAAAAACGTAACGGTGCCATCCAAAAAAAATCGCATTAAGAAAGGATTGGGTGTACATTTTACTAAATGTAAATATTTTTACTTCAAGATTCTATATAGTCTAACTCGATAAGGAAGAAACTAAATGAATATTAGACCAGATCAAAAGTAGTTATTCAAATAATTTATAGCGAATGCATAGATATATTCGTATTTTTTAATAAATGTTTGAGAACGTTCTTTATTGCCCGTTTGCGTGTTCGACGATATACAGGGCTGTGACATATTAAAATCTTACCTTTTCAAATATTTTTTTGTTTTTAATAATATTTTTTTTTTTACTTTTAGACGACGAACTTTGTTTTTTTTAGCGAAAATCTTCCCCATCTGTAAGCAGCACATTACTTTTGAAATATAAAAATCCTTTTATTCAATCATTCTGTTTTGTTCAATTATAAGTTTAAAAAAACACGTTTGACGGTAGAAAAATGTATTCAATTAAAAAAATTAACGTTGCAAAAAACATGGTTTACCATCTGTATATTATGTAAAAAATATTTACTATTATCTTCTTAGCTTCTCCAATAATTTTGAAGTTTGTTTTTCCATTTAGATGACTTTTATTCAACTACTGTTACTATTATATTGAATAGAACCTCTTTTTAAAACCATTGCCGAATAATTATTTCAAAATGCTTATCCATAAACTAAAGTAATACTGGTCTTTACAAGTATTTCGACTGAACAAGACATTATTGTATTATAAATAATATAATTTATCAGCGCTTTGCGCAACCCTAACCCCAACCGATATTGTACCGTTTTTTATGGTAGTGTAAAAAATACATTGCTTTGATTCATATCTCTAATGTTCGTTGACCAGTGATTTAAAAATATCTAAAGAAATTTTCGACACGTCCACTCTAGACCAAGCCTCATCTCAAACTGAGCTCAAACTGAAGAATGGTAGGTAAGAAAAAGACATCCCCGAAAAATGGTTACCATTTATTGGTATTATAATTTTTTTTTTTTTTTGCTTTTAAATGTAAACAATAAAATGTTTTATCATTACAATTTTTTGTAGAAGTATTTATGATCCAATTATGCTTTAAAAATCAGTCAGAAAAAGTGGGAGAAATGGTACATTTCAAATGGATGTACAATCATTACAAAACATAAATTGGAAATTCTGCTCAATTCACTTTCTTAAACAAACCTTTATCTGCATTTCTTTCTAAGATATTAAACTTCGGTATCTTATAATAATCTCTAAAAATGATTTCAACGTAAAGCAGTTTTTCAAATTCCGTTTTTTGTGTTTGCCGTGTTTCCTTTAAAATATGACTATTCTCATGAAAAAAAAATGCAATAGTGTAAAAAAGCGTTTGGAAAATGTAATTATTGAAAAAAAAATTTTTTGAGTGAACGGTTCACGAGATTTAGTCGACGGCAAACGATCGATTTACTCTGTTTTCAGGCGCAAAGGTACTGTATCCTCTTAACGTTACTTTTTATTTTACTGATTTTTCCTATCTTCTGAAAACCCTAATTCGACAATAGTATTTAATTATAATTTAATAGGTTTTCTGATTGTCATTATAGTAAACAATGCTTCTCTTTTCAATTCCTATATTTAAATCTTTACTGAGGAATCCAATCTCGATCATCTTTTTGTGATCCCGGGATTAATTAAACATTAACCCATTTTTTCCCAGTGTTCCAATATTGGAACATTTAGTGTATTTACTTCCACTCCATTTATGCATGACGTAATAAAAGTTTAGATTGTATAAGTCTCAATCATTCTACAGCTAACAAGTGTGGGGATCGTTTCGTGTAGTATTTTTTCAGATTTGAACCTGTCGGAGTGAGCAGTGCTTTTTATTTACATCAATTACAGGAAAAAATGGCTTAAACAAAAAATCGTGTATAAATTAAGATTTTTCAAATAATTTCTTCAATTTACTACTGTCACAATCTCGGGATTTTGGGATCTGAGAATTCGACAGTTGGATCCGAGATTCTGAGATTGGATACCCTAATCTTTACCGCGTCCGAACCAATATTCAATATAACCTTTTATACACGGTTTTTGGTGGAACGTATCAACCGTGTAAAGAAAAGTTAAGTGTTTGTTATATCAAATAATGTACAATGATCATATGTAAGTCATAACGATACTATATCTTGGTCCGTTGACACAATAAAGACTTGATTAGCAAAGATAGAAAAAAGAAAACGCAAAATGACGCCGTGGAAATTTCTCTAATGGCCAAATCATGTACCAAGTCGTTCTTTGTCGTCCGAATTGATTTATCTCACCAATTTAAAACGAAGGTAGGTAACTTACATATAATGGGTAACAACTTACTTTAACCGTTCAAGAGCATGTCGACTAAGTTTTCTCACACCGTTTTTTTCCCCGAGTAAATTTGTCAACAAAAATAATGCGATCGTGTCACGATATTTTACTAGTCTATGGTCCACTTTTGTCATAAATTGTTAAAAAAAAATACTTTTCGTGAACATTCGAATCATACATAATCCGTCTTGAAAAACAGTCCAATATTTTTTTTAAACACAGATCTATCAGTTTAAAATGTTATGATTTCAATAAGTATTTTTTTTTAAATTTTAAACGTATTGCTAAAAGTGTAAAGTAAACTTATTCATTATCAATTTTCTGGTAGCTGTTGCTTTAAATTCGAGAGTAGATCATTTTTTTCTTTCATCTGTGGACATGTGGCGCTTTACTGATGTCGATTCCAAGAAGGAAATCGATCTGAAATAGAATTTTACAAATATTAACTCTTTATAAAAAAAAACTTTTGTTCATTTGCAGTAATAACAATAGTTAAATAATAATTTAAGATTTCGACTGAAGATGCTCTGTAGAATTAAATTTGAATAATTCAAATTATGTACATTCACACAAGTTTTGTCACTATCGACCCGGGTTTCGCCTTTAAAGACGATACACTCATTTACTAAGCATCAGTTCAAGTTCATCCGTGCACTTGAACGCCTAAAGATGCCGAAAGGCAAATACCGGGTCGTTAGTGACAAAACTTGTGAGAATGTATATAATTTGAACGATTCAAAGTTAAATAATAAATATGAGAATGACAATATATAATAGATTACATAATACCTAGCCAAAATACGGCGATACTCATCAAAGGGTTAATTAACTGTGTTCGGTAACCATATTTGAGCCTGTAAAAAAAAAGGTAAACAAATACCACTACTCTATTCGTTATTTGCACGTTTATTACAGATCCTATGAATTGAATAAATTACAAGATGGCGTTGTTACTGGTGTATTCTCAGGAGAAAAAAATGTTGACCCAAGTGTACTTCCGCCGTTATGCGAGGAGAAGCAGAGGTCATTGGTATTTCGACCTAACCTCACCTCAATTGAGCATAATACAGCTAGCATAATGATTAAAATATGAATAATCACCTTCTTTTTCACACGGATTTTGTTTTTTTTTTAAATTACTGTAAATAAAAATCTAAATTGCCAAAGATTTGCATTTAAACGAATCAAAAATTCGCATAGATGATTTTTTATGATCTTGGCGTTGCGATACCAATACACCCAATAACCTCTGACACCAATTCGAATATTTCAATTCGACATATAAGTAAAAAGTTTTTATGAATATAATATAATCTTTTTTGACAATCATCTACAATGTTTTGTTTAGCGTGGAGTATGAACGTTACATCTTAGGAATTACAAATATTCACTTAAATCAAATATTTTAATATGAAATATTAAAACGTTATAGTCTCTGAACATTCAAATAACATAATGCAGTGGTTTCTAACCTTTATGTTACTGCGCCTCCATTTGAAGAAACCATTTGAGACCTTTTTTTTTTAGCTCTTTTCAGACATTCCAATTCTTTAAATACCAATTTACGGATTTCGCGAAATTTCCTCGGGGCCCACAAAACTTCACTGTAGCTTCCCTATTTTTTTTCTATCTAATCTAATCTAATGTATCCCATCCAGTAACGTTAGGCCCTCTAAAATTACAACCATGAGTGTCTCAGAAGTAATCATGCTAGCAATGCTGTTAAACACATCAAAAGATTCTTGAAAATATGATAAAGCAATTTTAGTCAAATTGTTTATCATGTCGATTTTGTTATTCATCCTTAAAAATCGATGTGATTGTGATGTCCAACTCTTACAAGATAGGGGTGTGAGCTTTCTACTTTGCTTGCAAAAAAAACCAGATGCTTTTCAAAAATCAAAACAAATCGTCCTCTTAAAGATGCCTATAATATTATTCAGAATATTAATCATATATTATAAAGTCTTCCAGCCGAGCTTCGTGCTTTTACGAGCAGAGCTTTCAGAGCTTTTGCAAAGTGCAAAAAGTCAGCGCCCGTTTTAGCGGTCACTGTTCCCGACTGCATTCTACAATAAACTCATTGGCGTGCTTATTTTTTAGCGGTCGGAAATCGGGTTCAATATTCCAAAATTACTGTACCTTGCTCTCCCTATACGTTTGATAATGGGTTTTCCATTTTATTATTGTCGTTATTAAAAAATAAGAACTCCTAACAATTACATTACTCTTAATATGCGGCTATGTTAAAAGACCATATTTTGCAGAAAAATTTCGATTATACCAAATGTTTTAATATTTTTCCATTATTTGCATTTAGTTCATTAAAAATCTATCAGGTAAACTTACCATTCAGTTTTGTTGAAAAAGCCATCAACAGAAAATGTTTTACAATTTATTATTATGTGAAAAACACGACCGATTTTTTTAATTTACCCATTACTAAGGATTAATAAACTCTAAAACAATTATATTTTAAACAGATCAATGCACTGTTAAGCGACGTTAAATATTAAATTAAAACATATAACACTCTTAATACTAATTCCAATTTCATGATAAAGATATAGACCGGTTTTATTACCTGATGAAAGCGGACATCGATAGAGAGTTGTGTATATTGACACGGTATGGTTTATGGTCGCACGCTCCACTACCACTTTTGTGGTGAAAACTGGCAGACATTTAAAATTTGTAGCTAAATTAATTGTGTTTAAATTTTTGTTATCATGTAACCCATAATATCAATTGTTTTAGTGTTTATGGCCTTAAATGGCAATATTGTTTTTTGATACCCGATGCGATTTTTGTTTCTTTATTCCTTGCTCTTTGGGACACGAACCGAACACAACGTGTGTGGGGGACACTTCCCGGTCCTGGGACTTGCTTCCAGAGACCTTTAGTTGTAAATTTACTTTTTGTTTTTTTTTTATTTTGTTGTTTTTCGTCCGAGATGAAAGAACTGATATTTTTCCATTTCGACGAAAATTATTTTGTTTAGCATCAATTTGAAGTTCAAATTGAGTTTAGCATCAATTTTCTTAACTTTTATAAAATCGCATGAGCAAGCTAGGTCTTATAATAGTTATTGTGTATTGTATTAATTCAAATTGAGCCGCTCATTTTTCACGACTCCGACTCCGGTCAAAACACCGCGACTCTGCGACTCCGACTTCCACAGCTCTGATAATTATACTTAAAAGATCTATACAATTAATCGATACGTAATTTCATTGTTATTTGGGCGTATCCTTTTGCTATAGGAATATAAAATCGCACCCCCTCAGTGCGCCATTGGAGAAATACCATCGTCAACTAACTACTTTAGGTTCACAGTTAGGTATGCCAGAATTACAGGTCGCATTAGCTTTGCAAGGAAATAATATATACGCGGACAAAACCAGACTTCCCCGCGCTCATGCAATATTCCCACCATATAAGGCCAACGGGATTTTCGTAATTATTGTAATAAAGCAAGACTATAATCAGCATATTCGTTAACATATCCACGTATGAATACATCCCATAATATTTATCAAAATCGTAAGGGGTACTTCATGCTTTATTCATATAACGTAAAAAAACGTATCTACAAATTAATAATTTTAAAAATCAGCTTGTTATTATATATCTTTGCAATTGTCACTCACGCTTCTTGGTGACATTTCTTTGATGTAACGATAATTTTAGGGGGCTTGTAATTAAAAAAATATATCATTTTCAAGTTTATCTTTTGAGTTAAACAGCATATGAATTGTATGCGAAAATGTTTTCGAGATTTACCTTATAGTATGAGTTTGAATCGTTCAAATTATGTACACTCCCACAGATTTTGTCACTAACGACCCGGGTTTCGCCCTTCGGCATCTTCAGGCATTCAAGTGCACGGATGAACTTGAACTGACTGAAATCTTAAATTATAGTATGAGGTTACGGAACAGTTTTATATAATCGATTTTTCAATCGACTAATGAATTTCATTCTGAAAGCATGGATGTATATGATATCTTAAATTCTCTCTCACCCTTCCTGTCCTTGTCGGATAGAAATCCTTACTCTCTTTAATGAAGAGATAGCTTGAGGAACTGACTAACAAGCTGTCCACATTTAGAGCTGATATAGTTTAAAAAAATGAGTTGAAGAACATTATTTGTATGCAAAAATGATTACAAGGTGTTCTTTATTGTAATCTGGGGTTTAATTTTTTGCGATAGTAATATTATAATCCATGTATGTAATTACATATATATAAATTTAGCTTTAAAGTTTGAAAAAATAAGGGCATGAGAAATTTACGACTAGTTAAAAGAGCTTACACTTAAACTTAAGATTGTGTATATTTAATATTTTTATTTTGGCTCGTAATCATCAGTAAACGTTTTTTGAACCTCATGTCAAATTTGTTATGTGTAGGTTACGTTTTTTTAACTTTTTACATTCGATTTGATAGTGTTAATACTTCAAACACCAATTTAATCTTTGTATTCTTTGTTGCAGGTTAACCAACATCAGTTCGTCACCCGTTGTGTAATTGTAAGTATAGCGTCACAAAAAAGTCGCTTGTCGCCTGTGTGGTTGAGTAGGCAACGTCATGGCTACCGCTACGGAGGTCACAGGTTCGAATACCAGTACGGACAGTTTTATAAATTGATTTTTCAATCGATTTATGAATTTCTGTTCAAAGGCAGGGATGTATGTGATGTCTTGAATTCCTCTCTCCCACCCATACTATCCTATGAACGGAGCGTATCGAGAGCGATTAGCTAACCACTAGTCCTGTCCTAGTCCTGTCCCGTTGGGAGCGGACATGGTAGGTAATACATATAAATATTATATAATCATCTATATTTTCATGATGTCTCTGCTTGTATCCGAACCTCCATTAAATGACTCGGTTTCTTCGCAACGATGGTGACAAAAGCTTACATCCCTTTGTCAGAACAAAGCGCATTTGTGCGCATTTCTTTCTTTTTACTAAGTAGTCGACTCCCATGCTCCGTTAGACTAAGACATCCCTTAAATATAAAGCTTACACTCGTTGTCAAATTCGAAAAAAAAACACTATTTTTCGTTACTTTAAAAGGAGTCATCAATAACCATGAATATGTATCACAAATAAAAAGAAGCAGTTTATTAAAATCCAAAATATATTATTGATCGCCGATATGTTCTTACTTACTATCTCATATTACTAATTTACAAAAGTGAACTTAATTAAGGTAAAAATATACCAGCAACGTTATCTGCCGGTGTCGGTAACAAACAAGCAGCTGACTACGTGGACTGCATATGCTGAGTCGGCTACAGAATGCTGCTGTGTGTGCGCCCAATATGAGTTTTATATATTAAAACAATCGGGGATCGTCAAGATGCGGGCTGTCGGCTGCGGCAGCTGAATATTGCTTGTGTATTTTTTGATTTTAAGATTTTTTAATATAGTAATTTTGAATATACAGCTATTTTATTATACATAATATATGTTCTCTTTGATTAAATTGGAAATTGGATTAAATCTCAAATAATACTGATTATCGTGAGTGTGTAAATTTTCATCGATAATCAATTCAAAAATACAAAAAAACCCTAGTTTTAAATATGATATACTTTTTTGCAGACGGTTTTGTCTTGGTGGCAATGTTGCGGCGGTTTTGCCGTGGTTGGCGACCGCTGATTTACATCACGTGGCTACGGAAATTTTTAAAAAGTCGCTTGGTGCTATCATATGACTTATGATTGATGCTAATTTTTCATTTATAATCTATTTATAACACTATTTTGTATGGGCGGCCGATCTTTTAAATTGAGTTGTAATACAAGCTGTCAATTTATCATGTGGGTGTTTCAATATCCAATTTAATAAAGCTGTTATGTTTTTATTAAGTCATCAATCATCAATCTGTCATTCATATATGTAATACAAACTTTTAAATTTACTATTCACTTTGTTTTTATATTTGATTCAATTAATATCGGCATCGACCTTAATTCTCAATTAACCTTAATTTTTGCATCTGAAGAAAAATAGCAATAATATTTTCAATAGATTCGGCGGTAACTTTATGGAAGTTAATCTTTGTTACTCCACTTGTTGTGTAACAAATTGTGATACCTTTTTCACCTCTTTGAGAAGCATCACCCGATAGAACATGGGTGGTCAAGCTTTTGACCTCTTCAGGCGACTTAATACTGAAATCAGTCGTAGCGGTCTACTAACACCGTATGTGATAAGTTGTCATGAAAAATGAAGTAATTTTAAAGCACAGTGTGTTTAAAAGGGAATAAAATATAACAAAATACCCACTAAATTCTCATTTCAAAGCATCAGGCGGGTGACGTCTTCGCCACCGCTGTGATAGAACATAGCAAGATTTACGACTAGACTAAAAAAATATTTTAAATCTTATGTTATAAATTAAGAAATACAGTTTGTAGTTTTTTCCTTTACTACTGAAAGGGGGGTACGATACAAAAATTGATAGTAATAATAACAAGTTAATTACTTATATTAGCTACGGTAAATCATAATGAAAATAAATTCAACAATGGTGAGCCGCCTGTCTTATTTATTTTTTAATTTATAACGTTTTAATTAGAACGCAATTCAGTCAAAAGCTAATACAAAATGATGTTGCGTATTTCGGACCGTTCGACATACGTATCAGGGGTGGGTAACCTTTTCTTTTATAAATGCCACATTCATTTATCTGATACAACATAAGGCCGCAGTTAACATTGACACTAGGGAATTTTTGTCTGGCGATTTTAAAACAATTTCATGCCAATTTGTAATGCCCACAATTTTGCGAATTTCAAAAAATTACCAGCGTGGGACCTTTTTTTTTTAGCTCTTCCAAGGGAATTTACGAATTAACAAAAAAAAATAACAGAATTGGCCGATCAAGTCAAAAGACCACTGGTTCCCCTCCACTGATCTAGATTCATAATATGCACATAAGAATAACCCCGTAGGGACTTGTAATACATTGTAGAAAACCATTTAAGAAACTCATGTGTTCATAAAAAATAAAAATAACAGTATCTATGCTAGAGAACTAATAAAAAATGTCTACACATGTGTAGCTGTGTTCTTCTGAGGGTCGAATAAAAAATTGATTCAGTAACATGAATTACGTTTCGCAATATTGCATTATCAACCAGTGATCATTTACCTCCGAAATTGGCAAAGCGAGTATGTTTGTCCGATTCGCAAGTAACTATTCCATATAGAGTAATACCGTTTTAAAACACCATGTATAAACTAGTTCTCTCCAAAACATGACTCCGAGCTATTTAAAACACTGTTTCCAAAAATATGGGTCGCGCCTCCACAGGGGACCGCAGATATTTTAAGATAAGTATGCCAAAGAAATCAAAATGCGTTAAAACAAACAAGCATCAAACATATACATATCACATTTTTAAACGAATAATATGATTCGATTAGAAAGAACCAATCGGCGATCAGTATTTTGCATGGTTTAATAGTATATTTTCCTTCTTAAGAAAGTGCTACTCTTCTCTTGCGAGAAATATTTTATATATGCGACATTTGGAGAATGTGATTAATGATTCTAGGCTCCTCCAATATTTTTAGCGTCAAAAAGTTAAAAACAAAACAAACCTATTTTTTGCTATTAATTTAAATGAAATTACGCCATTTATATGTAACTTATTCTTAATTTATTCTTAACATCGTCAATATTTTGTTAACAATAAAAAGCTATCTATTATATTAGTATGCACAATTAAACTCTTGTTTACACAGTTTATTTTTGCACTGGTGGTCCTTGAAACGTATCCCCCGTACAAACAGAGATTTGGGGAAATATATTTTTTCCATAGCGACATTTATCAGTACGACATTTCAATGTAATACCTATAGGCTGTTATTAATTACATATTTTTAAATACCAATTCAATCAATCATTGTATTATTAGTTTTTATTGCCACAACTAACATTGATATTGTTATTGATTTTTTATTTAAAAACTTACAAACACATCAGACATTCATTTTTGTAGGCTTATATTTAGATGTGTTTGTTTTAATGCTTATAGCTGTAATAGATATGAAAAGAAGCTTGAGAAGCACTGACTTAATGCCAGTAATTTTTAAATGAAACCTCTATATAATCAAAACAAAGATCAAAATGGCTGCGATAAATCCAGTAAGTTCTTGTTTTAATGGATTGGATAGAAACTTTATAACGTCTGACTATATTTCAATATAATATATTTATATCTAGATTCTAGGCTTTAAAAAATGTTTAAGGAGGAAGAGAAGTCGATGACATTAATACATATAGATTAATTTTAATAAAAGCATTGGTATTGAAAAACTCTGTTGTGAAAACTGTCAGTCTATTTATATCGGGCAAACATGTTGAAATCACAATGTTAGAATCAATGACTATGATGATATATGTATTTTAATTAAAACTATTTTTTTATTCGTAAAACATAGCCACGAATTTAGCATAATTTATAATGTAGACATTAACTTGGTAGAATTCCATTGTAATAAGGTGAAAACGTAACAAAGTATTTTAGTTCTACAAAATAGTATGTATATGTAATTTTATATCTACATAGTTGATAGATATTTCGGCGTATGTCTCTATCCGAACTATGTTTAAACTTACATTAACTCAGCTTTATATACTGGCTTAGAAGAGATAAACAATGCATCCTGAAATTCACTCTAAAATTATAATTTATATTGAAAACTATAGTATTATATTTATTAACTTGACTATGCGTTTCTGATTGTACCAGTGACCGTTTTTTTTAGAATTATAAATCTGATATCATTCCTATTCTCAATTTATATTATATATGTATTTAAGTTACATAAAAATATTCAGATCAAATGACGTGATGCTCATAATCTATTGCATTTTCGAATCGACCTCATTTTTGAAACCATTAATAAAAGACCAAACTGCATTTGATATTTCTCAATAATGACAAAATCACTATTTCATTAATTTAAATATCATTTGACAACACTGAATCGATAGTGTTGCAAATATCTTAAAATATTTAAATTAATAAACAATGATTATTTGATATTATGAAGAAATATTTGTATCGACCTTGCAACTGTCTTCTAACCCAGTGCTTCCCATGCTTTTTCATGCCACTGCAAAAATAATCGGAACCCCTCGAAATAAATGGTATTTTAGTCGTCAAATTCTTTATTTACCATTAATTATTACTATTAATACATCTACTTTAAATTTTATCAGAATACATAGAACTTACTCATATATATGTTTATATATAAAATTTAAAGAACTACACATATATAGTCCCAAAAGATATCTAGTCTTCTGCAATAGAAGGATATTCTTGCTGTCTCCTTATCAAAAATTCTGAAATACTTTTTCATTCAATTCTGTTTGAAGTAAATTTACTGAAAATTTTAGCGGACTCCAGAGGTCTGCATCCAGGGGTGGGCTGGAGGGGGCTCGGGGGGGCTCGCGCGAGCCCCTTGTTAAATTTCGACGCGGCCGGCGAGCCCCTTGTTAAAATAAGAAAATCATTCGTCTTAGATCAAATCAGCACATAACTGCAATTTCTGTCGATGGTTAAATTTTATTATGAAACAGTTAGTTCCTCCTTAGACTTAGTTCCTCCTTTGTTTTTTCATTCAGCGCTGTGGGCTTCCGTGCCGGACCTCACGGGTTCGAGTCCCAGAACGAAACAGCATCTTTTCGATAGATTTATCAATTTTCTGTTCGAAGGCATGGGTTTTTGTGATGTCTAAAAATTCCCCTCCACTCTTCCGATCCTTCAATTCAACTGGGCGTTACGTGAGCGATTAGTTAATCACTAGTCCTGTCTTAGCCTTATCATTCTATCCCTACTACTCTCATTAGAAAAGAAAGGTTGAGCGACTAAGTAACAAACAATTCTTGTAGAAAAAAAGCTTTTGTTGAGATACCTTCATTAGGAGGCCATATGCGCGACATTGGGAGCGGACATGGATGAACAAAAAAAAATGAATACAATTTACCGAGCCCCTTGTTAAGATATTGGCAGCCCACCGCTGTCTGCATCCCCTAGTTTTTAAAGCGATGTTCTAACCAATAGCTGATAACAATTATCAATTTTTGTATTGAATATTATCGTGCTTACTAAAATTATGTAAAACTGTCCCTCAATCATTGGGGAAGGAGATGAAATAATCTTGTTATCTTTGATAAATACATCTATCTGTATTATAAAACATAATATATGTCTGTTTGTCTGTATGTCACAAGAACTCTTTCCAAACTATCGATAGTAGCGACGTGACATTTGCACACGTCATTCTGGCTGTAAATTTTTAGATCAACCTATTCTCAACTTACAGCATTATTATAAATTGAGGAACTTTATTTTGTGGGTCTTATTGAACGATCTGCATTAGCTAGCTCAAAAATCTCCCTATAAGCTTATTAAACGTGAAGGCACTATTATAAGTACTATCATATTTCGTCTCTACTTCTTTAAGCCTATGCCATTTTTATTTCTTCAATTTTGTCGTAGTAACAGCCAATTTGTATTCTTTACGAAATAATTTTTTCGTCGATCACAAGACAACATTATACAGCATTTTTAGTCATAATTAAATCTAATTACCTTTAAACCGTTCTATCGATGTTTAGCTGAAAAACAACGAATGCGATCATCACTATTTTCGCAAAATGTTGTATCATGTTGTACTCAATACTGATTATAAGAACCAATAACAAACTTTTACACCAGTATTATAAATGAAAAGTCAAACAATGGCGATAATTTCCAAAGAATTTCAACACTTTGCGTAAACAATCTGCAAAAGCATCTTTATGGCTAGCATTTTCCGATGATGTTTTCTTGTCACGAATTGTGAGTTGTGGAATTACATATAAATTTTGCCAACCTATAATGATCTGGGCATAAATAAAAATTCAATTTCCCGCTTGGAACAGATGTTAAATAAAATATACTACACCAATTCAACAGTAATACAATCGACAAAAGACATGTTTTGAGCTATGAATGCTATTAACGACAATACATAATGATAAATCTAATGCAGAGGTGGGGAACCCGCGGCCTTCTGGCCAATTCTGGAAAAACGAGATTTGAAGATATCTGGGAAAAAAGTATAGAAATTTGAGGATTTCAAATTCCTCGGTAAGCTAAAAAAAAACGAGGTTTTAAGACATCTGGGGAAAAAAGTATAGCGAATTGAGGATTTCAAATTTCTCGGTGTTTACTGCGGCTTTATGTCGAATCAGAAAAATGAATACGGCCTTTAGAGAAGAAAAGGTTCCCCATCTCTGATCTAATGCAATGGTGGGATACACTGTACTTTTGAGATAGCAAAGTATTGCAATGTGTAACTGAGGTTACTTCAAGACGTGTAGAATAATAACTTTTTTTATATAAAATACCACTTGGTTAACTTCACCTCTAATGAACCCAATTAATAGTTTAACTGCTTCTGAGTAAAGTGGGGAAAAATACTATATCGTTTGTTGCAGATTGCACTTGTTTTGCGAGACATGGCTATGTTGCCATATCGCACCTGTAATATTTACGTATATGTTTTCTTTATGTCACGTTAATTTGCGAAATTTTGAAAGTAAATGAATAAATTTTGAATCGAAAAGAGATTAAGCGGTCTTGTAACCATTAAAAAGCGATTAAAGATTTTTTGACGAAGCTTATTCGAGAAAAAAATATACGCTGTAACAGTGATTAATGATGATCGATGGGGCGTGTGTTATAGGCTATTTACACACAAAAAATGAAAGAAAAAATATTTGTCAAATTTAATGGAATCATGTATTTATTTTTTTATTATTCATGTCCGCTCTCAGTCTAGACTCTATATCAAGGGTGGGGAACCGTTTCTTCTCTAAAGGAAGCATTTATTTTTCTGATTCGACATGAAGGCCGCAGTAAACGTTGACTAGTGAATTTTTGGCTGGAAAGAATTTCATGCCAATTTATAAGTTAGAATTATTTTCATAATGTACGTTTCCATAATAATGTTGGCCGAACACGACCCGGGTTTCGCCTCTCGGCATCTTCCGGTGCTATTCAGTTCGAGTGCATTCGCGCACTGAATAGCACCGGAAGATGCCGAGAGGCGAAACCCGGGTCGTGTTCGGCCAAGATTATTATGGAAACGTACATTATGAAAATAATTCCAATTTAAAGTTGAATTTCCATCAAGCACCAATTTCCAATTTATAAGGCCCAGAAATTTGCGAATTTCCCAAAATTACTAGCGTGGGACCTTTTGTTTTAGGTCTCTCAAGGATTTTGACATCGAAGTATTAGTATTAACTATATTACAAAAATTTACAGAACGAGAGAATTGGCCAGAAGGCCGCACCAGAGTAGCCAAATGGCCGCAGTTTCCCCACGCCTGCTCTAGATCATATAGCATCCTAATGAAGGTATCTCAACAGAAGTTTCTTTCTACGAGAGTTCAAAAAGAGTAGTAGGGATAGAAAGATAAGGCTAAGACAGGAAATAGTGGTTAACTAATCGTTCTCGCTACGCCCAGTTATTAAAGGATCGGAAAGGTGGGAGGGAATTTTAAGACATCACAAACACACATGTCTTCGAACAGACATCGATTAATCGATTGAAAAAATGCTGTTCGTACTGGGACTCGAGCCCGTGAGATCCGCCACGGTAGCCCACAACACTATCTGCTGCACCGTAGGACCAACGGTGGGCTGCCAATACGTTAACAAGGGGCTGAAAATATACTACTGTGTATACTGAAGCTGTCGTAGATAATATATGTCAGAAATTGCTGTTATATACTAATTTGATTTAAGAATATTGTGTTCTTTTAAATTAACAAGAGGCTCGCTAGCCGTAGTAAAAATGAATAAGGGGCTCGCACGAGCCCTTCCAAGCCCCCTCCAGCCGACCCTTGCATATGACCCGAATGGATGTTATGATGCTTATGACTAGCGTGGAAAAATACAATCTTGTATTTATAATTATTTGCATTTCTTGTCCTCCATCCTGAAATCTCAGTATTAGAGGCCCTACTTTTGGACCCATAATTAATTTAAATTGAATATTATACATTCACTTGTCTAAATATTTTTCCCTAGTATTATTAACACTCGTCAACATGTCAGTAAAACTCTCTGACATTGACTTATGTGATAATATAAAAAGGCCCATATGCTGCATAACTTAAAAATGACTTCAATGACCGATATGAGAAACTGAAAGTTTTTTACATATATATATCGTAATCTTAATATCCGAATCTAACCACAACATAGTTAACTGATCAATAGACGTGATTGAAATAATCATGGGCCTCTTTTAAAGTGTTCGTTACTACTACGGAATTTCAAAACGTAGTCTTCAAATTCAACTGATGGTTTCAATACTCATCTCACCCATCAATTAAGGTATATATCAATATAATTATGTATTATATATGGATGATTTATTCGATACCTAACTGTTAACGTAACTTTTAGTAATGATACAACAGTTCAAATTCATTAAATTCCCCAAGTAAGAATTTTAAATTCCACTATAAAGCACGGAATAGATTCTTCATAAGATATCAACCACCTTGATTAAAAACAGAGTCAATTTAAGGGTAGATCAAATGCTATGGTTATTATTTATTTTAATATTATATTTAAGTTAACGATGGTATATTGAAATATAAGGCGGTTTTTAGGCGATATTTTATTGAAATATCGATTTTTTTTCGTCGCCCGGTATTACAATCCCAATTGGCAATATATTGCCTTTGCTTAATGCCGGTATTTAATAAGTAATGCCAAATTACCGACATTGATATATTCATCAGATATTGTAATCCCTAATTATAACACATCAATACTTTTAAAATAAAAAATATTATGTTATTTTATACTAAAAATTACTTTGATAATAACTAAAAAACATATAACGTAAAAGTTTTAAGAACTGATTTCAACGATTTGTTTTTTCTCTTCTGTAAAATTATGTACAAGGCAAATAAATCACTTTTCCATTACAGCACCTAAATACTACGCATTGAAACCATGCACTGTAAAACTGTAAATTCGTTTTATAATTGGTTAATAATGTATAACTTTTAGGGTGTTCACTGTCAATACTTGGTGAAAAGGCATTATATTTTAATAAAAAAATAAAACACTGTTTTGTACTAATTTCACTTTTATTTAGTAAGATTATAATTATGATCGTTTTTACCGCTAGTCGCCACTTTAGCTTAATAACTCTTTGATGAGTTTTTAAATTTAATTTTAGAAGTTTTAAGCAATTTAATTTTAGTCAATTTAGTGTCACTTATCCATATGTTGTACATTTATTTGTAAATTCCTTTCAATATCAATTGTTCATTACACCTTATTAATTTTATTTAGTTTTGTATTAATATCACTGTAAAATTGTATTATCTTATTAGTGGATATTGCTTGTCATGAGCAAAAGCAGTCCTGATTTTATTTAATAAAAGTGTGATAAGTACAAATGAGTATTTTATTTTTTGAATTGAATAATATAATATATTATTTTCATTTCACGTTGAATCACCCCCTGGAGGCATTCACCGTAACAGTTGACGGCACTAAATCAATGCAGCAGCAGTGCATTTTAAAGTCTTTGTGGCCTGTAGGTCCTACAGCCGACCACACCCACAGCTGCTTATCTCTATGTGGAAGTGGGTCAGCTATGCCAAAAGTCCATGATAAACTTGCTGACGTGTAGAACCGCAAAAGTTTTTTACAACTGCAAATAAGCTACGAATACATATCATGTATATTATATTGTTGAGCGTTTTGTCTCGGATGCAAGTAGCATAAGGTAAGTCAAGGCTTTGCAATATGTTGGGCAAGTAAGCGTTGTGAGTTACGAAATATATTAAATTAAAAAAAGCATAGATTACGACGCCAATGCTAGTGTAACTAAATCGCAAAAGGGCATCGTATGCGAAAAGTGACATTATTTATAACAGTATAATATTTTTGTTTTGATTTATCTGTAAGGCAACACACACGCACTCTTTCTGCGCATCATCTGTATCAAACTTATTGAGTGAACTCTAGCTTAAAATAAGTATCCAATCCCAAATTTTTGTGATCGGGATTGAACATCCACCATAAAATCGTGTATTAAACGATCTCAATCCCGAGGTTAGTACTATCACAATCCCGGGATTTCGGGAACACAAAATTGGATGGGATCCCGGGATTGGAGGCCCTAGTAGCATTGCCCGTAATAATTTTTATTTGTCAAAATGACACGAAGTGTAAAATTATTTATTACATTATAATATACATGTTTTGATGTATCTGTAACGCAACACACACGTACTCTTTCTGCGCAAAGATTGATACAAATATTAACACAATAATCTTATTGACCGAACGCTGGCATGGAGCTCTCTCTACCAGTTAGTTATAATGAAGAGGCATATGCCTAAATAGTTATAAACTACATATAAAATAATATTTGTAGAACTAAAATACTTTGTTATTCTTTCACTGTATTATTTAAACTACTACAAATAGTAAATTTTGATTGTTACGAAATATTTAAATACACAAGCATTCAATGAACTATTATCGACTTTATCATACATATAACCTAACCGATGACTTGATTAGGGCATCCAATCCCGGGATCCGGGATCCCGTTCAAATTTCTGATCCCGAAATCTCGGATTGACATGGTCGTGATCCCGGGATTTCGGGATTGAGAAATTTTGTGTAAATCCCGAAAAGTGAGACGAAATTGACAAACTTTGGATACCAAATAGTATACCAAATTGGCGATTTCAAATTCCTCGGTGGGCTAAAAAAAAAAAAAGGTGTTTGCAGATAATTTGAGTAAAAAGTATAGGGAAACGAGGATTTCAAATTCCTCGGTGAATTAATCTCAATCCCGGGATTGAAAATTTATCAATCCCGAAATCCCAGGATTGGAAAAAGGCTCCGGGATTGGATACCCTAGACTTGATATAAGAAGGATAATTGAAGTGTGTAAGAATCGAGGTACACCCATTTCCGAAAAAAGGCCCAACATCCGTATATAATGGAAAAGTAGCATTAATCTTTGTTGTTAAATTATTTTACTTGAAGCCACACTGAAAGCTTGTTATTTTGAAGTAGTTTGCATAAAAGAACCGTTTTATTTAACACTCCTATTTTCTTTTGCGATCGTATATAATGGCAACCCTTTTTCCTGTACTAAGGAGTGCCCAGTAATGACTAATGATGACACACGGGAAACCCCCGACTAATAAATATGTAGAGGACGTCTGTAAGATATCTAAAGAATCTATACTAATAAAAAATAGTTAAGCACTCGATAACCTACTGCTTCTGACATGCGAAAAAGCATTTTCATTTCAAACATTAAGGGAGAGGAAATTGGTTCTAGCCTCTGCGAAAGTGTCTTACATAATAGATTTACGATAAAAGTACACTTTCACAGATAGTCGAGCATGAAATATTAGCAGTTATATCAAAACCGGCTAAAACAACTTATGGTAGTTTCAAAAAAGATGGGAAAAGAAATATTTGTTAGATTACTGTGTTTTGATGTGATTTTTATATTTTAACAAGTATGCAAGTAAAATATTTGTCAGGACACGTATCACTGATTGGCTTGTTGATTTAGGACCAATTGGAATTGCGTTTTTGAAAATGAACCAACATTTTCGGTCAGAAATATTGAGAGTTTTTGGTATTAATGAAAACCAACTTTGGCTATTATCTAGGTGAAATACATATCTAATTAAAAAAAAGTACATTAACTAAGCTATATATACTGGCTTAGAACAGATACACAACAAATCTTCTCATTCATTTTAACACCTACCTTATACAAAAAAATATACTATTGAATGTAAAAAATTGACTTTATGTTTTTCCCGGAACGATAACACATAGTCAATTTATAACATGTAATACTTTATTTTAATTTGCGATATTTTTCACTTTATTTTAATGCAGTTCTAGTAAGTAAATAATAATTCAATTAATATTGTAATATACTTTTCTTCATTTGAAATTCATCATTTTGACCATGTGTGTCATTTTTCCGAAGCAGATAGGCTCTCAATGGAGCTTCTCGATAACAGAAATTATTTTTACATGAAGTTCCTATTATTCAGTGACTTGGCTTCTTTTTTTGAGACGGTAAGTATGTAATAATATGTCAAGGAAAGAATTAGTTGTTAGCAGATTACTCTCGGGAGATCTCGATAGATCGAGCGAACGTAAACATTACAGACAACATTGTATTAAAAACATGTTTTAAATTGATTTAAAATTCAATTTATGAAATTGTTTATGAACAATATGAACGCCCAAGAGTGCTGACTACTCGACTGCACGGATTCTTCTCCCAAAGATTGTTTTAATTTTTTTTTGTATTCTAGTATTAACAAAGAAAATAAATTAAACCACTACGAGTACATTCTGATATTCATCGTTCTTAGAATTGAATCTTCATGCAATAAAATTACTCTAAATCAGACATGCACAACCTTTATCTTTTAACGGGCCACATAAAAACAAATTATGATGGATTCGGGCTGCAAAAAAAAAATACTCTCAATCATCTTTTACACGGAGAATACGTTACATAAAACAGCCGTGCAAAAAAATAAATAGATAAATGAATGACAGCTTCTATTAAATTATTTTGGCCATGTTATTTTGAAAACATTAAGATAAATAAACCATGCAAAAAGAGGATCACTAGTACTTGTTTATTAAAAATGTTTTTACTGTGAAATATTTTAGTATGTATACCTGTTTTATTTATAAGTAATTCAAAAGATATTGCGATCTTGGTCATATCAGTAATCAAAACTCAGTAAGTCAAACTAAGGTAGCACATTTCACTTCATTATTTTTTAAATATTGTTATTGATTAAATCATCATTTACTTGGTATATTGCCATTATTATATGATAAAAGACGCAGCATTTATTTCATAATATCATAATAGGCGTCAAAATTGTATATAATCTATATATTAATAGTCGTTAATGTCCGTCCGTCCGTCCGTCTGTAAATTGTCCCCGAAACAATTTGTTAATAAAGGCTGGGATTTCCCGGTCCACTCATAATTTGCTGATTTTCCACAGCACTGCTTGGAACTTAAGACTGCTGTCTTTGTTAATTTTAAATTAATTCTTTATAATTTGACTGAATATTTGTAGTATTAAGCCTTACAATCAAATTTTCACCAGTAAACCTGTTTCTATGAACCGATTTAATCTGCTTTATTAAAGAAAAAGCTTGCTTACATTTATTAAAAAAATATATTTAATTTCAAGAAACAAATTTGGGGCAGCCACAAATTTCAAAATGTAGCACGGTTTCTGCACCACTGCTCTAAATAATATAACATTGACTTCTCAAAGTTTTCGAGTGTTTACTTGACCTCTGTGCCATTAAATATGGTACCGTTTGTTCACATATAAAAAAAAATGATTATCTCGTCGGATCCACGTGTTTTTAGGCCATCAAGATGTTAGCTACACCGGTTAAAAAACTAAATGATGAACGGAAGATGATTCTCTGACACGCAACAATCAAATAAAAGCTTTTTTGATGGTCTCGTAACACCGCGGAATCCGACAACTAGGGTTTCCACAAATGAAATGTGAAGTTTGCAAGAAGAATTCGTATCCTAATTCTTTGCCTTAGTTATTCTGGCATAATACCGTATTCTTGAGTTAATCCATTTCGAATATTTATGTGGTCAATCAAAAACATTTTACTATGAATGCATATCAACCAAGGCTGTAGAGTCGGAGTCGGAGTCGCGGTATTTTTTCCGGAGTCAGAGTCGTGAAAAATAAACGGATCGATTTTTTTTGAAAAATATATTTAATGATGTGTATTCAAACAAAATAAGCCAAAGTGTTGACATTTCATGCTTGGCTGACTAAAGATGATCTGATGGAATACATATATACATAAGCACTTTTAAGGTGTTTACTGTCAATACTTGGTGGAATGGCATTATACTAAAAATAATAAAACATTTTTAGTACTTTTTCCACAAAAAAATTATTGTATCAGGATCATAAACCGAGCTCGTTTCGATGTGAATGAATTCAATAATAAGATTCAAATTTAAAATCATTTTTTTATTGTATTTAACCTTTTAACTGACAGCAGGTGTATGTATGGCGGTACCTCGCACGCCACGAGTTTAATTCCAATTATATATATTTTTTAATTTATCGTTTTTTCAAGTAGTAAAAACGAAAACTGTTTCAATTGTGAGTATAGGACGATATTCCCAATAGATGTCGTAGTGTGTTCGACACAGTTGTATGTTTAACATAATTGATTTACGTTAGTAAAATCCCTTTCAAAGCGTGCGTCCAAAGACGTAATTTTATGTATGATTGGCGTACCGTTCACGGAAATGTTCGCGTCTTAAGACGCTTGTGGCAGCCATCCGGTTAAAATACTTTCGACGACTGACTTTTTAACTAGGCATCGTACAAACAATCCTTAAGATGAGATATTCCAATTTGAGTATACCCTGCGAATTGTGAGGGATACATGACATTTTGGCATTTCTAGATGTGTGCACTTACATATTATGTTAATGTGCTTTTTTGTGTATTTTACCAGACGCTAAATAGATTTCAAAAATACATGCAATTTCGACTACAAGTTTTGAGGTCAATGTAACGTGAGACAAAAAAACAATTACCCAAGTCGCACCCCTAATTGCTTGTAATATGCCATTATTCCCTCTGCAAAATTTCCCTTCGAAATTTCCTTCACCTTAACCTACCAATTGAAGGTTGATCGCCTATTATAATTAACGACTGTTTCTCGATTGCTTTTGAGCCTTTTCCGTTGAAAAGTCAATAGCTTAGCAATTAAATCGATTTATCTGTTGAACTGTTAAACTATGTGTTGAACTCAAGTAAACTTATTTAATTACTCACTATCTGTTGGTTAACTTTGTTAAGTTTTTATTAAAATCATTGTTATATATGTAGATCAGTGTTTTAAAACTTTTTCATGCTACCAATATATTTTAGTCTTCAAAATTTATTTTTAATTCATGTCCACTCCACTCTGGATTATGGCCTCCTTATGTAGGTATCTCGATAAAAAAAAAATCTACGAGAACTACTTGTCACTCAGTCGCTCAACCTCTCTTTTTCAAATAAAGTAATAGAGATAGAATGATAAGGCTACGACAGGACTAGTGGTTAACCGCGATTAATTGTAATATTTTCTGATTTATTAATAAAAACACAATATTTCTTTGTACTTTATTCCACTTTAAAAGGTCAGGACCGGTTTCGCTCATTGTGAGTCCGAGTGCGAACTGGTCTTGACCTTTTAAAGTAGAATAAAGTACAATGGAATATTGTGTTTTTATTAATAAAATATGTTTACAGTAAGTATTGACAGTGAACACCCTAAAAGTGATTTTCTGCTATGTTCACTGTTGTCAACATCGATTTGAGAATAGCCCCGCAGAAGTAGTTCTGTTACCAGAACGATCACCTTATTTAATAATGGCAACATCTTAACATTATAATAAATTCAATCAAATAAATAAATTATCTTATCTCATTTAATTTAAATACAGAATGTAGTAAGTATGCAATTTTATATATCTGATGGTATCTTATACACAAAGACTTTTAAGATAACCTTTATAGAGAAATATTTGCATCCCAATATAAACATACAGATGAATACCATATAATATGACTTAAGTCAGTATTCGCACCGTACTGACATAAGCTGTTTCAGCATATAATACGAAAAGTCCAATCAAGAATATTTCATTACGATCACTGAGGAATATTCTTAATATAGAATATGCATAATAGAAATTGTCAGTGTTCAAAATATTTGGCAATGTCCGTGAAGTGTTTTTAAATCAACTACGTCTTATTTTCCTGCCAAATATAATCACCGTATAATTGCGTTATTTTTTCAATCTATTTATTTAAGTAAAGAAATTTGTTTTATTATCCAAGTACCGTTGATAAACACTACAAGAATATTTTACTCAATTATTTAGGTATTATTTAATTATATTTGTTTACGGCGAGTGCAACCTGCAACACGCGATATCGCTATCCATTCAGGCATTTCAATTAGATCTCAAATAGAGTCTATCAAACGTCGTGAAATTGTATCTCATTTCTTACATTAATCAATCAACGAGTAATTGAATGTGGATAATATTCCACTTATCTTCGTTGTTGATAAAACACAAACAAATGTTATTTAATAATACTGTAAATTGATCATTTTGCAAGGGCTGTGGAGTCAGGTGTTTGTTTTCCGGAGTCGGAGTTGGAAAAATCGGAGAAAAAATATTTTTAAGATATTGAAAAATTATTAGTCTATTCATAATATTGATAGGTGAAATGTACTAGAATTATTCTAATGGCTATAATGATCTGACGGTAAACAGATATGTTATTTAAACGGATGACTGAAATAATCAATTCGGAGTCAGAGTCGGACTTGGTTGTTAATTTAAAGCCGGAATTGTAGTCGGAGTCGGGACTTTTACCTGACTCCACGGCCTTGCTTTTAAAGTGTTATCTATCAATAATACTTGATGGAAAGGCATAATAAAATAATAAAACACTCTTTTCCACTATTATTTATTATAATCAGGACCGGTTTCACTCATCAAGAGCATTTTCAACTGACAAAAAATATATATTGATACAGATATATTTATTCAAAACTATGAAAGATTAACAGTGGTGTTACAAACAATTGATAATAGAAATGTGAAAAAAATATGAATAATAATACGAAATATATAAATAATTGGCATTAAATTGACTATAGTTAATGATCAGAAAAAGTAACGATTATAAACTGCTTTAAATATTTTATAATCAATATTAATTTTGTACTGAAAACCGAAATCTTAGACTAAATGGCGAAACAATTGATGCTCTGGTACTTCGGGCATATTTTAAGATAATATTTAAATTACTTCTATTTACTCAAATAAAATCTACACGTAAATTATTTTCAGATTTCCATTACCAATTCTTTGTAAGACCCTTTCTAAGTTTTGTATGAATCAATATATAATTTTTATACTCATGATGAGCGAAACCTAATACCGTATCCTAATTAATAATTGTGGAGTAATTAAAATAGTGTTTTCTTTTTATTTATTTTTAATTAAATATTTTGGGCGTAAACTACAAGTATTAAATTATATATGTATACATATATTTAAAAAAAATGAAAGTGATGTTTTAATAGTGGGTAAAATAACATTGTAATGAGAAAGCATATTTATTAATCAATCAAAAACTAAAAGTAATTGCTTAATATCATTAAGTGATTAAATCATAGAAAAAACATCATTCGTTGATTAGTATCTCCATCTCTAGTATAAGTAGTACGATACTTGAGAATCTTGTCACAACATAATCTTACATTCTTCTGGTATGAAGTGGATGGCTTTTGAAATGTTATTCATTTTTAAGTTGATTTCAACTTTTCCGTCAACTGCTTTAACAGCTTGTAGTGATTGAACATTGAAGATATCCGAAATAATAATATTAAAGTTAAATCAACCGTAAAAACTAAATTCAACAATCGTGTTGAGAATTTGAAACGCTTAAATTATGTACATTCACACAGATTATGTCACTAACGACCCGGGTTTCGCCTTTCGGCGTCTTCAGGCGTTCAAGTGCACGGATGAGTCAGTTCAAGTTCATCCGTGCACTTGAACGCCTGAAGATGCCGAAAGGCGAAACCCGGGTCGTTAGTGACAAAATCTGTGTAAATGTACATAATTTAAACGATTAAAAAAATATATTGAAATTGCGCCAAGCACCTTCAGTCAAAATCTTAAATCGTGTTGAGTACTAGTGACCCCCTTTTATTAATGTTTAGATCAGTGGGTCTTAAACTTTTCGGAGTCACGGTGCACTTTTGATCATGGAAAAAAGTGGCGGTGCACCAGAATTAAGAAGTCGAAAAAAATATGTGGACATAATTTGTGTTGTTAAATTATATAAAAAATGTTTAATATTGAAAATAAATTAAGTTGATTAATTTTTCCCTAAAAAAATAAATATACGCGTTTTATTAAAAATATTTGTATTAATATTTAAAGGTGCTCTTTAGGTGGAAAAGCTAGGGGGGGGGCATTTTCCGTTTTCACCAATCTTTTCGCGGTGCACTTGCAATAGGCTCGCGGTGCACCGGTGAAAAACCACTGGCATAGATCCTTATCAATTTGAGAATAGCCTCGCAGATATATTTTTAAACTGTTGCTGTTATATATAGAAATATGTTGTTAGTATGTGAAAAAAATAAGCTTATTTATTTTTCTTGATTAAAACAGTTAATATTTTAGAATGTAAAAGAGAGTGCAGTTTTTTTTTTATAACGTTTATAAGTATCAAACATATCTTCAATAAATAAATGCTAACTGATTAAAGTTAATAATCAACAAAATATTGCTTATGTACATATATAACCTGTTTCAGCAACCGCTTTTATTCAATATAAAAATTATAAACTATAGAACGATTGTATTGTATGTTGGAAAGATACAAGCGCCTAAATTTTAAATAACTATCTTTATTGTAATGAAAAGTTCAACAATAACTTTTGCTTTCTTTTTTCAATTGTCTGATAAAAAAAATTATATCAATCGAAACGTTAACCCGTCATTTCATTGGAAGCGGTTTAATGTTTTATTGACCTCTCTACAAGCTATGTTACCACCCGTTATTGCCAGTGCCGTGCTAGTTATTCCGTTAATTAAATATATTTTTTTAAATAAACACTTTTTGGAGTGAATGGTAAAATGACTATGATGTTATATCTTGATACGTTTTTTTAAATATTGTTATTAATCTTACTTTATTTAGAATAAATAATCATGTATCAATTTATATTTTCATTAGTTGATAATGTTCGTGATGAGCGAAACCGGTTATTATTTTGATAAATAATGTGGAATTAATTTAAGAAAATGCTGTTTTTTTAAATATAGCCGATTAACACGTGTTCCATTAACAAATATTCGACTGACACTTATATTAGCGAATCCTATTAACATATACCAATATATAATATAATAGCAAGTAAAATTACATATTGTCTGAATAAATTTTATTGCGAAAAACACATGTGTATCAGGTTATGATTTTAAAAACATTCCTCGTAAAATTGTACCATTTACTAGAAATGCTATATTCATATTTTTGTGTTCTGCAATAATAAAAAACTGTACTTAACCGCTTGAATACCGCGCAAATAAATCATTAATATGTCCCAGAAATACTGCGTGTTTTTGAGAAAAATAATTTTGCCTAATATATACTCGAATTCGATATTTTAAAAACCTATATTGACTCAGTATAGATACCACTACACATATTCATAAAAATATTGCTTATATTCTATTAGAATACCAAGTATTTGATTTTTTAAATGTCTTGAACATCCGTGTTCGCTTGCATATGTTCCTGACACTAATGTCCGTTTGGTATTCAAGTGGTTAACACGTTTTCGATTAGCACGGATCTATCGTGTTAATCGGGAATATGTGTAATTACCAAGAATTGATAATGTGTATTTTAAATTTTTAATTAAATACACTGTTTTTTTCTAAATAAATTAAAAAATACAGCAAATAAAAAATATCTACTCATTCTATTGACAAGTGAAACATTTTACACAACCAAATAACGTAGTAACTATTTTTTAAAACAACTAGATATTTTCTAACCAGAAAAGTACCACTTGTTGAAATTCGGGCAGTGCGCTTGATACCATCAATCACTTCAATAAAAATATTTTTTTATATGTTTTAAACGTTCAAAATTATAATATAGTATTAACAAGATCAACAGTAATATCTTGGCTTCATGATTGAACTAAAATAGCTAATTAAGTATGACTACTCACTTAATAAGACCTTCTTTGACAACTTCATGCACCATGTTTAAATGAGAGGCAATTATAATGAGGACGCAAAAGAATAAATTATCTTAATAAATATTACACGTACTCAGCTGTATACAATAGATAACATACAACCAATCTTCGGCAAATTTTGTGGCTTTGATGTCACGATAACATCCCATACGTAAACAATTATATCTAATTATCATTATTAGGTTGTTGTTGTCTATATGTTCGTAAAAATAAATAAAATTTTAAGCATGCAGTATTTTTTGTATTCATTTATTTAGGTATTATTAAAAAATCATATATTTTTCTGTAAAGTCTGTAACGTATCAACTTTTTCTAGATACGTTAATATGAAGAAAGAAATAATGTTGGCACCATCACTGCCCACAACAACACATTTTTCACAACATTCTATTCAGGATGTTATCACCAGTACAGTAAAAAAACTTATAAATCGGACTTCCAGTCAATTATATAATATAGAATATTTTTACATTTCCAGATTCTTCACTGTAAATAATATTCTGCTTATAACGCGCCCTTGGTCGTAAAAGTTTCATCGCGTATCAGTCAATGCTTTTACATGCACCAAATCACATCTCATAATATATTTATTCGATTTAGTAAAAATTCAATAGACATCTATTCTGTTGTTACTTCTCTCACTTTAACACATTAAGAAAACCTAATTTCGATTTTAACAAACCCCTGCCCCGCATTAGTCCGTTATGTCGAGGTTTTGTTGCATTTTTAAATTGATGAATATCCCTTTCTATCTGTCAACCAAAATTATTGGTAAATTTGTCATACTACATCGTACGGACTATTGCGGCGAAAAACTTCACAAACTGAGCTAAAAACCACTCCACGATTTAAAATTATTATCTGAGATCATGGGAATCGCGTTAAAACCACACATTATTAAGAAGAACACTGATAAATAAATTATATAAAGTATGACGCCGCGCGCCCGTTCTGAAAAGCTGCTCCGAAATGCTCCGAAATGTTTCGTATTTCGCTTAATTTATCAGTGTTCTTCGTAATAATGTGTGGTTTTAACGCGATTCCCATGATCTCAGATAATAATTTTAAATCGTGGAGTGGTTTTTAGCTCAGTTTGTGAAGTTTTTCGCCGCAATAGTCCGTACGATGTAGTATGACAAATTTACCAAATTATTTACATATTTACTTACCGTCCATGTAATACTAAAGTTCAACCATTTAATAACTTAAGTATTTAAATCTTTCAATATTTTCCCAAAACCTCACTCGAGAATCGCTGATTTATGTTATTATCATAAATGTGTTGTCATTGCAATTAGTTTCAAATTGTAATATTCCGGACAAGCATTGTTTCAAGTGATTACCTCATTACAGAATGCCACTGATTTGTACTTTCTTCTCTTTGAAAATATTTTTTCATGTCCGACATTTATATGTATGCTGTGCGTTGTGTAATGGAATGAATGAAGATGAAATCGCGCTACCTTCACTTCTCACGAATGAATGTGCCACGGTCTAACGTGTTTTTTTTTTCTTTGCAGCACTGTCAGTTATCAGTCGACCACTACCGCGATAGGGCCTCAGGTGAAAAACAACTCGACATAGACCATCTCTCAATAAAGATATCTTTCCTCTCTGTTTACAAGAAGAAACGCTATTATAAAACAGAAGAAAAACTTAAATCGGAGAAGGTCATTGGACGCACTTCACTGCAGATTAAAATGATAACGTGTACGTGAAAACTTCAGAGCGTTCGGATTCTGTGTACTACTTCAGTGTTCTTTATTTGAATAGGATCAAAAATAAAAGTAAAACTACACATTTTATAATAAAAGTACGTGAATGTACGAACGTAATAAACCTTTTCAATATTCGAACATATATTGAAAGATGGACACCGTCACAGTGAAAACTAATTATTTGCCATACGTAGAAGGATGTAAATTATCTATCTGTGTCTGTTTTATCTGTGTTCTATAAATAAAATAATCCGCGAATATCTTCTGTTTATTGAATTTGTGTTTCGTCATTTTAAGTTATTAAAATTTAGTGTTATCTAGTGTGATAATAATACTATGTGTTTGTTTTAAGTCGACCGCCATTTTTTAAATTGTGTTTTTTTATTATTATTTATTTACAAAAGTGATGTTTTTCTGATGATATGATGAGACCTAACGGGGGTAATGCCGAGAAGTTGGCGGAGAAGAGATTCTCGAGGAACAACTTCAACAACTACCGTTCAAATGATATGGGTAAGCCGTTTTATATTACATTTTGTTTAATTTATTCTTGTGACCTTCTAACAATGCAACCCTGGTTTATATGGCTTGTTATTGTGATATTTAGGTGTCTTATTTTTTTATATCGTTACTTTCACTCATTAAAAAAACAATGCGTAACATTTTTAAGTAAATCCACTGAAATAAACTTGAATGCGGATGAATTTTCCAGGATGAAAGGGTCATCACCTCTGATTTAAAAAACATATTTTTTGATCCATGTCCGCTCCCAATATGGAGCATATAGCCACCTTATAGAGGTATCTCAACAGAAAATTTTCTACGAGAATTGCTTATAGCTAATTACTCTCGCTAAGCCCCGTTATATAAGGATTGAAAGGTTGGAGGGAATGTTTAGAGATATTTTTTTTTAATTCCCTAGGGTACTCAAAGTTGTACTCACCACCACCCGCTATGGCTTCACACTCTTCATACAGGGTGTAATCCGTAGCGTAACAACGTTAGTCGTGTTCAAAATTTTGCCAGAAATGTCAAGAGAAGAAATTCCTCAAGACTTGGTTGCATGCACTACAGTGTGGAGAAATTAAAAGTTAACTTTTTCGTTGCCGTAAATAATTAATAGTAATTACCTAGCAGGCCGGCTATAATTTGCGACTATTAATTTAATTAGTTATTGACGAGATAACTCGTATTTGGCCTGTTGAGCACGAAAATTCACGAGATATCTCGTATGTGGCAACCATCGAGTTAAGAATGTTTAGAGATTACATGCATCTATACCTTCGAACAAAAATCGTGATAAAAATATGCTGTTCTTACTGGGACTTGAACCAGTGATGTCCGTCACAGAAGCCAACAACGTACACTACTGCACAACGGACACGACAAAAAAGTATAATTACATTTTAATTCTGTCTGTTGTACGCTACCGGTCTAAAAGAGCTCATATTGTACCTTTATGGACACACAAAATTTTTAAGCGACGGGGTTTTCCCTTCTCGAACAATGAATGATTAATTTTAAATGCGTAATTATTACTTTCCAAAACGCAATTCATTTTTATTTTAGTATGGGGCTATGCAAATATTGCTTGTATTGACGTAGGCTTATTCAAATAGTACGCTGCACTTACTGCCCGATGATAATTGGCAAGTCAGTCTTGTGATGCACGCAAAAAAACTATTTTAATAGTGATTACTAGAGACCCGTGTTTTTAGCATCTATTTTTTTAAATTTTCGCATTTTGTAGCATTTATAATTCTAGATTTTCAGATTTTAGCATCTATTTAGCATCTATTTTTATAAAACACAAATATCAAATAATTATCATCTTTAATACATTTTAACAATTTATTAATAGAAAATATTAACAAGTATATATAAAAGGGTATATTACATTGTTTGTTTAATCTATATCTTATCTTACTTATTTATTAAAATTAATCATTGAACATATTTCAACGGATGAATTTTTTAGATTAGTGCGACGATCAGTTACTATTAGATTGTATTTACTAAAGAATCTTTCAACATCAACACTATTTACTGGACACCAAATTGATTGGATGGCAGCACAACCAAATTCTTTATAATTTAATTTTGTGGCCATTAACAATTGTAAAATATTTGGTTTTAAATCATTTTTTATAATTTCCAAAAGTTGTTTGAAAAAATATTGATATCCTTCAATACATTGGGATTCTGTTAATAAATTGAATAAGGGCAAGTTTTTAAAAAGTATAATGGTTTGTTTAACATTAATGCTAGATTTTGATCCAACTACGGATGGATTAAAAAGTTGACTCAAAGTTTCATAATACAAATTGATTTCATTTATCACCAAATGAGACTCGAGTTTGATAAGACTTTTTTTTGCAGTGTTAGTTAAATAAAATTTCAGTTCCTTTTTTATTGGCTCGCTGGTGAGGGAAAGTATTTGTTTTACTTCAGCAGAAAAAACTCCATCAACATGATTTTGTAGATTTCGTTTTATGTCGTCTATTTCCTCCCATAGTAAATGTGCGAAAGGATATGTAGAGCCTTCCAATTTATCTATCAAATCTATAAATTTGATACAAATATCTCCCACATATTTTGACTGTGTTCTTATTAATATTGGATCAGCCTCATAGAGTGCAATTATTTTATCCCTACAATCATTTTTAATATGAGTTGTCTGAAAAAAAATCATTAATTGGTCAAAATATGTGTCGAAATATTTCACAGATTTAAACCATGACTTCCACCGAGTGATTATAGGACTTGGAAATAAAATCGGCTTAATATTAGGATATTTTGACTTCAAAAATGCCAAATATGCAGATTTCATTTTCCTGGAATGTAGGAATGCCAACTTTATTTTACAAATGAATTCATTGAGAAGTGTTAATTCTTTCATAAATATATTACCGACTAAGCTTATTTTATGTGCCCAGCACTGGAAATGTAATATATTTTCTCCTATTAAATTTTTTAAACTACTAAAACATGAAATCATGTAGGGTGCTGAATCCGAAACTAAACCGACTATACTCGTATAAGAGACATTATAATCTCTCACATGGCAATGTTGCCAGTATAAAAAAATGAACATAACGATGCAAAGTATGTCCATATACGTTATGTATGCAAAATCTATCATTTTATATGCAGAATAGTCAAATTTCTCTTAAAAAACATGTAAATTTTGCAATTATTTGTGATTTTAGCATCTATTTGCATATTTTATGAAATTCGCAATTATTAGCATCTATTCCGAATTTTAGCATCTATTTCGCATCTATTGCAAAGTGCTAAAAACACGTGTCTCTAGTGATTAGTTTGATTTTTAACTCGAGGGTAACAAAGATTGTGGGCATTGTAGAATTTTGATAATTTTTCCTAAAAAAAACTTTTGATGCTCTTTATATTTTCCAATTTTGTTCGATGTGAAATATTTCAGACGTTGATAGCGGGAAATAAAAAAACTAAAGCGGTTATTTAATTCACTTAAATGAAACAGAACTGTATAAATTGTATGCATATAGCGAAAAAACGTGAATTTCGCAATCTTTTAATCGGGGTTACACATTATATATACATATTTTTTAATCCATGTCCGCTCCCAATGTGGAGCATATGGCCTCCTAATGGAGGTATCTCAACAGAAGTTTTTCTACGAGAACTGTTTGTTACTCAGTCGCTCAACCTCACTTTTTTCAAAGTGAGTAGTAGGGAAAGAAGGATAAGGCTATAACAGGACTAGTGGTTGGCTAATCGCTATTAGCTACACCCAGTTATTAAAGGATCAGAAGGTTGGGAGGAGAGGACATGATGTGAACCGACATCAGAAACACCCAGTCTTCGATCACAACTTTGAATTGAATAATTCTCAAATTCACTATGATCTGACAGGGAATCGAACCCAGACCTGCGTGATCGGTAGAGCTAACCAACTGGGCCACAGCAAGCGACGCTTATATTTATTTCTCAATAAAAATATTCTAAAAAAATATTTTTGGTAGTGTTAATGAATATTCAACAGTCAAGGTATTAGTCACCCAAATGGTGATTTCAAAAAGCTTTTATTTATTTGACCATACTGACTGACTAAACATAATATTTTTACTGACCTATTATTTAAATACTAACTAATTCAATAAGACTCATGTTAAAGTCGTATCAAGAGTATCTATCGTTGTCGACTTGATATATTGTTAAAATGGTACGCAAACTAGTTATTCTAAAAAAATATATATTTATTACATCATTAGTTGACAACTACTTATCTTGATATTTATTTCCTTAGATTGTTTTGTTTTCAAATTATGTGGGCGTTTTCAGAATTTGCTTCAAACCAAACTCGAAAAAGTTTATACATACATAATAGATAACATTTAATCGCTAATAAAAAATTGCAGCTATATGTTTGTGGAAAAAAAAATACAAACATTTTTCACACTACGTGTACTTTCTGATAAATTGTTGAGGTCACCAACTGTGTTTTGGTTAAAGTAGCTAAACTAATCGTTGCATTATTTATCAATTTCATTTTTAATCTGTAAAGAAAAAAAACTCATTTAAGTTTTTACTTTACAAAACACTATTTTTTAACTAATTTCACATTTTTAAATGAAGATCAGAAATAGCCAGTTTCGATCATCACGAGCATTATCAACTGTTTCTGGTCTTTGTTAAAAATGGGTGGAATTATTACAAAAAAGTGGTTTTTTTTAATTGAAAGGCTTTTCGCCAATAATGAACAGTGAACACCTCAAAAGTGGTTCGAAGTTTTCAATATTCCGCAGAGACTCACTCATTATATAATAGATTTTTTATTTATAACTTTTAGGGTGTTCACTGTCAGTACTTGGTGGAAAGGCATTATATTAATAAAAACAATATTCCTTTGTACTTCATTCCACTTTATTAATTATGTAAGATCCGGTTTCGCTCATTGCGAGCATTATCAACTGATTTTTTATTTGTTTAAAACAGGGATCTTCAAACTTTCACAGTCTTAGGTATCCTTCTAGTTTTTAATAATTTTCAAGAAACCTTACATTTATAAATATAACAATTTTACACAGTTGTCAAACTTTGGTTACCTAAATATTAATTTACATATCATTAAAAAATGTGGGCGTAGACTACCCCCGAAAAAAAATGTAGTCGTAGATCATTCTTTCTTAAGATAAACCGGTATAGAAACTAAAAAAAATGATAGAATAGTATCTGGTTTGACACTTTTTGATACACTGTTCGATGGTTCAGCATGTCTGATTTTAGATTAACGAAGAGACAAAATAAAAGTTTTCTTAATACACTATTTCTTATATTTATTTAAAATATTGCCAAATTTGGCGCATTCCGAGCGAATACAAAGGTGTAGCAACAGCAGCAACAAACATCCTTTGAGCCGTTGTTACATAAACAGCTTCTTGCTTCGTTCATTTTTCGGTATTTAACATGCTTTTAGTTTCACCACTACCCAGCCATGAAATTATTATTTACAATTAATTAATTATACACGGCCAGCGAGGAAAAGTATTTTTAGCCACAATTTGGTGGTTACCGTTACTTCGTTTTCTTAGGCCAATTTCGCATTACATATATTATAAAAAATTCCTGTCTTCAAAACCGTATCGAAAATATGCAAATTATTTCATGTTTTTTGTAATAAAATAATTATGAAGTTTTTCTTTGCTTGTCAACAGAATATTATATAAATATGCACGGTCCTAATTTGTTTTAAAATTCCAATTTTGAAATATTAGAATTTTAATATTTTAGCGTGTTCTTTTTCTCTATATATTTACATTGATAATGTAAGAGCGGAACGATTAATGCGGGATTATTTAACCGCTTGAATACCGCGCAAATAAATCATTAATATTTCCCAGAGATACTGCGTGTTTTTGAGAACAATAATTTTGCCTTATATACACTCGAATTAGATATTTTAAAAACCTATATTGACTCAGTATAAATAGCACTACACATATTCATCAAAATAATGCTTATATTCTATTAGAATACCAAGTATTTGATTTTTTAAATGTCTTGGAAATCCGTGTTCGCTTGCATATGTTTCGGACACATATTTCCGCTTGGTATTTAAGTGGTTAACATTGTTCTTATGTATATTTGGACGGGACTATGAAAAATAAACAATCCATGCGGGAAAACGAAAGATCGGGGTTCCACTATAAACCTATTATATTTAGCTTATTTTTCATATGTTAGATAAAATTGAAATGATCATCGACAAATCAAAGCTACCCAGAATTTTATCGAATAACAAACTTTGTTCTTTTCAACCGGAGATTTTTAATTAACACAACTGGTTTCTCAAGAACCTGTTTTGTTACGAAGAATGCGTTAAATCGGCTATCAAGCTGAAAAATGATCTTGGCTGTGCTTAAATACAAATTATCCTAAAATTTATACCTCTTATTATAATCTACTTTTCCTTTGTGGATTGTCAACTGATAGGCTATAAATCGGCGACAAATCAAACAAGAAGCTGTAAGCACCAATTATTGATATCAAATCACTTTGTAACATTGTTAATTTCAATAAACCTGTCAAACTTTGTTAATTTCTTACACAAACGATCTTATAAACTGTCGTAAAATTCTCAAAACCAGACGCATTAACAAACTTCTTTTAATTAAGGATACAATAAATAAACGAATTTATAGTGGCAAAAAAAAACAAACACATTCTTTTTTAGTTTTAGAAGCAGTAACTCAAAATTATGACTTTTAATAATCTTCTAAAACTTTTAAGCATTGAAAATTGGTAGATTCTGTTCATTTTTTTTACTCGTACACCTTCCGATAAGATTAAATAAGAAAGAAACATGTACACCACAAATCCTTGGTTTACTTAGGTACTGAGTATCGGTTGCATTGCTATAAAAGTCAATTCAAAATTAATTTTATACGAATAATGTATGTATGAGTTCCCATTTGTATATTAAAATACTATGATTTCCGTGTTTTTTTTTTTTAAATCCAAGCCCGCTCCCAATGTAGAGCATATGGCCCTCTAATTGAGGTACCATGCACGCGAGAATAACACTACTTGTGTAAATTTTTGTTTACCATGTCCGCTCCCAATGTGGACCATATGCACTCCTAATGGAGTTTATTTAAACAGAAGTGTTTCTACAAGTCATTCAGTACTTTCATTGCTGGCGAAAAGGATAAGCTCATGGGAATAAGCCTTCCGATTTTAAATGAAATATTGCATATGCCGGGTCGCTACTTCTGTAGCCTATATAAATATAGTCATAAAACCTTTTCCGACAAACAAATAAATATAATTCTTAAAACCACTCACTACTCAAATCTTTGGGCATTCCCATGACCTTATCCTTTTCGCCAGCAATGACTTTAAACTCAATGATACATTTATTTATTATATAAACACGAAACATTCATTTACTAAGCGTCAGTTCAAGTTCATCCGTGTACTTGAACGCCTGAAGAAGCCGAAAGGCGAAACCCGGGTCGTTAGTGACAAAATCTGTGGGAGTGTACATAATTTGAACGATTCAAATTTAATATTGAAATTCCACCAAGCACCTTTAGTCGAAATCTTAAATTATATCTATATCAATTTAAATTTTTCAGCAATTGCTTGTTACAACTTGTTGTGAGTCTTACTTAAGTTTGTATACATAACCCTGTATCGATTTATATTCTCATTAGTTTAAAATACGCGTGATGAACGAAACATTAAATTCATTCATAAATAGTATGGAATAAGTACTCTAAACATGTTTTATTTCTGTAACCCAACAGTCAATTAAGCGAAATTTGAAATTATTATACTGTAATTAAGCGACGATAATTGAAAGATCGGGTCTGTGGCGCATCGGTCAACGTCATTGGCCTTCGTGACAGATCTCACGGGTTCGAGCTCCAGTACTAACACAAGCTGGTTGTTGATTGTCCCACCACCAACCGCTATGTATATGCAGCCGTTGTTTTACGGCCGCCTTTCATAATACAATAACGATAAAAAAAACGAATTTACTTATCGTATTCTTGGCCCGATACAGAAATGAAAATTGAGAGCGTACATTGATTACATAAAAGAAATTGAAAGAATCGTTTAAACAAAAACAAATAATTTAATGTAATTCAATTAAGTCTTTTTAAAAATAAAAATTATTTTTAATTTTGCACACATTTGCAGTCTTCAGATATTTTTCAATCATATGAGAAAACATTTTTTTTGTGAAACTCGTTTATGTATGTACTTTTTTATAATCAAGCTCTAGGTGAAAAGACTTCACAAACACCTTGATTCGAGATCGCAAATGTTGAATGAAAAATATTTAATACAAATCTTACTGGTACATGAACCCAAGCCTATCTGATCACTAAGCCCTTACCACCGCAGAGGCCGACAAGTTATCTGCATGACCCATTTTCTTACAATAATATCACAATTGCGAGCAGTTTACAATTATAATAATACTCAACTGCGAAATACAATATATGAACATAAACAAAAGAGACAACTTGCAAAATTGACGACGATTGTTTGCCAATCTCTATTTTTATCAAGTCTGTATTAATAATGCACATTACACCGACAACACAATGTGGCAGCGCGCCATTATTACATTGGATCAATTTCCGGTTCCATTGCGTCTATCATCCGGTGATTATATTATTTAATTACGATATTAATTTTAGTATCAAATTGATAGTCACGTTTTTGACTCGTAGAAAACAGAGGTGTCAACGAGATTAGTACAAAAGAATTCTTCATAGTTGTTTCTTAATTTGAACTGTGTTCGAATAATCACTTAGTTAATATACCATAAACTAGATTCAAAACGAATCGCTTAAATATGGAACGTAAGCTTCACGTCTAAACTGACGTTTATTTGATATAGCGTAATTGTAGGTTATTTAAAAATATTGTTGAATGGAATTTTAAAAGCTATAGCTGCAGTAGTGGCAAATAAAAACAACTTATAATATGATTATTTAACAATAGTTTTTTTTTTACTATGGATACCATGTTTGCTAATACCATTGCCAAACTTAAATGTAAAACATAAGCCCCAGAGCTAGGAAACAATACGCTTGAAACGTATAATCCCGTGTGGGAGTTGAACATAATCACCAAATCTCGACGATAATCTCCGGGTTATAATATTATTTGATGGTCATTTTAAGTCGTAAATGACTCGAGAGGCGTTTCAAGGTCTACTTTCTTGCGTTTTTTAAATCCGTAAAAAATGTTTTCTATAAATTTATTTATTTTTCTTGCCATATTATAAAAATATAATGTTTTATTAACACCATTACGCACCTAATCAGATTGGTGATGTAACATTTATATTTTTTTAATTTTCTACCAAGATATATTTTTTACTTCCTAATCTTTTCCATTGATGTTAATCGCCGATTGATACACACACATATGTTTATTATGTAAGGCTATTTGTATTTTCGTGTAGGAATATCGGTACTGGTCAAAAAGAAGGTCCCAATATCAATAGACAAAACATGAAAAGCAGCGCGGAATGACTTTGAATAATCATGTTAAGTTAGGCTCGCCGTTTTCTTTTCTTTGTTAGGAAAATGATTGAAAGGAATATAAAAAAACATACTTTATCAATAATCACGGCAAATTAAATATTGTGAATTATTTCTAATCTCCAAGTATACGTCTTAGATTTTTGAAATTGTTTTCGAAAGCCTAACGTTTTCTTCCCTATCTACTGAGAGTGTATATTTAAACTGTTGAATATGTATTCTTATCCAAACCTCATTATTGTACTCTTGCCTCTGACTGAAAACTAACGCTTAGCGACTGACCTATGTTACATTTTTTTTTACTATGTCCGCTCCCAATGTGGAGCATATGTACTCCTAATGGAGTTTATCTCAACATAAGTATTTATACGAGAACTACTTGTTACTCAGTTGCTCAACCTTTCTTTTTTTCAAAGAGAGTAGGAATAGAAGGATAAGGCTAGGGACAGGACTAGTGGTTAGCTAATCGCTCTCGACACGCCCCGTTCATATGATAGGATGGGTGGGAGGGGGAATTCAAGACATCACATACATCCATGCCTTCGGACAGAAATGCATAAATCGATTGAAAAATCAATTTATAAAACTGTCCGTACTGGGATTCGAACCCGTGACCTCCGTAACCGAAGCCAACGACGCTGACCACTCGACCACACAGGCGACAAGGATGAGACTACGTCGAACGATGACTATGAGATTAATTTACTGCAGTATTGGAACGCCTAACTTTACAATAATAAAACATAATGCCTTCTACAGAACAGCCTTTATTCTTTGTCTATATTCTCAATGTTACGAGTAGGGAATCCAATCCCGAGCCAAAATGTCGATCCTGGGATTTCGGGATTACAATTTTATGATCCCGGGATCCCGGGACTAGTCCCGAAATTGGGGTTTTTTTTATAGTGCTACACATTTCATTTTTATAAATGAAATTTATAATATTGGTCAAAAATTAATAATACAACTTATTCTATATTGTATTCTCTATTATAGTATCTTGGGAATGCGACCTTAGAAATAATGAAATATATTTTTTGACACTGTTATTGTATAGGAGCTAAAAGGGGTGACTTTTTGTTGAGTCTAATTTTTAAAAGTTACTCTATTATTGTTTTACCTCAGCCAGAAATTTTATTTTTAAAAAAGTCATATACATACATATTTAGAACCATAGAAACACCACTCAAGTCATCTACACACTGGATTTGACAGATAATAACAAACATAACAACGCATAAGACGTAAAGCAACGCCGAAATGACATTAGAATAAATAAAAAATCAATCAACATTGCAATATGAGAAAGAAACAAGAAACAATTCAAACTGATAACAAAACTTCTTATCGCCAAAAGTGTCCACTTACAGTAATCTATAATATGCTTTAGAATTAAATATTTTTGGGATTCATTAAAACGTAATTTATTACCATAAGTGACTTCTAGTATTTCATTTTATTACTTTCGTCTGCAGAGTTTATTTTCGAATATGTTATCTTAATTGTGCTTTGTGAAACATTGAACAATGGAACATTGTATATTATATTTAAGGATTCGTCAATCAATTGGGTGCGTTTTATTTTACAAAGCCAAGACAATTCTATTTTATAAGATAACCAATTCCGAAGATTTCGGGACCATTTCTTTCAATCCCGGGATTGAAATGTATCGAAAACTGTACGGGATCCCGGGATTGGATTCCCTAGTTACGAGTGAACACAGTGAATGAAAGCCAGATTGGATTTTTTTCGAAATTTGAAGCTGTCCCGTAATAATATCTCATATCAAACGATGATCAATGTGACTGAGTAAACACACAAAAAGAAAACAAAATGGCAAAGAATCCTACTGAAAAAACTCAGAAAAGAAACTAAATTATAACTAAGAAAACAGTACCAGTCTGAAGGCGGAATATGTCGAAATTCCGAAACAGATCCAAACTTACCGAATCTACGATCAACTAAACTATATACGACTTGTTTGTTGATTGTGTATGTTGTATTAGTAGGTTTATTTGAATTTCACATATGTACAAAACCGGCTTCGTGTGTTCTGACAAATTATAATATAATACTTAGACATAATACGATGTGGGAAGGTCAAACACGCGGTGCATTATGATGGATTATGTAAGCGGTTTTGCTAAAGGCGTTAGCTCATCGCTATTTAATATTCAAAACGCTTATTATGCAGTAAAAATTATCGGCAGGAGCACGATTATCATTATCTCGTAAAATAACGATAAAGCAGGTAACTACATGCTCTCTATAAATCGTAAATAATTAATAAGCTCATGTTATAAATTCAACGGGAAAATTGAGTTTAGATAGCTGAGTGCGTTTTGTAGACTTGCAACTGAAATTAATAATGTACATGCTGTATTCTCTTTTATTCTTTATCACTTTTAAGATGTTTGTCAACTCGCGAGCTAAGTACTACAAGGTTCTAAGTGTCGACTTTTGATTAAACTAAAGTAATAATGAGGCAGTCTTAAGCGTAGCATTATCTACATGCTGTAATATGAAGTTTCAACTTAAATTCCTGAAGATGCCGAAAGGTGAAACCCGGGTCGTTAGTGAAAAAACTTGTGTGAATGTACATAGGTTGAATAATATCTTTTATATTTTCATAATTTAATTCCTTTTTTTTCTTCAATTGTTTGGGAAACACTGCTAAAGGGTAACGATATATAAGGACCGGTTTCGCTTGTATTCGAATTATCGGCAGGCATCAGCAATTCCATAAATAAATTAAAGTATTGTCTTCTTCTTACTCTACTCTCATTTGTTATAAGGTGAAATATCCAGGGCTGTGGGTGGAGTCAAGAGTCGGAGTCGTGTTTTGAGACAAGCTCGGACTCTGAGGTGTGTTGTTTCTTGACTCCACAGCCCTGGAAATATTTACTTTTTCCGGAATACAAACAACCAATTATGGGATTACTAAGTTGGTCTTCAAAGCAAATTAGTTTAAATTAAAAAGATAATTTATAATAACATTAATATAACATTAGCATAAATGTAAATTTAATCAATCAAGCAATATGAACAGTTATAAGATTGATTGCGTATTCGTGTTCAAACGGTTCTCCAAAGTATTGTACTACTTTACACTTACTCACATTCTGCTGTTAGGCCTCGATATACATATGTATATAATCTGTTTTTTTTAATCTACTAAATATAATTATTTCAATGTCTCTCGTACAATGGTAATTGCCAATTGAAAATTGCATTATTTGCCATCAAACAAAGGTCGTTTTCAATGTCAAACAAGATTTAATGGTGCTCATGTTTGATCACGGTAATTATTGATTTGTATAATGATATACCGTGATGATATTACATTCACAGTTCCCCGCCTATATATCGTCGGTATACTGCCAGAAAACGATATGTCAAAAATTGGATGTTTTGAGTTATGAATGCAGATCGAATACAGATTTCTTATTTCTACAGCTACACAAAGAAGATTAGAGACGACTTAACGTTTTTGAACTGTAAAAATTTGGATCAATTATTGTCTATTTATTTGTCTTATTGTCAACCGCCTCTCTGCAATTCAGTTCGCTTCATGATATTAGAAAAAGTCGCTTGTCTCTAAACAAGGTTTTTGGACATATGTTTTGTTTAAGAGGAAATAAATATTTTAATTATAGTCAATTTAGTGTCACTTATTCATATGATGTGACTTTATTTGTTAATTCCTTTCATTATCAACTGTTTATTTTACCATAGTAATTTTATTTTGTTATGTATAAATAACACTGTAATATTGTATTCTCTTATCAGTTGATAATGACCGTCATGAGTGAAACTGGTCCTGATTGTATTAAATGAATTTGGAATTAGTACAAATGAGTATTTTGTTTTTTGAATATACAACATTTTTTTTCATTTTCATTTCGTACACAGAGTTATAGCTATTCGAGCTAACACACATCCTATTTGGTTTCTAACAATTCACTGCACGTAGTTATATATTCCTCATACTTATCTGATAGGTTCGTGGACTTGAATTGTTTCTCGACATAATGTGTAAAATCAACCTGGCATCGTTTATTGAACTGTGAATAGCTGTACCATTCATTTTTCAGCAATATTGCTCCGGGTTCGGATACCAATAACTTCTGCGTGGACATAAAACTCAATTATATAAGCATTAGAAATAAGTGTCAAACTCGCTCGGTGGACTTTCATTAAAATTTGTGTATATTTATTTTATTTTGACAAAAGACGTGAATCAAAAATATAAATTTAATAATGAATAAAATATGATAATGAAAAATATTTCTTATATACCTTGATAATCTCTTCATCCCACTCAGTATCTTGACACCTGACTCTATTTAACCTTAATTAATAATCCTACTGACGCCATTTTCGTTAAGCTTACAAAAATGACAGAATTAATTGCTAAACAAAATTCACACGTACATATTATCTTCTAATGGCAATATTTTCCGTTAATAGTTAATTTAAAATTGATTATTTCTGTACAGAATTTACCTGTAATGCGGAATGCAAATAAATCTTTGATCGTGATTAATAATAATTATCGAGTTTGCAAAAAGCAGATTAAAGTCAACAAGTAAGGTGACCAAACTGAGCAAAATTTAACAAAACAGTTTAATTTATTTAACGATTTCTTCTGAATTTATTATAATAACTACCACGATTAAAGAATTTTTATTTACTCTATATATTTTTGTACTATTTACAGACACCAGAAACGATTTTATCAATCGATACATTATAAGAATCAAAATATCATTAGCAATATAAGTTTATAGATTTTTATTTATACCGGGCAGTAAGTAGTTACTGAAAGGTATTCTAAGTATATTATATGTTCTTGCAGGGCTTTTCAATACCAACATTACTTAAATAATTCTTAAAATATTGTTAGAAAGGGTTTCTAAATTGATAAGATGGTGGTCATTTCGTAAAGTGCGTAACATGTTTATTAAACTTATATTTACATGGCCGAACTTTTACGTTTAAATATTCTGTGTGGGTACCTAAATATTTATCGTACACATAGCATAATTCCTGTGAAACTAAATGCATATCGTGTTGTTTGAACTATGTTTTTAATTTATTTGATATACCACAAATTATGACGTTGCGACACTTCCAAGAAAATTTTATTTTACGAGAAGAATTCGACTTGTGAACACCATCGGAGGCTATTATCATGTGCATGACACTTATTTTTGAACGTCCGAAATACGCAACGCAAACGCTATGATTTTTATGTTCGTTTTTGACACTATGTTTTCATATTTATTAATATTTTCCGTATTCTTCATCTCCTACATCACCGAGACTGTGCGCTACAATCACTTAAAATGCTTCATAGTTGCGTCAAAGTGCAGAATAAGGTCTAAAAGGCACCTAAATGTTGCTAGACGTAATCAAAATATAAATACATTCAAAGGTAATGCTAGTTACTATTTCAGGAAGGTTTTAAAAAGCAGACATCATTGGACAACTTATTTGGTACCGAATCATTGGTAAAACGGACCCTATAACCAGAATTGGAATTACTTTATTTTAAGTGACAGTAACTCTTCATATAAAGCTAAAAAATAATAATATTCCTCCTCTTCCGCTTCTATCAATAATACAAATTTGGTACAGTAAGAATAATGTTTTAATATTATTTTATACCATTTTTAGGTTGTTGGGGACAGATTAATCGAATTTTAGTTATTTCTTATAAAACTGTTATAATATTTGTCATATTCCATATTCGTTAGGCCCTCTGAAACGGATTAGTAACAAATATAGAGGTCCCACTATAAATTACTTTCAATAATATGTTTTTTGCGTCATGGCCACTCGACAAACTGTCAAGTCTCCATCTTGTTTAATTGATGGCGTAAGTCAATCAATTGATCACTTTATCTTATTTGCTGTTCATGTTTCGCAGCAATTAAAATTGATTCGCATGATTTATCGGCAATCCCGATACGTTTGTTATAAATATTTTTATCTTTAATAACTATATTTAACATTTTAACGATCCAGCGGCAGTTTCTCACTTTCAGTGTTTACATTTTAAATTAATGTCAGTAATTTTTCAACTAAGTTACTCCCAGTCATTATTAATTAGTCTACGATTAATGGTCAAGCTGTCCGTAACTTCTAGCCGTTGAAAATGAATTGCATAAAGTATAATTATAGTTAATTCTAATCGACTTGCCTACTTATTATATCGACTCATTAACGGCAAATGATCTTAAGCGACACAATTAGGAATATTGCGTTTTAAACCAATAATCGTTCAATATCGATCACATAGGAGAGGGGTGGGGAACCTTTTCATTTCAAAAGCCACATTCATTTATCTGATTCAACATAAGGCTGCATTAAAGAAAACGTTGACACTCCCCCTCTCCTTTGTTGCGACTTTCGAACATATAATGGGTTGATTACGCTCTTTTTCCTAACGTTTGCATATATTTTTTTTATCAAAGTGAATATTTTGATCAAGTCAAAGGGCCGCAGTTTCCCCTCCACTGGCCTAGGACGTAGTGACAAAAATTTTACAACGTCAGAAATTTTAAAGTAGTCAGTATAGTATCAGGATAGGCATTGACCATATATTACTATTTCCTAACATGACTCGAATTTTTAAATTTTAATAACTTTTTTTACACTTGAGTACCAAAACGTCGAAAATAGGATCGAAAACCGGTGGGGCACAAAGTGACCCCAGACAAATTTACGTAATATTTGCATCGATTGAAGATTACAATAAATATCAACTAAATATTGTTGGTAGTTAGCGAATGGTTGAATGGAAGAATTTTGCAATGCGAATGCACCCCATAGATACTCAAAGGTTAAGGGCTACAAAAGATGTGAGTTTTCTCGGCATTAAATGAATTTTTGGATGACGAACCGATAAGAGTTTTTTTATCTCATGATATGCCAGTTTAATATAGATGGTTGCTAGAATTTCGACTGCGTTTCTTTACAATAGCGAATTATTTAACCTTACGAAAAAGCTCAGGTCATCAATAAAGAAACATGGAGAGGTTTAAGTCTGATATGTTTAATGAAAGTGATACCATAACACTATTATAAGAGTTTTAATTTTAATTTTTAATCTCTTGAACACCAAGCGGATACAGGTGTTCTTATGAATTTCAAAAAAAAAATAGTCTAAGGGCTTTAAAATATCTCTCTGCATCATTCCTCATACATTTTTTTTTATAAAAATCCGTGTTTTTTTAATAAATAATCATATTTTAAGTTGCGCGTAAAAAAGACGTCATCCCAGCACACATATGAAATTGCAACTGACGAGTTTAGCCCAGCTATCTTACGAACGATCGCTTATCGCGGGCGCTTATCGTGTTATCGCGTTATCGCGTATTTATATAAACTACAAAAGGTCCAAAAAACTATGATATAAGAAAACCTTAATTATAAACATTGTATCACCTATATTAAAATAGATATTTAAGAAAATGTGGGTATTGGGGTCGCATTTCTTGAGCTTAGAACCGGAAAAGTTAATGATTTTTTTGCGCGGTATTCAAAAGGTTAAAATCAGATTTTAATGTCTCATAAACAATTACACATCTGAGGTATTTTCGCGTTGAACATATTCTTTCGTGGCTCAGGTAAAACTTTATGACATGATTAATCCGCAAATCTGATCGGGATACAAAATAAATGATTATTATACAATCAACTCGTCTCCAGTGATTTACCAGACAGTTGATTTAGCTTAAATGTTAATTCTCGTCGATTGTGTCACAGTGTTTTATAATATATTTCGTAATGTTTAGTTCTGGGAAAAAGTTGTCAAGCTCCATCAATTGGCAAAGCGACACTGATTGTGAATAGTTTTTTTTTATTTGCTAATGATCTCAGGTATATAACACTTAGTTACTGTTTAATTTAAAAATAACGATACACTCATCTTCCATAACGTCATTTTTATTCCTGCTTACATTCTTTGTAACACAGACAAAGTTAATCCAAGTATTATGTGTACTTAATTGAATTTAAGTAAGGAATCTCGAGATAGATCTGTGGGTGTCTAATGTTAGGAGATTTTAAATGTATACAACTACGTATGTATCAGTGGCGGTTGGTGACTTTTAAAAAATGCCAATTCATTATTTTCCAATTCGATTTTATTTCTCTTTATTTTTTCGAAATTCATCGATAACTACACAATTATCATTTTTGTTATTTTTCAAGCATAAGACTATTTCTTTATCAATTGATATAGAAACCAGAGCAAACCGTCTATTTTCAATATGCTACATCTGGTAAATGTTTTATCGCAAATCAATTGTATTACACAAATTCTGCCAAATCACCTTTCAGGTGATCTTTAATAATTAGTCTATTATTTTATGAAAGTTAAATTATTTTCCATAAATTAGCTGAAGTGATTTAAATAGGAAATCTGTAAAATTCTTTTCGTATATTTAAATTTTCCGGCGGTAAAAAGTTATATAATAATGCGTATGTATTATACATCATTATAATATGGCCTGATGGTATAACAATACGTTATTTGAATATGTAAATATAATTTTAAAACATAAATATTACTTTCGATTGATACGTCGAAGAATTTGTGGAAATTTATATTTAATATAGAATAAATTAGATAACCTTGTTATTCCACGATCAGTGTCCTGTCCTATCAAAACTTCAACTGTTAGAACTTAATGCAAATTATGTAAAGAGCATATCGTCGGTATACCAGCAGAAGACGATAAGTCGAAAACCTTGTATCGATAATCATGAAATCTCAACATCTTTATTTGTGCTTTTTACTATTACTTATCCATCTAAAAACTTCATGAAATTCGATAATGATTAACGAATTCGATTCGCATGTTCAAACGTTTTAAGTTATTTGTAGTGTTTTTGTTGCCAAATATAGCTTTAATCTGAATTGACTTCGTGTATATTGAGTTTAAATTATGAAAACATACACAAACCGTGGCTGAACTTATTTTTATCAGAAGATTTTTCGTGTGCGTAAAAGCTATATTATATGTGCATTCTTAACTTTCTTGATTTTTAAATAATCGCCTTCTGCCAGTATGCCGACTAAAATAGTAGTTGAAATAAATTAGCCAAGAATCTGTAAGTCGGCTTCATTCTCCGCATAAACAGTAGGCAGTAAGTAGTCAAGCAAAGTGCTTAAAATACTCATTTTTACCATCATGTTTTCACTTATATGATGGCATTTAAATCAACATTCGTTATACTGTATGTTTAATATTAAAGTAACTACATACAATAAAATTATTTAAAATATGTCGGACTCATCTTTACGACTGTTACTTTATGCTTATCTCAGCCGTAGAATTATTATAAAAATGTCAGGCATAGGTTTCTAAATTTCCACATTCCGCTGACCGACAATATTTCACAACAATTTTGCCTCCAATACTGACCATCTGATGCATTATCATTTTGTACACTATTGATAATTGAATATGTTATAGAAATAAAAATAAAATACAGCAATATTATGACGTGCGTAGGGGGAATTTATTGGCATGCCAGGAAACGTCGAGCATTAAATGTTATATTTTATTAGTAAACGAAAATTGTTGTCAACGAATAAAACGTAAGATAAAAAAAATCTGTATTGTTTCATAATATATTCGGCGACTTGTCTGCGACATAGATACAAGAAAACTATTTTTATTATGCATGTGTAAAGTATATCCATATTATTTAAAATAACAATATTAGAATATTCTTTACTTTCTTGTTTATAGAAACATTTATGACGTTGATTTATTTATCGTAAATTTACCAAATAATAATAAATATGTTAGATGATCTTGACCCGGGCCACATGGTGCAGAGACTAGATTTAGATTTAACTCTATAAGTACACAACACAAGACAGTAATAACAAACAAAAGGTCTCATTAGATCCTAATTCCTAACAGATTAGACTTGTCAGAAATTTCTAGCGATAAAAGCGATTTATACCCAATCCATCTTAAAGGTCCCCGTATAATCATAATTATCAAGTGAAGTATATTTTTGTAATAATTTAAATACATATTACGAATAATATTTTGTGTAATTTACGTTTTGGGTCTTTATTATTATCTTTTTTTTACACAGTTTTCTATACCACAATGTTTTTTATCAAATGATAGGCATTTTTAAATTCAAGGAACCAATCTTCAAACTGTCTAAGAAATAAAACACTTTTTTACACGGTTTTTTCTTGTAACGTATCTACTAGGGCTTTTCGGTTTTCAAAAACCGGTTTTTTGGAAAAATTTGTGACATTCGAAAACCGGTTACCGAAAACTTCGTAACCGGTTATGGCGAATTTTCCATAAACTAGTTTATAAACAAAAGGACAGAAAATTTGGATCTTTTATTTGATGGCTTAAGACCATAATTATTACCCAGCGAAAGGGTATTTTCGATATCAGGAAATTTTGTTACGAAACGATCAGTGGACGCTTTGTGTTTTCCTAAATCATATTTTCTGTGCATTATTATGTTTATAAATAAACAACATAAAAAAATTAACTTTTTTTCGCTATTTTAATTGAATTATCCATTTTTTTGTAAAACTTCGAAAACCGGTTTTTGAACAATATTGACATTCGACAACAGGTTTTTTCAAAAGTCGGTTTTTATATAAGCCCTAATATCTACCGTGTAAAAAATAATTGATCATCACAAAAAAACATTTTAATTCTTTACCTTACTGCAAAGCTAAAAGAATGCTTGCTAATTACAAGATTTTTACTAGATCCTGTTTATATCAATTTATCCAATATTGATGTTTTTTTTTAAAATCGTATTCTTGATTTATTGACTAGACATCGAGGTAACCTTAACATGATGTTATGAGCGTGAGTCATCGAAATAAATATAATTTATTGGGTGTGCTCTCGCATAATAATGCAGCGTGTAGTAACAACAGCTAGCCGTGTAACTAACCCAAATTGATAAAAATGGCAATAAAAAAACATGTGTCGCACATACAAGGTTGTTCGCTCATACATCTCTCGAGTTTATTTTGTATCCATTTTTTTTTATTTGCACGCTATCATAATATGATGTCCCGTAATCACTGTTGAAGTATTCGAGAAACAACAGCATGACGGATGAATTTTATTTCATAGTATTACAATATAATATATAATATTTTTCTTCGTTTATCTGTCCATCTGTAACGCACCGCAAACGGTAAACGGATTCTTTCGGACACGAATTTTCCGTATACCAATAGTTCATATTATTTAATACCCATATCCACTCCCTATTCGGAGCATATTGACCCACAATCATCAAAACAACTTTTGTATGTGACACAACTCGGAAAATTACGTTTAAAGCCAATAATTGTTCAATATCGCTCAAATCAGTGATCCCCAAACTTCTTATGCTCGCGGCCCCCTTTCATAGCAAAAACCTGAACGTGGACCCCCGAGTGGAATAATAAAGTTAATGACTTAAAAGGTATTTTTTCCATGCCTGCTAATGGAGGTATCTTAAAAGATGTTTTTCTACGAGAACTGTTTGTTAGTCAGTCGCTCAAACTCACTTTTCCAAAGATTAACAGGGATAGGATAGGAAGGAAGGAAGGTCCTATCCTATTATTATTATTTTTTAGCTCACTGAGGAATTTGAAAATCTCAAAACAGTATAGTAATTTACCGATTTGCCCAAAATACTAGCGTGAACCGAAAAAATCCTGTCCTTATCCGCGGACCCCCTGACGTTGTCCACGCACTCCCAAATAATTTTTAATTTGTCACGGACCCTTGGGGGTCCACAGGAACCACTTTGGGAACCACTGGCCTAAAGCCTAAAGCGTCTCGTAAACGACGACCATGCCTGATCATTCAAAGCTTTCAACACTAGAAAAATTGTCAATCCCGGGATTACAAAAAGGATCCGAAAAGGGTCTTTAATTTATAGCAATGAAAAAAATGGTACATTTAACAATATGGGAGTTTTAAGATGTTAAACCTACGGAAAATGTTGTCTTTTCTAATATTTCGACGGCTATGTAACTACAGGACATACTAACAGTTGCTTCAATAAATCATATTATGAATTGCCATCAAAGTGTACATACAGTTAACAATTTAAAAATGATTACACATTTTTTTTACTGTCAACACTGTATTCACATTATCATGAACGAGTTTTAGAGTTCTGCTAATGCAATTTCATGGTTAAATGACATTCTAATACCACCCAGCTTATCTTTCTATAGATGCGAACAAGAGTCTAGTCATTTTCTCATAACATGAGCTATAAAGTAAAATAATCAGGGCTGTGGAGTAGTCTTGAAAAAAAATCGACTACTACACTCGTTAAACTTAAATATATGTATACCATCAGATCATTCCATTCAGTTACTAAAATAATTTTAGTACATACCTAGTAAACATTTCAGCAATCGATATGATGAATAGACTAGTAACAAAATGGGTTGATAGGTTTTTCTGACTCCAGATAAAAAAAACCCAACTCCGACTTCAGAGCCCTAAAAATAATTCGACATATTGTTAAACCTCAGTCCAATAATCTCAGGTTATATATACTGTTATTCCAAATTATTTATTATAAAATTACGCTAATTTTTTCGCTGCGTACTTCCAATGTGGTGGATAAATAGTCTCAACGTGGTACATTTTACGATGATTGATTATACGTCTCTCGTTGAACCTGTCAATACGTAACGGTAGAGGGACAAAAATGAAGGTTTTAAAAAACTTTTAGTATGTTAGTCGTCCATTTTACGTTTCGTTTTCAAAATCTGACAGAGGAACTCGATGGGGAGGTATCAAAAGATCATTTAAATCAGTGATGCACAAACCGCAACCCTTAAATCTCTTTCTCAAACATATTTTTTTCACGTAAAACATTTATTTAATAAATGTAAGCAAGCTTTTTCTTCAATGAACGAGAATCAATTGGTTCATAGAAACAGGCTTCCAAATATTATGTCAAATTAAAAAAAAAATAGTTAAAAATTAACAAACACCAAGAACGCATTCACTTATGAATTGCGTATAAATGAAACATAAATATTTCACAATGAAACGATTTTTAATAAGCGAGTACTCATAATCCTTTTTTTGCATGGTTTGTTTATTTTCTAAATCACACGGTCAAAATAATATAATGGAACCTATTACTCATTTATCTAAATTCACTTCATCTTTTTTACACGATTTTAAGGCTGTTTTACATAGAACGTACATATATTCTGTATAGAAAAGGATTGAACGTACTTTAAATCATTTTTTTCTTTGCTGCCCTAATCCACGATCATTTGTTTTATGCGGCCCGCTAGAAGGTAAAGGTTGTGCATCACTGATTTAAATCAAACTTAAAAACCATGTGTTATTTATAGTGTTCGTTTCAGGATCTTAACCATTCGCCCCGCAATCGATTAGACAAAAGTTTATCAGCATTAATTGACCACTCGTCTCCAGAACGCATATATGTATAGTAGGCCTCTGGCTTAAGCAATTTAGTATTTAAGACATTTACTATAATAATCAGATGTTTTTTGATTCAAGTATAAGAAAGATCTATATAATATTTCGATATTTATAATTTGAGATCGTGGACATAGGTTTTGGTGATGCTTTTTCTCCTACACTTGATCTCGGTGTCTTAACTAAAACTAATTTACAAATCTTGCTCACCTCTCTCGGACGGTACTATCACACTTTTGGTCGCCAGTGCATAAAAATTGTGAGTGCGGTATGGCAGTGTACGCATGTAAAGTAGGCAGACATTTTTTTAGATTCGCTTCGAATGTGCTAATCCGAATATCATGTCTTGCCAACTTTCACTTGAAAACATCCGTTCAGTCAGCTTATCTCCGATCGCTTTGTTTTATTTCGTTACATTCCACTTTTAAAAAAAATACACAAGCCTTGTAACGTTGATAGAATGTAATTAAGTCATGTTTCTCTGAAAAAATAATCTTTTCCAACGCAATTCAAGTGTTTTAGACAGTCGATAAATTCCACCATCTTCTCTTGTTAATGACGTAATAAACAATATAAATGAATGCAACTAAATAAGTGTTTTTAATATTTAGCATTTTTGGATTGTTATCAATATTGTAAGGGTATCGTTTAGGACGGTGTTTCCCAACGTAGGGTGTGTGCCCCAACGTGGGGGGGGGGATTTCAATGTTATTGTTGGCATTCCCATCATCATATTTAGTTGAATACGACTTAGGCACTGAAAATGATTTGTTATTGAAAAAAAGGAATCGTCTGGATTTACAATTAAATGAATCAAATTAAATTTCACAAAAAAATTCCTACTAATTTTAATTTTATTTTTTCCGAGTTGTACTTGGCACATAATAAACATATGTATTAACTAACGAAACTTACATAATAGTATTGACTATGTGAATTTTTTATTTGAAGCAATTTTTTCTTCCGAATTTGGTACCTAACATTATTTTTTATTGGGGAGAGGAGAATGGAGATTTTCGAAGCGCCAAAGTGGGGCATAGTACAAATAATGTTGGGAAACATTGGCTTAGGGCCGAACTCGGGAATTCAAAATGAGCGGCGGGCCGCAAGTAAAATATCATTTTATATGTACACCATTAATATCATGAAAAAAAAACAATCTATTGAGAGGAATGGAACTGTTTTACGTATTTTAACATTTTTTTTTAATTCAAGTGCTAATTTTAAAGTTGAAATTATAACTGCTTTTAAATGTTCATCGGTGATGTTGTATCGTAAAGAGATCACGATTGAAAATGTTTGTTCACATATATAAGTTGATCCAAAAATATCGATTATTATATTTATGTTCAATCTTTTTTTTAAAAGGCTTTAAAAGTTAAAAACGTGAATCTTTTTCAAAAATATAATATTGCTCGCGGGCCGCGGTTTGCCCGTGCCTGGCTTAGGGCATCCGATCCTGGACCCTTGTTGAGGATTGAAAAAATGTCAATCCTGAGATTCCGGGACCCCGGTTTTATCTTAAATTTGTATCCTGGCCCGTCGAGTGTAATTTTTTAAAGATCTGGTCGTTTACGAAAAAAAGTTAACCTACATCTGACTTAGGCTGTCACAAATAGCCCACAGGGGACAATCTGATTAATTGGACATGTCTTTCTAGTGAGATTAAATTATTTAATCACGTTTCATGTGTTCGATAGAGTTGATTGAACCAAAACTGTGCTTTTTCAATCAGTATTTGTATTGGTACTTTATCACACAGGATAACTTTCACCGCAGTATTCGATAAAAATTATTCGACTCAAAAAATGTTGCATAACGTATGACATTAGTTTTTTAACGATTTCCTCAGTCGTAAAAACATTTACTGCCAAAAAAATTATTTGATGTCCGAGTAAAAAAATCGTTAACTAAAATTTTAAGTGCATATTTGTACACAATTCAAGCAGTGATGCCTCAATAAAAATTCTTCTATGAAACACTAACTGACCTATATTAATCCCACATTCTTTTGCCGTGTCAGTTCCTTGTGTGGAGACACGTCCAATAAGCCCTGCCACACTCCAATCGCTTTCACCCCTACTCAAGTAATTAGCAATGATAGTATTGTGTCACCGACCTTAGTGCTTTGTCAACGATTCTGGTTAAATGTGTTAAATGAAAGGCTTGAGATCAGACACATCCAAATACAATTTTTAAAAATATATGAAATATCACTATACGATTGGAGTCTGAATACTGATTAATTTATTTTTTAACCCTAGTAGTTTCCATGCAATTTAGGGTCAAAATATAACATTATAATTAAAACAAGATAAATTTGCTTTACAAATGCTACTCGAAAATCTCCCAGTAAACCGATAATTCATGTGAATTACGAAATATTTTTACGAAAATTCGTGGATCATATTTAAAATTTGCTCAATGGTTTGTTCTAAGAAGTTCCATTGGATTTTTTCTTACTAGTTTTATGTGCCGCTTGTGTGGTCAAGTGGTCAATGTCATTGGTTACCAAATTGAAAAACACTATAATTCGATGCTATGTATTGCCCTTTTCAATTTAATTTAATAAATCTTTACTGTTTTGTTGTTAATAAAATTTTGTATGACTAAGGCATTTAATCTATAAAATCCGGTCAATACTTTCATAAATATACCAAAAATCTTTAATCGTTTTTATCCATTCCATACCAATATTCTTTTTTATCACATTCATCCAACTTACCACCTAAATAACGGAGGCATGTCATAAATCAATACGCAGAATATAAAAAAAATACTTTAACAGCCCTCAGTGTTCTAGAAGTAATATGCCCTTTTGGGGTTGTTATTATTTAACCCTATCTAGTACAATTTACGGGCGCCGGCGCGGCGGGTGGGCTGCGGCCGACGCCACCTCTCGGCGTATCGTTCAGTTCGGCGGCGGTCGTTGCCTCCGACGCTTATGTGGGGGAAACTAGGGAAAACTGTGTCAAATTCCATTCAAAATCTGACGTTTGACCAAGTAAAAAACGAGCCCGGGTTTTATCACGGATTATTCAAAATTAATCCGTGCACTAATTGTGATAGCATTATTTGAGTTTGTGATACTTATTATTTATCAATAATATTAATATTATTTTTGTGCAACGTTTATTGTGAAGAATTAACATATTTTCTTTGGTTATATTGTGTTCTTTTGTTGTGTTTATTGTCGTGAAGTATTGTTCATTTTCAATCTGATACTTTACCGTTTATGTGTTGTGTTTATTGTGAACTTTATCGACCATCGTCTGGTTGATATGTAGACTAAGATGGTATTATGTATTATTACGTTTACAAATTTACAATTTTACGTTGATATTTTATTATGAATGACTGATTTCGTTCCAGTACAAGCTGTTATACTTTAATGAAAATATTATGTACGTTAGAATGTATAAACCATTTTTATATTTTATTAATTGTATTTTTAATTATTGCGTCTAAATTCTCTTTCATGATTTGATAATATTCAATTTAAATCGACAAGTCTTACATTCGTATAAGATACTATTTAGAAATTAAATTATTACATATTTTCTGTGCAAGACAGCTGATTGCATATCGTTAAAATATTACAAATTATCATTCAAATTTACCGTCCTAACGCGTATTTTAATTTTGAATAAAATGCTTTTTTTGCCTATCGTTATTTAAAAAACAATACTGAGAAAAATGCATTTTTTTTTTGCAAAATTGAAAGAAACATCCATTCTTTTTTAGCTCATTTTTAATTTTTATTTCAATAGAATGATTAATCATGTTATTTATATAAAAAATGAAGTTAGTTCTCTCACTCTCTCACATCAACATAGCATCAATCAATTATCATTTAATCTCTCATGATCAAATAAATAAGGTTGTGGAATTTGGTGAAACTTACGTATTCTTTTTTTAACTCACACTCTGACAACGATTTTAACAATTTGTTACCTTACTTTGAAAAGGTTATATTTGCACTTGACCATATTTTGAGATACGAGCGTTTGAATATTTGACTTATCATACGAATGTTCTTTATAAATCGATTATAAAAAGTAATATTGTTTCTTAGAATCTTGTAAAATGACTGTATGAAAGAAAGTGTGTAGATAGAACTCATGAATCCTGCTAACTTCATTATTTAAAAATGCATGACTCTGAAATTAATATATATGTAGAACTCTAGAATCCTGCTAATTTCTTTATTTAAAAATGTATGACTCTGAAATTTATATACAATACAATTAAATTCGTACAAAATATTGATCTACTATAATTATTCTAGTAACTAGAGTAATCTAATGGTATACAGATATGTTGGAAATATTGAAAAAAAAATGATTCGAAATCGGAGTCGGTTTTTTGATTAAGGCTGGAGTCGTAGTCATATTTTTTACCCGACTCCACAGCCATGCTTATAACTATAATTGTTCGTCCAATAGAAAGAAATAACACCAACATCCATGTTTAAATTTATAAGTTAAAAATTAAAAATAATGTCTACTTTAATAATAAATAAACTTACGATAGTTAGTTAAATATGCTTCTGAAAAAGACAAACACGATGTAAATAACAATTTTATAAAATTTAATACTGTATTAAAAATGAATCTCCATAAAGTTATCCCCGGATCCACCGAAAAAAACTAGTTAGTTCATTTGATTCATATATTTATATAGAAAAAAATTAACATATATTATTATAACGATCTTGATCCAAAGGTCTGCTAGTGATAGAAATGATACTTTCCAGGGAAATTATGGTGAGTCCTCAGTATTGTTAAAAGTGCTATCTAAAAATGTTCAGAATTAGATCAATGATTACTAATATGTAGTTAAATAATTGATATTCAGTTGCTTAAAAACACACGGTAAATCCATCCAAAACTCAAATAGTTTCTGATATGAAGAAAATATTTCGAAAATCAATTGGCAATCAGCCAGTTCTCTTTTAAACTAACCCTCTATGAATAATGAAAATCAATTGATAAGCAACCGTATAATTTCTTAATTTTTGGTATCGTAGGTTTGGTTTTTGTAGAGATAAAATCAATAGGCATCATGTGGCTTCCCCTTGGTTCGGTCACCCGTGTGTGTTGCACACGTTGCACATAATTATGTCTGTGGAATTACGTCACAATCATAATTACAGTATATGGATATAATTTTATTAAGAAACTTGTTAAAATAGTTACGTTTCTTAAACTTCTTATACAAACAATATAGATTTTTTACCCCACTTTGCAATTATTACATTATTTTCGGTAACACATTTTTAAGTGGGGTTAGAAAACCCATTTATCATAAACGAGCAAATGAAAGTCTTATGCCAGTGACGTGCGCGTTAATTTGAAAATCACACCAATAAAGAAAATCGAGGAGTATAACCGTGTCATTATAACAAAATGATAAAGAGTAAAAACTTAAAACAATTTTCGTCATTAGCTATTTTAATTGAATTGTACATTCTTCACTTTGCATTATTCCGTGACAGTAGTATTGTATAAAATCATCTTCTAAAAGACTTTAAACTGATTACAATCCAATTAACTGTAAACGTATTTAACTAAAAAACGCACTATAATATATTTTTTTCCTGTTTTAGTAGACACATCATTTAAATTATTTATAAAAACATGCACTCTGCCGTATACCAAAGAAGAAGCAATTATATAGTTAGGTTAGGTTTTTTATTATAATAAATGATGTACCCAAATATATATTTTTACTCTATTATGTTGTAAAGTTAGGTTAGGTTTTTTTAAATATAATTTAAATGATGTGTGCATATAATAGAAAAGTACCAATTCATTAGTAAAAAACTGTTCGCTAACACTGGCAAAACTTCGAATTTTCATTGTGCACATTTTAGGCAGCATATAAAAATGAGAACTTAATATATGATAATAAAACTTTAAAAATAAATACATTTTTAAAATATATTAAAATAAACGTATTTTAGTTTTGTGTAATAATTTTTTCACGATATAGATTTTTTAAGACATAGATGTATGAAATAATAAGTATACATGCATCGTTTTCAATTCAATTAAATTTATACATATTACGTCTTTATTCATTGTCTTTGTATCGTCTTAAAATAAATATTGAAACAAACAATAAAACGTGAGTTGAAGAGTATTCACTGATTTTAGGACATTATTAAATCAGAATAATAAATAAAATACTCGTGTCATTAAAATTCGGTGAAAAATTACGAATCAGACCGTGTGTCGTATAATCTTGATTCTAAAAAGGAATCACTGGAAAATAATACAAGACTATCCAATCAACGCGTTGCCAAGGGCGACCATAAATAATTATACGTTTTTCGGATGAGCGATTTATAGAGAAGCTTAAATGTTGCCGGAGGGAACTTGGACTTATGTCGTTTTTTTGGGAAATGGTAATATTATTAATTTTGTATAACAGTGATTGGTCGAAACAATGAGTGCACCAAAATTATAACATTGTTTTTTTAGACCATGCTATTTCAAATAAGTAAAAATCGTACACAAATTGAATCAGATACATCATGTTTTCTTTACTAATCGCTGCTCCAATTCTATTTTATATTACGAACTTTTAAATCATTTTTTTTTATCATGTCGGCTTCTAATGGACTTCTAATGGAGTTTATCTCAACAGAAGTGCTTCTTCAGGAAATACTTGTTACTCATTTGCTTAAACAATATATTTGTGAGAGAGTAATTGGTTAGATTTTAGGATATGACATCTCAGACATCCATGCCTTAAAGCAGAAATCGATACATTAATTGGAAATCAATTTATAAAACTATCCGTATTGGGGTTCGCACGCGCGAGGTCTTCTGCAACCGAAACCAAAGACATTGATCACTCGGCCATATAACTGTATTTTTATTGTTTTCCAACATCCGATTCTAAACCTTCAATAAAAAACGCTACAACGCCACTGGGAACAATATTAGTAAAAGGTATAACACCCTACGAGCTCTGCTGTGAAGCAAAGAAAATTCGATTAGCGTTGATCGTTTGGCTCGCTAGAGCTTTCGCCAAGAGCATTACTAAGCTAACCCTTGCTATATCTGGCGCCACTCTATCCGGGTAGTAATCAGCAATAGAAAATTAACGTACATTTATTAACGAAGCATTGTATGTTATAGGCTACTGGAATTCTGAACAGTTATTCATATAACTAAATCTTTACATTGCTTTTGCATATCTCCTCATATCGTATCCACAACAGCATTAAACCGTTTTTCAAAATTTAACCGGTTCTCTGCCTGCGACGTGTTAACACGCCAAACAATTCCGTGCTCGTAGGGCCGGCCATAAAAAATGTGCGTGTTTACGCGCAGTACTTGAGACGCGGTTTAAAGGCCACAAAAAACGTATTTAATAATTTTAAAATATCATGAATATAGTGACATCTCTTGGAATCATAGTGTGATACTTAAACTTAAAAGATATTGTTTTGTAATCTATAATACAGCGATTTTAAAAGAAGCTTTTTTGTTGTGTTCAAATTGGTTGCTAGCAGGGCTATAATTACTTGGTGGTAATTTCCGTTTTTCGATAAATGATGGCGGAAACGACGCATCGTGTATTTGTATGGTAAGCGTTTGTGATGTACTATTATTATATATCCAAAAAGTACATATTTATTAGGTTTTATTTTTGAAGGAAAATCACGGCCCTCCATGCTCGTCCATATTAACACCGCACGGCACAGGTCAGGTTAAAGTGTGCTGGAAAACAGTATTGCCTAAGAAATTAACAAAAGAAAACGTTTTGCAGTCAAGTGTAAGGACCCTCCAATAATCCAATAGACGCTTTGATCTTTCAAGCAATTGATTTTTAAACAAAAGCATTAATGTTTGTGATGATTTAATTGCTTTTCACTCACCCTACTGGTTGGGACGTAGAATGCAAGAAACTAACTACTCGTCTATAACTTAACTTTATTATTCTATCTGTATCCAATCTGAAACGCCTCGTAGGCGATAACTTCGGCTAACAAACTTAATCAGTAATAATTAACGGTGTTATTGCATTTGGAAATGAGTAATAAATTATGAATGAAAACTACAAATTAATCTAGAAAGCGTGTCGTGTCGTAGGGCAAAATATTTATTTTAATTTTTCTCGCACATACACGGTAAAGTTGTCGTTCTTTTTGGTGTCAGTCATTGACAAAATTAAATATTACAGTGCCTCTGTGATCCGAAATTTAAACTAATATATGTACTGTCAAGTGGTCACCTTATATTATTTGACTACACGTTTTTAATTACTTATTTGAAATATATCAGTTGTTCTGGTTAGTGGATGTATCAATGAACTTATATAATATGTATGCTGAGAATGATATTACACTTATTGATTAGTTAGTGTAAGCAAAACTCGTTTAAAACTTAATTTAATGTAATAAAAATTGTTGTTGCCAAAAGCCAAATATGTTGGAAAAATAATTTCAATAATTTGCACCTGCTTAAAAATAAGTATCAGATTAACGAAAAAACCTGTTTTTTGGGACTCCTGAAAAGTAGAGAAAAATGAGATACGTTTCTTTGGCCCTAAGTGGCTGAAATAAGATCTGCGTTGTTAATTAAATAACTCGAATTTATAAGCATCCGAATCTCAGCGTTCTGTCAATAAGCTTAATGAAAACATTGTATGTATAATGTACACTGTGCTTTAAAAATTCACTGCCCATTTACACTTACACACTCTATCTTTCGGTGCATGCGCTGACATTGTGTGCATTGCAGTGGCGGTTCTACGTACTGGGCTAGGTGGGTTTAGCTCGACCTTAGTACCAACCTCCGTTAGACAAGTTGTATTGTATGAAACAAAACACGGTAGTTCACCTTAAGAGACGAATTTGAGGTCCAGTTTTTACTATTCTATTATTTCATACTTAAATTAACTTTGATTTTATTATATGATAATTTTTGCTTTGCAGTAGTATTTGTTAATTTGCTAGTAGATTAATGTAAAATGTGAAGTGGAAACATGCACAATTTCGTAAATAGTATACAATGCTAAACTTTTCTCTAGCCCACCCAAGATTTTAAGTCACGAACCGCCACTGGTGTATTGTCGTATAGTTTTGCAACATATTTTATATGTATTGTTTCTTTGTTACGCCCAGGATTTTCATTCCATATGACCTCCAGCTTATTGAATGTCACATTCCATCTTCACTCCCCTTGGCTTCAATAATCGTCGTCTATCCATTATATTATGCTTTATTTTAACCGTGATATTGTAAATTAAAGCGGCAAGTTATCACGAATGGCGTGTGTACGTTCAGGGTAATTTTACTTCAAATACCTGCTGATAATTTGAGGTTTGGTGCCCACGGCATGTTCTTGAACTTAACGCGATGAATACAAGGGTAGGAAAACGCTCGGAAAACTTCGCGGAGAAATATGATTGCGCTATTAACTATGTTAATGCATTGAATGCCGTTATGGAGTTTCGTGGATCATTAACCGAATGCAGACAACGGTGGTCGGCAGGTTCGGGGTCAGAATCCCCATCTGAACATTTCCATATCGATATCACATTAACACATCGAAAAGGGCACGATTTTTTAGATTGTTTTTCTTATTATATTTAACTATCTTGAGTTTGCGATGTGTAGTCTCAGTTGCATGAATATTTTTATTTTTAGCATGGATACAGAGTTAGTCTTTGTATCCCTTTACCCGCATATATGCTACCTTGTATACTTTGTTTTTCAATAAAGATTCGGCTGACGGCTTGAATGGAAAAAAAATGAAAAATCTTTTACGAATACTAATTGTGAGTGTTAAGTAAACTAGAGTGTTCAATTCTTGCAAGTTTTGTCATGGTATATTAAGCTTGAAAAGTTTACTTAAACTTACCTATTCCGTGATTGGTTTTCGAGATTAACTCGAATGCGAAAGTATAGTACAGCGATTATAAATTCATAAATCGATTGAAAAATCAATTTATAAAACTGTCCATACTGGGACTCGAACCCTTGCCCTCCGTAACCGTAGCCAACAACGTTGACCACTCGACTACACAGGCGGCTAAAAAGTATTCTTATTATCTTCATGTAACTCATCACGACATTAGTAGTGTGTGCAACGTCCACGACCTACGACGCTTGTAGGGTCGTTGGTCTTTACTTTTGACGAACCTCCAAAATAACAACTTCACGCGTCGCCTGAAAAATGTTTATTCTCACCGGAAATAAAATAAATTACTTGTGATAATTTAAAGCCTGTAATTTGCTTTTTGCAAATAATAGATTCACTGCTGTCTATTCGTCTTTGGTGTAACCACATTTTCTCATCGACACTCCTCTCGCGTTACTGTTCACTTGCATTTGACAGTAAAGTTGTCAGGCGCAGTCCTCATCCAAGATAGTTCTAATTTCAAGGCTTACATAAAAAAAAACCGCCGGCTAGATCACAGCATCGTTCTCTCTAAGCCGAAGGGTTAGCTGCGCGGAAATTTCAAAGGCTGCGCGGAGACTGCGCGGACCGATCAAATATTAATTGAACAACTGCATTGCAGTGCGCGCCAACCCGGAATGAGTGCGCGGGGGGTTCCAACTGCTGCGCGGCCGCGCACGCGCGCAGCTTGGAGGGAACGTTGGATCTCAGTAATATTAAAACGTTATTGTGTTGAGTACTTCAGACCGTTCATAATAAGTGTTAATAAGTGCACGCGGGAAAATCATCTGAGGAAGGACCACCGTTTAATAAACCAGTACAGTAAAACCCCCAATTACACTAAAGTCGGACAGTGTAATTCGGGGTACTGTAATTAGGGGTGTGAATCTCAAAAAAAAATAGGGATTTGCTTTTTTCTGCAAAAAATGCAAAACTAAGATTTCCCTTAGATTTGCAAAAAAAAAGTATAATATTTACAAAATATTTAGTTACTAAGTGATAAAATGCAAAGAGCATAGCCTGGCACGTGTTGAACACACAGACGTGCGGCACAGACGACCGTCTCGTAGTAACGTCAATGGAATGCGACCGTGCAATTGGGGGATTTGCGGCGAATATTTCAAGCCAACGCGTAATTCAGGGTAGTGTAACTGGAAGTTCCTCTGTACTGTTGTCATCTCGGATTCGCTTTTTTCTGAGAATAGATAAATTTACATGATCAATTGCTTTGAAGCAAATCATTCATTATTATTTTAATAATAATCCACTTTTCCAAGACCGTGAGACCGTGTTTTATCAAAACAGTGTTAAAAATCAGAGCAAAAAGACAATCAGGTGTATTAGGTTCGAATCGTTCACTGTATGTATAATATTATTTTCAATCACTGGCAAAACTGTTGCCAACTTCACTGTGATGTATAAACCATTCGATTATGGAATAAAATTGATAAACTTGAACTTCACCGTGGCAGCAGCTATGGTTTTGAAATTGAAATTAATAATAATATGTCCGAACGAATTTGTCAAAATGACGAATGCGACAAAAATAAACCTAGCCCAACACGGCACGCATACATTATCCCACTGAATTATTATGAAGTACGTGGGCAACCATAATAAAATAATTAAGTAGTCGGCAGTGACAGTTTAATTTACGAATGACATTCCGGTCGCACCGGTGGACGAGGGAAATCATAATTCAGATTTGATATGAAATTAATTCGAGTGACACCATAGACGATTAGGCTCAATTATTTTCTCTTTGATTTTTGAATTCAAATATCGAACGTCAACGTTCAATAATGCACAACGTCGCCGAAAGATATTATGTGTTAGTCGGTTAATTCCTTGAACAATGGGCATCTGTACTTGGAATATTCCGGAAGGAAATCGATTACCCTCATCACCATATAAGAATAAGTTCAACCATTAGACTACTTAGAAGAGATGCACATTGATTTTAAAACGTTTCTTTGATTTTGTACACACTCAACTTGGCAAGCACAGAGCTTCACGAGATTTTAAAATTTACCCAATAATCTGTTTTATATTATTATATGTTATAACTATTATTGAAGTTACTAATTACAAAAATATATCCTTTTTTTAGTTTATAAAAAAATACACTTATATTGTGTGTTATATTGATACTGATCATTTGCCGGCAGTTATTGCAAGTAAATTATTTTATTTACACCAATCACCATAATACTGTACCTGAAAAAGTATAATAAAACATAATTATAATAGATTTAACATAACCAAGTCCAACGTATTACTAAATTTGAAAACCGATATCTTTGTTTTACCACTGGTTGTGTAACTATGTGTGACAAGTGTTTCACAGACGTAAAAGCATATTCAGACTGTCCCTCCTAGTTACACAACCAGTTACATAGCAAAGTTATCAATTTAATTAAATATTTAAAATGAATTCCCACTAAGCAAACCGCTGAACCTCTTTCACTAGTATGCATAGTTACATCAATATTTTTAACATGTTATTCAATTTATTTCAATAGTATGCGAAATCCAGTGCCTAATAATGAACTGACCATACCAAAAATGAAACGAATAAATGTAATAAAATTATATGTTAAATAAAAACAAAAACACCAAGTGATCAACGAATATTTCTATGAAATGAAAACAATTTAATACAGTGAAAATAAATAATACAATGTCCAGAAAACGAACAACAAAATTGTCTAAAGTTTAAGGGTTAAGTCAGCGATTCCCTCCGTGCCTGCAAAAGTGTTTAAAATAATAATTTGTCACACTGTACAAACATCATGAACGGGGGAGACAGCTTAGGCTCCAGTGCATGCGGAGACGAACCTTCGCCGTCGCAGAGCAGTCCGCCTGACACGATGGGCGACGTCTATGCCGCATGGCGTAAGTGCTTCAGAATAATGTACCCGTTTTTCCTTTTAGGAGATTTTCTTCCACTCTCGTGAACAGGCGCATTAGACATAATATGATTCTTTTACGAACAGGAGGCAAGGAGTAACGCAGTTAATATGATAATCCGTTTGTCTTTTGAGTAGTCTGAAATTTATTATTTGTGGTATTTGTCTTTGGTATTTATTAGGGCTTGTCGGTTTTTAAAAACTGGGTTTCACTTGGCCCCATCTTGGTTACAAATAAAACGAACTTAAATATATAGTTTAATAGTCAGTGAATGCGTTAAAAATATTATATTTCGGTTTATTTTGAAAATAATTTTGCCGTGAATTTTGAGTATGGGGTACGGGGTGGGTATAATAAATGGGAACAATTTAAATCAATTTTTGGTCAGAATAAAAATATTATACGGTCAGAATATTTTATAACCATTTTGGACAGGTTATGGTTTTCTTTTAATCCATGTCCGCTCCCAATGTGGAGCATATGGCCTCCTAATGGAGGTATCTCAACAGAACTTTTTCAACGAAAACTGTTTGTTACTCAGTCGCTCAACCTCACTTCTTTCAAAGTGAGTAGTAGGGAAAGAAGGATACGGCTAGAACAGGACTAGTGGTTGGCTAATCGCTATTGTTACACCCAGTTATTCAAGGATCAAAAGGATGGGAGGAGAGGAAATGATGTGAATTGACATCACAAACACCCAGTCTTCGATCACAATTCTCAAATTCACTGTGATCTGACCTGGAATCGAACCCAGACCTACGTGATCGGTAGAGCAAGCTCTAACCAACTGGGCCACAGCAGGCGACAGGTTAGGTTAGGTTGGTTTTTTTTTTAAATCTCTTATGACCATTTAATATAAATTCTGACCAATGTTATATAAATTATGACCGGAAAAATACGAGCCATAATAAATCCAGCACGAAATAGGTGACAGTGTTTGTAATAAAAAGATTTTTTTCGCTATTTTAATTGAATTATCCTTTCTGTGAATCTTCGATAACCGATTTTTTCAAGTCAGTTTTTGTGTAAGCCCTAGTGTTTATGTACTGTTTTTTAATTAAATCTTGAATATAAAATAACTTAGATCCTCTTATGTCTTGAATCTTTGTCGTTTTCAAAAGTTTTTGTTAACAAAATGTATGCACGTACTGCGAAAATGTTTAAAGATACTCATTAAAATTAATTCGGTTTTAGAAATATGACTTAATATTTGAATTAAGATGTACTAATTTATCAGAATAATTTATTTATTTCACCTTCTCACCCGCTGCTTAGCGATTTTTTGGAATAACCCTCGTTATTTGTTCTCCTGTTGTCATTCATTGCTTCTGGGCGTTATCCATCAGTAATCATTTCATATTTAATATCACTACATATTTTAATAAAGATGACGAATTTTTCATAAAATATTATCAAACCGCAACTTTGGTATTACGTGTACCAATGGCGGATAAATGATACATTAAAAAATAGGTGAAAGCCTTTTTTACGCGATTTTTTTTTTTGCGCGATTTTTAATTAACACGATTTTTTTGGACGGCACCGTAAAAAAATTTTGCTCGAATTTGACGAACAAATTTTGTTTTTTCATACAATTTTGATACTTTTTACGCGATATTTTGATTTTTGGGAACTGATCTATCAAATTATATGAAAGTGAGATTTTTTTACGCGCCACTTTCTGGAACATATGTATCGCGTAAAAAAGATTGGGTGTATATAATTAAGTATGTATTCTATAAAAAATAGTAAATTAAACAATTAAAGAGCCCATTTCAAAATATTTTTTTAACAAATTAGAAAAATGGAAAATAAATTCTCCACTTGGATCCGCCAATGACGTGTACTTGTATATTTTCGGGCACATTTGTCTTTGAGAAACAACTTTAACCCCTTTAAATATTTAACAACGCTCACGAAGGGTCAAATTGCAACCTGTATTCACCTGTGGGATTATTTATTTACGAAACACCGTATCTTAAATATATCAGACGGTGAGTTCTCAGTTTTGGAAGTGGATTATATATTTCGGACTAGAGAAACGCGAAACGAAGTTGGAATTGGCTAACAGTCAAAATAATTTGGCAAAAACAAACGAGAAACAATATGCATGAATAGAGTAATACGTTCATCGCAAATTATTTCGACTTGAATATAGTATCTGAGTGATAGACAGTATGCTAAATAGTGATATTTGATCGAAATTTCTGTAATGATTGACATAACTAATGAATTTAAAACCTTGTGTTTTTTTTATATTTACGATCATAACTATGAAATCTTTACTTGCATCTATTATGTATTATGGTCATTTTATACAATTGTCATACGGACGGTCATAAGCTCTTTTTCCAAGAAATTTTGGAAATAAACAGAGCGCAATTGAACAGCCTTACGATTTTAAATGAAATACTAAACATGCCGGGATCTCCACTCCTATAACCTATATAAATATAATCATAAAACCTTTTCCGACAAATAAATAAATATAATTCTTAAAACTACTCGCTACTCAAATCTGTGGGCATTCCCATGAGCTTATCCTTTTCGCCAGCAATGACTTTAAACTCAATGATACATTTATTTATTATATAAACACGAAACATTCATTTACTAAACGTCCGTTCAAGTTCATCCGTGCACTTGAACGCTTGAAGATGCCGAAAGGCGAAACCCGGGTTGTTAGTGACAAAATCTGTGAGAATGTACATAATTTGAACGATTCAAATTAAATTATCACACGTTTGTAACTATTACATACAGTAGAACAGGGTTTCCCAAACTATGTTCCGCGGAACACTGGTGTTCCATTTAACTTGAATAGGTGTTCCGCGAACACATACATAACTTGAAAACATCTCTCTGTAATGTTTTTCGATAACGGTAGTAAGGGTGAGTTTAGGGCTCAAAATCCATTTTCTGTGTCCGCTAAACTAGTTGGCTTAAGCGCAAGTGATTAAATAATCAAATCGTTTTAATCAGTGATTCTAAATTGAAACAAAAAAAAGGATTACCCATAAAATGATTCCTAGTTGAGTTTGTCAGAAGAGTGTTTTAATAACATATTTGTTGGCATTTAAACTTATAGGAATTAACTGCCCAACCTAAAAAAGCTAAGTGTTCCGTTCAAATTTCCAGAGATTCTAAGTGTTCCATTTCAAAAAATGTTTGGGAAACCCTGCAGTAACTCAACTTATTATTCTTTTAATGGCCTCTAAAAACGATGATGCGGGAACGATAGATCGGGGATCCACTATCTATTAAGAGTGACATTCGAAAGCAGAAGGCGTTAACTCAAAAAGCGGCTGTTTTCAATTATGATTGCAGATATATAAATTTTAACACGCTGTATCTCTGAAAAAAAGGTCCAGACACATTCTGTGTATTTTTACATAATATACACCAAGTCATTCCGTTCAAAGTTATTAAAATAACTATAAATAAAAGCTCACCGAGGAATTTGAAATCCTCAATTCGCTATACTTTTTCTCTAGATTGTCTCAGAAACTCGTTTTTTTTTAGCTCACCGAGGAATTTGTAATCCTCAATTTGCTATACCTTTTAGCTCTTCCAATTCTAAAATTGTGTCAATTTTCGGGATTTGCTCAAAATTTCTCAATCCCGAAATCCCGGGATCGCGACCATGTCAATCCCGGGATTTCGGGATTGAATGCCCTAGTTGGAACGATAAGTAATCGTTATAGATCATAAATTGAGATGTTAAAATCTCATGATGATCGAAAATGACGATTATTTCAAAACGAAAGTTTTTTACTGAACGCCTTCTGTCAGTATATCGACAATATTAAATGTTTCGTTTTTAGGATAATTTATAATTTTTAAAATCTCTGAAAAAAACACATATTAATTCATATACATATTACTGTAATATAATACTATAAAACTCGTAAAAGATTACTATTAACAACTTCATTAATATTCATTTGATAAATCCACTAAATATTTAGGCAATTATATTTGTAGTCATTTAAATAATTTTCAAGATATAATTGCTTTTGCATATTATTGAAACTTTTAAAATTCAGACGCTCAATAAAAATAGTAATTATTAATACGGATAGTGGCATTTCACGGAAAGATACAAAGGCATTGGCGGGATACATGGATTTACGGAGGCGCCGTATGGATGCCACAAAGTCTTCACATATGAGGCAAATATGGCTAAAGAAGTTTTCATATTATACAGCAAGGGTATCCAACCTTATTTGCCCTAGGATCGACTATTCAATCTTAAGTTTTCTCGCGATCGACTCCTAACATGATTCTTATTATAAATTTTATTTAGTAGGGTTTTTTCCCTTTTTCAAACTTATAAATGTTTATTTTAAATGCGAAACACATATCATTAGATAGGTATGTGCTTACAAAAAAAAACAATTTTAGTATATTTTATATTTAAATTATATATTTTTTCGAAATTCACGAAAGCTTTCGGGATTGACCAAATTTTGCTTTTGGATCGACCGGTCGATCGCGATCTACCGGTTGGACACCCATGTTATACAGTTTTAGTAGGCATTTAAGAAAAAAATACATTTCTTCAAGAAAGAGCCGAGTTCGAGAATAATTTCAACTGATTTATTCAGTGGTTCAAAGTGATTCAATTAACAATAATCCTGAACCAGATTGCTTATGACATTAAATACTGCATACACTTTAAATGTAAATCTAACTATTTATAATAATAATTTTATGTTGCAATTTGTAGCTTCCGGTAATGGATGCACATTCGGTGCATTCGTTGCAATATTTAACAGAATAATACCAATTTATTATACGAAAACATCGTCTGCATAATTATTATCCGAATAATGATTTTGCTTGTTATTAATAAAAAGTCATCCTTGACACAATCATTTGATTATTATTTTAATAACATCGAAATACACGCAACGAATGCTGTAAAAATTTGATAGTCTTAATTTATTTCGGAATATGCGGTAATAATAAAATTTCGTTATCAACAATAATAATTATTATTTGTGATGTCAAATTTTGACGCGCACAGTTGTCGAGAGTTTGTGCTTCGCATAACCTAAATCTGTGAAATATAATACGAAAAATTGATATAAAATTGTATTGCTTTACGTTCAGTTTTGTGTTTTTTTTTTTGTTATCTGAAGATCAGATTAATCAACAGCCGCGTTGCCAAATGATAATTGATTTGCGATTGCAATCAAATAAAATAATTATTGCAGCAATATCTTTTGTTGCACGGTGCCGATGCCGGTCGCAATGAGCCTCTACAAAAAGGCGCTGCAAAATGTTCATCTGGCCAATATAATCAGTACGTTTTTTTTTATTCAATTTTAATTGCCATTCCGCTTTGACTATTCATTAGTTTTCAATTAACGAAAATAGGTTAGTTGAATCAGTTAAATACACAAAGAAAATATCGATCAATGAAACTTTTTTTGTTTCTATTCTTTCAAAATATTTAATGTAGAATCAGTAGTTTATGCATTTATTAATCGTTAAAATTATTGAATATCTCACCGCGACTATTATTATCAATACAGTTATTAAATATTTATTTAATTAACATCATAGTCGACTTGACTTCAAACATAATATATATCAATTTATTGCTGTGTAAAAATAGTTTGCATTTAAGTTAACTTTTTGAGAGTATTATGTATTTATATTAATAATGAGATTTCATTAACCTTAAGCCATTTATATGTTTACATCATAACCTAACCTAACCTAACCACATTTTTATAATCATAGCTATTGACCGAATTTAAAAGATACACTGACCTAGATATGTGTATACTGACTAAATATTGAAGATTCGCTTAGATTTGCTTAAAATACTGATATAATATAAATCTATCAAAATTTAATTTGTTTTTTTTTTAGATTCGATTATACAATGTTTCTATGCAATGTCTAATTTTAAAGCAAATAAAATATTTAAAACTATGATATGTTTGATATTACCAAAATTATATACTTATTGTTTAAAGATGTCAGTGATGTGCTAATATGGGTTCGCTTCAGCTCGGTCGAGCCAGTTGCTAGAATAATTTTGGTTCGGAGAGCTCGTTCTTAAAACTCGTTTTTTTTTAAATTATCGTAATACCGAGGTCCAATTTTTACACGATCACAAAACTTGATAACGTAAATACTTGCGGCCCTTTTGTTTTTGTACTATATGATAGACGAATAAGACCCGTCACGGTTAAAGTTTCAAATGAAAATCAACACACTATTAGTAATAAATTTATGTAATGTAAATAAATATTGTTGTATTGTATGATATTTTTTTTTTATTTGAAAAAAAATGTATAAAACTTGGGGGTCATTGTTTACCTAAGTACGAGCCGGTTGATAGAATTTAGCAGCACATCACTGATTATAGTGTTAATTATTTATATCCAAAAAGATCAAATTACTTCGGATTCATCACATCCGTTCACGAATGCCTAAAATTAAATAATTCCTCGTAATAAAATTATAAAATTTCTTATACTTACTATCTTGATTATAAAATCAATAGATATAACCTGGCCATCCAGATTTGACTTTGAGAGCCTCGTTTATTTTAATAACGTAAACCACTTAATCTTGAACGATGGTAAAAACGTTTTAAAAAAACATGTTGGAATAAATACGTAACTATTTTTATTGATTAGGAATTTGTGTTCGTTATCAAATTCCACAAAATTATAGAGAAGGCAGAATACAGAATCGTAAGTATAGATAGATGAAAACTTAATATGACCTCATCGTAATTATTATTCACAAAATCTTTATTGACTCATAAATGTTACTTTTTATTCAACAAAACGAAATGGGTTTTTTTGAATGGATAATCGTATCTGCACCTGTTAGTCTCTGTAGTCTAGTGGTAAAAGTAATACCATAGTGGTCCGATGAGTATAGTTTCTAGTTCCGGCATGGTCAATATTATATATAAATTTAAAACCTTTGGCATCAGTGCTTGAGATGGCGTTTCTCCTCGAATTGATCTCGAGTGACATTAAAATTTCTCCGAACTTATCACAAGTGTTTTAAAAAGTTCAAAATAATTTTGCCATGACTACATGTATACAAAATGTCACGCAATTTCATTTTTAAAACTTTACCGTTATTAAAAAAAAATTATTCATCAAAAAGTGATCAAGTCAAATTTTGCTATTTTTAAATCGTTTCAAGGGAGTCAATTTATTACACAAAAAAAGTTGATAATGAATTAAATATTAATTTATCTTTGTATATGATTTCAGATGAGATGCTCGAGTCGGAGGGTGAAGGTCTTCCCATACGCGTTGGCGCGCTAGAGAGGAAGGCACTCGAGCAGGGTGAACAGCTTCTATGCATGAGATCCTCGCTAGCGGACGCCCTGAGAAGACTTGCAATCCTAGAAAGTTCACACCACCAATCGCCCAACAGATGTAATATTTAAATACTGATTTATATTCTCACCAAATACCAATCATCAATTCTTGAATCGCAAAGGCGAAACAATTATTTTTGATATATTATTTGATATAAAAATATATTTTTTCCACTATATAAGCATTTAAATCGTCGCTTTGTACAAAAGCTGGTATTTAACCTAAATATATTTTAAGCTTAAAAACAGCAAAGAATGGCAATAGAACAACAGATTTAGCAAAGCCATGGTGCTGAAACAGCTATATAAACTATATTATTAAATAAATCATTTAAAATAATTAAAATCCATGTTCGCTTCCAATATGGAGCATATGGCCTCCTAATGCAGGTATCATAACAGAAGTTTTTATACAAGAACTGCTTGTTACTCAGTAGCTCAACCTCTCTTCTCAGAGAGAGTATTAGGGATATAAGGCTAAAGTTAGGACAGGACTAGTGCTTAACTGATAGTTCTCTAATAATAAAATATATCATAGTGTTATTTATTTGTTGTAAAAATAAAATAACAAAACATGGTATTACAGCTGATGCCAATGCCACAGCTGACAAGATAACAAAAAAAATACATTATATAGAATGAAAAAAAGCAGAATAGAAAAATTAATAATATTATTTACAATATTAGTACAATCTAATAAGAATTAATATAATAGATATTATTTAATATTAAGTCGCCCGCTTTGGTCTAGTTGGTAAGAGCTTGCTCTACCGATCAGGTGGGTCCGGGTTCGATTCCCGGTAAGGTCAATGTCAAAATTGAATTTTTTCAATTTTAATTTGAGATCTAAGACATGGGTGTTTGTGAAGTCAATTCTCCTTGAGTTAATCTCATGTGACTTTCAAAAATTCTCACGCAATTTTTGACGCATTGGCGTAAGCTGTAATGTCAAATACTTTTTATATAATTATTAAAAAAATATATATATATTTTGTACACAACAAGCTCTCTCTCCATGTTTCATGGCTTTTTTGGATATAAGACTAGATGAAAATGTTTGAAACAAATATGATTGGAAAACAAAAAGTAAATATTTATTGGAAATGATTATCATTTATTGATAAAATAGGCGTTGAATTAGTAAAATCATATTATAACAAAGTGAAAAATATTAAATATTGATTGTAACTCAGTACAAAAACCAAACAAATGCATAGCATTGTAACACTACAGGAAACGACGTTATTAGTTATTGTCAGATGTATGGTCATGGCGGGTGGCGTTAGGAAATTGCATTGTACATTCTTAAAATAGTAACCGCTTAATTATGGATAGCAAATAAGTGTTACTAATTTGAAATATAACTGAGGCATTCAGTATCAAACACCGCCTAGTCATGTTTTTGCAGATGTACACCTTTTTATTGATTCCGGTACTACATTGTACAACAATTATATGAAAACCAACTTTAAATAATGATTGCACTCATCAAAAATAGCCAAGTCAAGATCATCTTGTTATCATACCGGTCAACTAATTAAATAGCCAATCAGATTGTAGGATTTAAATCAGCTGATTAACCGCTTGAATACCGCGCAAATAAATCATTAATATGTCCCAGAGATACTGCTTGTTTTTGATAAAAATAATTTTGCCTAATATACACTTGAATTCGATATTTTAAAAACCTATATTGACTCGGTATAGATGGAACTACACATATTCATCAAAATATTGCTTATATTCTATTAGAATACCAAGTATTTGATTTTTTAAATGCTTGTACATCCGTGTTCGCTTGCATATGTTCCGGACACCTGTGGTGGTGTATTCAATTGGTTAAATGTCATTCAGTATTTTGTATGGAATGTAATCATTGAACGTTTAATAAGTTAACGTTTAGTGTCTTGAGTTTTCCGTAGTTATTAAAGTAAATTCGCGTTGAAAGGTAGTCAAACAAACTTTCGACTCCATTATAAAATAAATTGAGAGCGTTTTTGACGGAGTTTGATACTAGACGTCTCAACTTTTATAAACATAATAGTAAAATATAAATATTATAAAAACTGGTATCACTTAACATTGTAAATTTGCAAAGGTGCATTGAATTTTATTAGTCATAACAAAAAAGCAAAAAATATAAAATTAATAGTTATACAAGAACAAACCACAAATTCGTACTGCCATTGTGCGCATTTTTTTACTTTAATGTGAATATTTGTGGTTTTACCTGACGTATCGAATTATTATAAACTTCGCAGAATCAGAAATAGAAATTTTAAAATATCAATCATGCCATAGATATCTGCTTTTGATTCTGTAGACATTTTTGCTTTTTTTTTATAGAGTTATGTATAAAGTTGTTTATTACAAGAACAACTATCAATTGAATTAGAAATGAATTGATAAAAATAAAAATAAAAACACAATGGTGTGTAAGTACATGTTTCGCACTCACTTTTTGTGAGGAAATCAATGTACTTCTAGCAATAGTTGTCGAAGCATCTGTTTTTGATTTAAGCATTTAAATGTTTCTATTACACCTTTATCTATCAGTTGTATTACAGACATAATATTGAGCGATAAATTACCATTATCCTACAATTGTGTCTGAATTTAATACAAGTCATCTTAAGGTAAAACTAGAATCTTCTATACTAAATGATGTGAACTGAATCTAGAAACGTTTTCATATTTGCCCAGTGCAAAGAAACTAATATCATTTGAATTAATTGTTGCAATCATTTAATGTATTACCTTTCAGAATAGCAGAACTTTTATTTAAGCCAAATTCGTTAATTGCAGTTGAGCCACATTTTTACGTGCCCAAAATCCATCTTTTTTCATTTTAGTACAATGAGCATTTGCTTGTTTTAATTTCTTGAAATTTACATCTTAAATATAAAAAATCTAATTGTAATTATGTATACTTTAAAGTAAACTGATGCCATTTAAAGCTATTTTACTAACTGTGCTGACACAACCAAATCTTAAAATAAATTGATTGATTTGAAAGAGTCCGCTAACATACTATAATTATTGAAAGAAAATGTGAATTACAAAAACAAGAAGATTATAAATGTTGTCAATGCATTGGAATGAATAAAAAATAAGTTTTCTTATTTTACTAGTAAGAAGTTGATTTTATGGTGAATGTTGTATTAAAAAATCACTTTGCTTATTTCTACAGCGACCACACCATCCCAGAGTAAAGAACCCCGACTCCGGCAGCCAGTTTACAGAACTCCAGATAGCACCACTCAAAATAATGCTAGAAGAACCACCGTTCACGGAACACCAAATCCTGCACCTCTCCCGCAGAGGTAAAACACTTTGTTACAATATTTTTTTTTGTTACTTAATGTCAACAATGATTTTTCACAATCTATCTACCACTGTCCTCACAGAATCAATACATTATATAAAATCCCCCCTGCTTTAGGGTGTGATGTCATGTATTGACTAATGTGCCGATCAATACAACCACCCAAATGCATAATTAATGAATATCATTATTTGATATAATATTCGTTTTGACTTATGATGTCTGTAATGTGCAGACATAGATAGTGTGTGTGTGTGTGTGTGTGTCTGTATGTATGTGATAGAGGTCTGTACGGCCCCGGACCTGGCCCTCGGGCTTCTATCGGCCCCGGCCCGGGTTGGATTCGGGCGGGTAAACTCAATTGAGATTTGGGCTTGGGCCGGGCTTGGGTAAGGAATTTGTTTCTTCAGAACAATATTTCAGACTATGTTCGTGTCATAAGTCAGCCTTGATGATTTTAATTATTACCAGTTCTATAGAGAATCGTAAATTGTAGTAAATTTATAAAAAATGTGTTTTTTTGGGCTGAGGAGCATAAATCTGGGCTTTGGGTCGAGTTCGGGTAACTAGTGTGGTATTAGACTCGGGTGCGGCCCGGGTCGGGCCTGAGGTTTTCGGGCTCAGACCGGGTAATTTTGTAAAATTTCGGCCCGTGCATGTGAGTATGAGTGCTGAGTAAAATTTACTGGTGGCATTTTTACTCAGTGAATAATGATAATAATTTGATATATGTATGCATTTGATTGTGTTTTTATTTATTTCAAGACGAGGAGTACACTACCAATCAACAGGATCACTTCACTCAGAGAGCCCAAACAGTTCGTCGAGTTTGAGTCCTGCCCCTTCACCTTCACCCCGTGCCACCCCACAGCCCCAGCCCCCTCCGCACAGGTACCCATTGTATGTAGTGTTTTTTTATTATTTGCTATTTTCTTTTTCGCTTATTCAATCACATCATTGACATAATACAATATTTAGACTTAATGCTTTGCCAAGCACATTTACTGCACCAACATTTTATTATAGTGTAAGCAATAACAAAAAATGTAGACACATACGTATGACGAAATTAATTATACATTTAATATTAATGCATTCATATTATTTATTTTCAAATACAATACAAAGCGTAAATTATTGATATTGTAGCTGTATCCATTACTAGATATTGTAGTATTAGTATGACGGTTTTTACCAAAGTCTCACATACAGTACAATTTAATACATTATAATCAAGGACAACATTTTCAATCCTTACCATTTTGGCTTTGAATTTATTTATTTGTTGTAAGGAAACATTTTAATATTAGTGTTTTTTATTAGAGAGTAGTAGAAGTCTTATTCATAATATTTGTAGTGACATCTACATATATATGTGAATAATTACTATTGTAAGGAATTACTATTTTTGACTAAAATTGTAAAATATAGTCGATGCCTATTTCGGAAACACACCATCGTTAGAAACAGAATACAGTGAAATCCTGATTCTACATCTTTCAAGGGACCCTAATAAATAAATGAAAAATGAGGGAAAACTTCAAATAATACCAAATGTTTGTTTTTAAAAAACTTATTTATTAGTTTCACTTAATTTTATTACAGAATGTAGAATATGTATTTTTTTAAGTCTTTAATAAAAAGTTGCCTATTTGCAGTTATTTAAATTTTAACAAAAACCCCTCAAACTCGCACGCTTTTCTAACTAAATTCTTTATCCTATGTCAACCCGTTTTTCTCCTGGATTTTTTCAATGTCTCAAATTATTTTCAGTTTATCAGTTGTTCTAGCTTTCTTCTTGGGGGTGTATTTTAGTTTTGAGTTAGAAAAATTCGTGAGTTGAGGTTATTTATAACAAAGGCAAAATAGGAAATATTCAACAAAAATGGTCAATCGAGGTAATATATTTTTATGAGACCATAATATGTAGATGAAAGATCGAGGAAATTGGTAAATTGGGGAATGATAAATGGGGGATTATCTAACATGTTGTTATGGGACTAAAAATAAACGATCCTTGCGGGAAAATGAAGAATGCGAGAACGGTCGATCGAGGTTCCACTGTATATATATTGTAATATTTCATGAATATAGCTTTATTTTTATATCTCATGGTAATTTAATTAGATTGCCATCACCAAGTGCGAGATGGTAAATACTTTTGAATAGTTATGAAGATAGCGCAATGCCAAAATAGCTATCAACTTTATTTATAGCTCCTGTAGAACTTTATACATTTATATTTTTACCTTATTAAAATTGAATTTTACCGAATAAATTCCAATCTATTCAGTAAAATAATTACTAATTGAATGCTACGTATTATTTTCTAATGTAATTTTTAGAATCAAGCTTTCTTTGATGTAGGCATTGTGTACCTTTAGGTTTTAACAATGATAATATTATACTTCTCCAACTGTGCATTTTGTAAATGACTGAATATTGGTTAATGATGCAACATACAATCATTTTGATTGTAAACTATTTCAGAAATCAAAGTAAAAAATATGTAAAATATGATTGCCTTTTAATTGAATATTAAAATTTATAACCATATTATTTCATTGGCTCTTCTAGTTCCACTGATAACACAACCAATGTAATAATAATTTTTTCAATATTTAATTTAGTATTTAAAAAAGAGTATGTTACTATTACATAACATTTTTGTTTTCTTAATATGGAAATAGCTAGCTGTCCGATTGAAAATATCCTCACCTTAGCTTATTTGCCATATTGAAAGAAGAGACAATTTATAATGGTCAATTAACATGAAATGCAATCGCAGGTCAAGAAACAACTCTACATCTAGTAACCAGAGTGGACCCGGGGGAAGAATCTCACCAGCTTCTGGAAACCTGACCAAAAGATGGAGTTCCACCGGTGACTTCAATGCTCCTCAAGGAGGTATCGCCAACAATAGGTAACTTATTACACATACTCCACCTTGTTTCACTATAAAAATATTAAGTAGATACCCGAACTTCATAAAATGGATCCTGCCAAATGCAGTATTATTATGTGCATGAAATAGCTTACAAAAAAATATAACATAAATATTTAATTATTACTTTGCCGACCGCCATACTCTACTGGAAGCTATCACCATTGATGTGTTAACAGCTTAGTGTCACTAGCTTGAACACCTGCTAGCAGGTATGTTGGTTCCGTAAATCAATTATTACACCAAGCTTAATAATATGTTACATTGATGCCAAAAATGTTACATAATGCTTGCTTAACTTATTATTTTTTCTCTTTTTTACCTTTTTATAACCGAGTTCCACTAATAAATGCCAATTTAATCGATACATTTATTTAAAGATTATATTTAATTGGAAATTGAAGAATAAGAAGAAATGTTTGCAAAGATCAAAATAGTAATAGCAAACAGTGTGCTTAATTAACAATAGTGTTGAAGTTTTATAGTTTTAAGGATGAAACTGAAATAGCTAAAAAGTTCTTGTATAACATAACCTTTTTGTAGTTAGTGGTTATATAATTAATATCCACAAATATTAATTGAGTGTTGGCAACTTTTTCAAGACTTCTTATAATATTTCAAAGCACAAGTTGGTATCAAACACACGTTTGCTTAATTATTTTCATTTGAAGCTAATTCTTTTGCACATATTAATACAGCAAACTATTTTGGATGACGTATTTGGCACTTGCACTTTTATTTATCATGTACGTATTTTCTATCGAGATTTTATTTTCCATATCCTAGTTAGTTTTAAATATTCAACATAAGCATATTTCAACAATAAAATCATAATGTTTATAAGTAGTCCATTTTAGTGTAAATAAATATATCCCAGGGGTACTATTCTTAAATGTATTAAGATCTAGACACTAATTAATGTAAGTAAACACTAGTTGTTAAAACTTAAATGCGACAATTGCGGCTATGTTCAGTGTTGTTATAGTCAATCTGTCAAACGCCAACGATTAACAGAAATTTGTTTTATTCTCTCAAGTTGTTATGTCTGATTAATCATGTCCACTCACTACATGTATTAGACTGGTTGTAATAAGATAAATATGATTTACAACATCCTACTTGACGATCCTGAATATTATAACAACAAAAGTATATAACTGTATGATGACGATGACGATAACAGTGAAGCATTTGACAGATCGACCATCAAAGTTGTACCGACCATAAGAACCAAATAGAAAAATCATGTTGTGTATTATATGGACCCCATTAATTATTGTCTAGATATTAATAAATTTTAGAATAGCCCTGCTGATTTATTAAAATAGATAAAGTAAACGTCGCCTCTGAAATAAAAGCACTAATTAGCGTTCTTTTTTAAATGGTATTGATTGAAAAAAATCAATTCCCTTTAAGAAAATTACGAAATACTTACTAAGGCAATAAAAACAAACAAAATCAGCAAAAATTCTACTTCCCATACCAATCTCCCTTCCGATCAAATGTGGATGATTCCAAGAACTGTTATATATTTTTGTTGCAGTGACTATAAATTATAATCATAAAATTGATATTTTTTTTCAAAACACACTTTCTCCAATTTATAATACAGTTTTACAGAGTTGGTCAAATCTATTAGACCTTATTAGCGAGTACATGCAGCATTCAAAGTGACATAGTTTCGATTAAAATAGACATTGGTATGTACATTGAATTTTTTAAAGTTCGTTCTGCCATCAACTCAGGTATGTATTGCATCTTCATAACATAAAAATAAAACTACACTCGGCAACAAATTTTACTCGATTTCAAACTATTGCCTTAACCACTTTTTAGGTGTTCACCGTCGGTGGAAAGACATTATATTAAAAAACAGCCTCTTTTCCTAATACATTGTGTCGAATAAAGATAGCCACAAAGTTTTGGCTTTGCCAGTTAGTATAACATGTAAATGTGGTAGAATAATTCAGGATGCTGATCACATCCTTTAGAATTATCCAAATATGGACAACGAATAAAAATAATTGCTCAAAAAGATACGACTATTGGTCCTGTTGGTCATGCTGACATGGTAACGTCCAGAAAAAAATACACAGCATTTAACGAGCTCAAGATGTGCTATGGAGCAAGAGTGGATCTCAACTTATAAAATGCCTTCAATATCTTATTTTATTTACTTCAAAATATAGTCTAGTAACCAAGTCTTGAGTAAATTTTCAATGAACATTCCGGACAAAAAATAAATCACAATTATCATTATTAAACTGCAGAATACACCCTGTAAGAAAGGAGTGAAAACATAGTAGATGACGGTGCCCTGGAACCCTGATTCATCATTGTATAAGGGCACAAAAGCCCCAAACCAACGATGCATGCGAGAATGATAGATTGGGTTTCCACTGTACAATGTTATTTGACTTAACTGTCGAATCTGAATTTTAATTAAATCTGCAATGACAAAAAAACTTATTAAGCATTATATTCCTTATATCGTCGTTGATTTTCCACAAACACGCATCTCAACTTTTGTCAGTTTTGAATTTTTTGATGTAATGAATTCAGAATTTCAATACGCATACTCCAAAAAAATTATATTTCACTATTCATTTAATTTAATACAAAAACGTTGACAAATAATATCGGTTGTGCTTTGTTTAGCATGAAGGAGATGGTGGAATGGATGGAAACGTCTTTGCTTCCTTCCTTATTAATTTCCTCGATTATATTGAAGACAAAATCATTCCAGTGGTGTTTTATAGCAATAGTGATAAAATAAAGTACATTTATATGTCTCCTGTAAATTTGTATTTTTTGAGATACGATGCTGTAGAAAATTACCGACAATATGAATAAGAGTCTTTTATCTCCGAGGCGACGATTTTATTGTTTTTATACCACACTTTATACTATTATTTATTATTTACTCATCCCAAATGCTTTTTTGTTTGTTCCGTATTTTAATTTTGTTTATATTTATTTTAATCCATCTAGATTTTCGACTAAATCCATGTTGAATTTGTATTCGAAACCCGCCCAAAACGGTCCAGTTTTAAAGCATGGGTGAGTTTTTACCATTTTCCTTCTTCCTCTACTCTTGAAATATCCAATTATATTGTATTTTGTTGTTTGTTTGTTTTGCCACGCTGACTAATCACAATGAGTTATGTATACTAACTGCAAAATTATAACAGAAATATTATTTATGCATATTACACAAGGAAGATGATGAACAACACAATAATTTTCTGTTCATGTTATTTACATTCAACCTGTTTATTACTTGCAATAAAAAATTGAATTTTTCCTCAATTAATTATTATTATCTTTTTACCACATTTTGAAAACACGTACTCACACTGCATTATTGGATTCTCAAAGTTATTTTCATATATTATAAAACCAGCATTTTTGTTACCATAAATACCCAATTTAGAGAAACCATAAAAGGTAAATATATTATAATGAATCAAAATGGTATTTATAAACTTTTTACGATTTTTGAAAATCGCCGTCCGAGGTGCGAGCCGGTTGATAAAATTTTAGCAACACACCACTGCCTATACATATCGACTTTAAAGCCAAAAGGACGAAACCCACAGCTTTTTTTCGATAATTACAATGTAAACTTACATATACACAATTTGATGCGCGTTCTATTAAAATGCAAATGCCGAATTATTATCAAAATTTAGCTTTTAAGTTTGAAAGGTGAATGGTATGTGAAAATTGCAACCAGGAAAAATGACTCGCACAAAGGTTTTTCTTAAAAAACTTTTTGATTTAATATAAGATATTATAAAATAATATAAGATATATATAAAAAACAACAGATTTTTCAATATTCGTGCACTTCAAGGTTGTGTATATTTAATATATTGACTTTTGCCCAAAACCACCAAAAAATGTTTTCTATGCTTCCTGTAAAGTTTGTTCTGTGTGGGTAAACTGCCTTTTGCTTTTTTTTAGTCGATACATATATTTATATTTTTGTACCTGTAAAATAAAAAGTTGACGGTCGCTGCCAAGTCTACTATACTTAGTATCAGCAGCAAAAATAATTGATTGTATAGCAATATAATAATTACAATTTATAATATTACCTATTTCCGTGGCGGGCCCCTCTGCAAGTGAGTTGAACACAAATGATTAGCATTCACGAAGAAAAAAATACTTCAAGCTTATATACCGAAAAATTGTTATTTTCTTCAATGTTAAACACGTTGAGTCATTGCGGATGCTAAAACAATAACATTAATTAACGTTGTTTCCTTCAGTCTTAAAAAAATGCGGCAGCATTTTGTTATTTAAATTAAAACACTAAACTTAAATAATACATCACATTTTATGGCGCCAGAATTGCCAGAGATATTGAAGTTAAATAAATGAAGTTATTGCCTTAAATTTTTTTGTAAACACGTCCGCTCCTAGTGAGAAATATTTTGATTTTATTACCTCAACAGAACTGCGAAAACTGCTTGTTACATTTCTCTCTTTTTCGGAAAAGGTAATGGTAGGATAGAAGAATGGTGGTCGGACTGAATTAGTGTGTCTAACTAATTAATACACCCCGTGTTTTTTAGAACCTAATGGGTGGGAAGTAATATGAACATCGCAGACATTAAACGATTGTAAAATCAATTTATCAAACTGTCCGTATCGGGATTCAAACCCGTGAACTCTGCAACGGAAGACCTTGACCTCTCGACTACAGGCTTTCAATATTTACGGAATAATAATACATCTGGATATCTTTCGGCATGGGCTTTTCGACGCAGTGGGCGTAATGGAACCTATATTTAATTTCTCTATATTCATTGCGTATTTTGTTAACGTTTTTATTTTGCAATTGAAAATAAAAAATAAATATCAAATATGTAATAATACTGTAAACAACTTACATACTGAAAATATATTGTATTTGATTTATTGGATAGGTTTGAGAGAATTGGTAATGGTAACCTAGAATTTTTCAGTGTGGTTGAACTCTTTGCATTTATTTAAATCATGATTAATGAAAATAGTCTTCATATTTTTAGCCACAGCAGATATTACTCTCGATGGACTCGGCGGTAACTTTGCGACAGATATTAATTCAATGCAATAATAACAGATGAAAATGCCGAAAACAGAAAACTGTCGAATATTCAAAACAAATGATGATCGATTATGTAATTCAAATGTGTTCTATTCGATCGTTAATCAGGCAGATGGTAAAATTGTAATAAAAAAATATGCGTATCGCATACATTTCACATCTTTTATAAATAATTTAAGTAATTTTCGTTAAAAATATAATTCTCACTAATTAAGCAAATCGGCCCCGTTGTTTTAATTCAAAAAAATAATTAACAACAAACATATTATGAAACGATTCGGACAATAGCCTTTTTGTGAATTATTTTTCCTATTAAATTTGAATCATTCAAATTATGTACACTCCCACAGATTTTGTCACTAACGACCCGGGTTTCGCCTTTCGGCATCTTCAGGCGTTCAAGCGCACGGAAGAACTTGAACAGTCAGTTCAAGTTCATCCGTGCGCTTGAACGCCTGAAGATGCCGAAAGGCGAAACCCGGGTCGTTAGTGACAAAATCTGTGGGAGTGTACATAATTTGAATGATTCAAATTTAATATTGAAATTCCACCAAGCACCTTCAGTCGAAATCTTAAATCATATTTTTCCTATATTTACGTGCTATAACTCATTGACCGCCGTGGCGAATAATTTTCTTGTAAGATCTGAAGAGAAATTCATGATATCTTGTGCATATATAAGTCTCAAAATTGGCCTTGTAGAGGCTATGCCAGCATGGCCATAGGGGCGCTTATGGGGACTGGTCATCGTAAGTAGTTTCGTTTGTTTGGCATTTGTGTCAAGGTAGTCCTAAAGCTAGAATTATCACACTATGATTGTGCCCGCAAGTACAATACGGCCTTTCAAACAACTTGCTCGATCAAAAACGCGTAACGAAAGGAAACTTCGGGAAAATAAATATACATTAATTTGTCGCCTATTAGTGCATGCAGTTTTGATTCGGTCATCCGAACCCGGACCTTTTTTGTGATCCCGGTATTTCGGGGTTGAACATTCTCCATAAAATCGTGTTTCTAGAAATTCTGGATTCTGGGTTGTGAAATTTTTGCTCGCCGATTTTGAAATCCTGGGAATTTATAGATTTCTTAAAATGAAAAAATGTGAGACCCTTTTTTTTTTTTAGCTCGCAGGGATTTTTCAAAAAAAAATACTCGATTTCAAAATCCCAGGAATTAACCGAATTCCCAAAATGAAAAGGCGCTAGACTTTTTTTTAGCTCTTCCCAGAATTTCCAAATCCAAAAACCCAGAAATTTACGGAATTGCGAAAATGAAAAAAATGTGAATCTCTCGAGCGAATTTATAAAATTTCTTCTGGTTGCCTATTTTCAACAATTTTTCGAGAATTTCCTCAATTTTCCTCAACCCCGGGATTGAAGGCATTAGTTTTGACGTTTCTAGCTATGTATATTATTCTACCATGTACACCAGTGGTTTCTAACCCCTATGTTACTGAGCCTCCCTTTGAAGAAAAACATAACTTCGCGCCTCCCCATCCTTTATTTCATATAGGTATAAAGACACGTTTTAAATATTTTGGAAGTTCGCGCCTCCCAGGTTGAAAATCGCTTATGTACACGAAACGGACTTCTAAAGATGTACCATTTTAACTTGACTGTGGCAGAACTCAGAACTAAAATTGTCGCCCTAGGACGTGTTGACTATGGCAACGTTAATGATGCGATGGTGGCGCCCTCGCGGGCAGTCAAGTTACGCTGGTACATCTATAGTTTCCCGGCTACAGTCCATCTATGATTAAAAGACGTAATCTGGGACGCCGTAAAAGTTTAGGGGTCAATTTATTGACCGCATTATAAAAAGAAGACACTATAATTTAGGTGGGGTGTATTACTACCCTTGCAATTCGACAAGCGTCTGCTCATTCTGTAGGTCAGTCAGCTCACCGCTTCTAATAATTGCAGATCATATCATGGTACAGTAACTCACAGTCCAATAAATTGGATAATCACCGCCAAATTGGCGTAAGGCAAGACGGATTATACACTCAGTTACGAATTTAAAGATAGCTTTTCGAAAGACCACCAACATAATGCTGACTATCTCGTTATCTGGAGTATTTCTTCATTATAAAGTTAATTGCCAGTGAGTGGATTATGTTTTTTTTTTAATTGCCAATCTCTGATCGAATTATCCGGCGTTTCAAGAGACAGTGGCGTGCTTCTTTAAAACAGGATGATTTTGTATTAAATATTAAAAATACAAAACGTGTGATATTATTATTATTACATAAATCCCTTAACCTTTAGAGGAGTGAATAGATCTATACAGACCTTACTTAAATTTACTGCCTATTCTTAAGATGACAATTTTGTGACTTTTTCTCAATAAATAAGTAATTCACACTTTGAGCATTTATAATATATACTTACAAACAGACACTCACAGCGGTTGGCTGCCAATACGTTAACAAGGGGCTCGCTTAATCTCAAAGCAATTCTTGGTGTTCTGGGGAGAAGTGATTTTTTTATCACTCCTATGCTATTATATGCAATACTTAAATAAGCAATCGATTGTTACTTAATACACTTGTAATATGTAACAATATGCAATTCACCGTCAACTTATCTATCTAAATAGCTAAAAATGTACTACTGTGCATACTGAAGCTGTCTTAAATATTATATAAGTCAGAAATTGTAGTTATATACTTATTTGATCTGAAAATATTGTTTTCTTTTAAATTAACAATGGGCTCGCCGGCCTTAGTAAATTTTAACAAGGGGCTCGAGCGAGCCCCTCTTAGCCCCCTCCAGCCCACCCCTGGACACTCATGGGCTTAGTTTAAAGTACTTTCATACTCATTTACAGAAAAATGGCGCCGACGTACATGTGACGTCCATAGTCCTCCAAAGGTTAAGATTTTAATATTTGTATTATAAGCTACTCAGTCAAGGGAGCTTGACGGAATCACTTGACGTCGCCGCGAATGTGTTACCTACTGTAACTGTATGTCTTACGGGGGCGAAATCAAAGCGAATGCAAAGCGACTCGGTGCGGCACGAAAATATCATATGGTCTCCGCCTCTATAGAGTTTCCACGTGACAAAACGCAGGCAGCGATCAGTTTGTTATTTTGATTCGCTTTAAACCGTGTTCCAATTGTGCTCGCAGTGACTTCGCCCAAGTAAGACGTAGCGTACACAGCCACAAGCCTTCCAGAATACGAATGCTAATCATAGCCCAACTTTCATATCATAGCCAAGCTTTGAAACTGGATTTGTAGATATTCCCATTCATTCTCCCACAATGGAAGTAATGTATTTATTCTTCAAGGATACACTTTTCTCAATGTGTCAATACAATTCGTAAATTAAAGTAAGGCGACATCGATCGTCAATTTGCTAAAAATGAAAGAACCATATTAAATAACAATCATAATACGATATACCACCACATCAGCTGTCAGTTGCAGTTATTAACAATTTATTTCAGCTGTTGTTACAGCAACACAAAATAGTTCAACGGATTTATAGGCATTACTAATACACATTGTTTGACGATTCTTCCTTTAAAAGCAAAACATGTGTCACAAATTGTAACACAACAAGTGGAGTAACCAAGTTATCAAATTTAATTTTAAATCAAATACAATATTGAAATCGAAACTTCCTTAAGCATCTTTTTCTGGGACAATTCCGTGACAAATAACTCAAAACTCGTTTTATTTAGCTCACCGAGGAATTTGAAATCCCCGATTTGGTATGCTTTTTCCCAGAATATCTCCGAAAGACATTTTTTTTAGCTCACCGAGGAATTTGAAATCCCCGATTTGGTATACTTGTTCCCAGAATATCTCCGTAAGACCTTTTTTTTTAGCCCACTGAGGAATTTGAAATCTTCAATTTGCTCAAAATTTCCGGGACAATTTAGCATTCATCCGGATCCATCCGGGATAGCGCTTCCAATTCCGGGACGATCCCGGCCAATCCGGGACAGGTGGCAACCCTAGTCACATAACATGTTGCATAATATAACCATTAAGTTTTTGGTAAATCTTGCTATAAACTGTATTAAATAAATTCATGTTATGAAAATAAATGCCACAACAATAACAGACATAATATTTCACCAGATATGATCAAAGTACGCCACTCTTGAAAAGATATTAATATTATATTTATAGTTTTATAGACATTTTCTACGCTTGGTGATTCCTCTCCTCGGTGAGCGATTGACTTGATTAGTGGACGAGTTTTTGTTACGAACACAGCGGCCAACAATCAAACTAGACCGTAAATTGTGTAATAATTGTTGCTAACAAATAAAATCTGTGCGCCGACAGATTTCAAATAATATATTGTTAATAAACAATTTATTAAATTCACAAAACGACCATTCAGACACCCAAAATCAACAAGCTGCCCTTTAAATTGGGCGCCCAACGTGAGGCACACGATCGTATGCATTGTTTTCGACAGTTAAAAAAAATCGTTACCCACCTCTGCGTCATACATAATTAAAAAATATATTATAGTATATAGTATATTGTGTAAAAAATTCTGCCGAGAAGTAAAATGACATCATTTCTGTGCAATATTTGTCTTCTGTCACCGAGAAGATTAACATTATTTTACTAGTGTTGTCATCTTGCAAACATCTTAACAGTATTACAGTAATTTTACTCGGTAATAATAAACACGTGCGTACATATGACATCATATCATTCACAATAAGTGCAAATGAAAATACATTTACTGCACAGCAGTGGCGGCCGGTCAATGTGACATTGGACCATTGCACCTCTTATATAAGCAGGGGCGGTTATATTTCATGAAAATTTATTCAAACATAACATTTATACCTTTCACTCATTTTTAATTCTTCATGTAAACATGAAGAATTCAAAATAATTTAATAATTGATTTAAGAATTTAAATAATTTACAATAAATACATGAATAATTTAAAATGAGTGAATGGTATAAATGTTATGTTTGAATATTATTTCATTAAATATAACCGCCCCTGCATATACAAAGGGTGCATTGATCCAATGCCACATTGACTGGCCGCCACTGCTGCACAGTAATCACATAATGATGTAGAATTTAGACTCGATATAAAGATATTATACAATATAATTTCTATATAGCGGACTTCGGATTTAACGGACAAAGTTATTGTTCAACTGTAAACATTTTTTCATGTTTCATTGCTTGTTATCAATTTGATGTGAATGATCGCAAATTCACAGCAGTTTTAACGAGTGTCAACAGATGATTTGACATGCGCTAAGTCATTCTTAACTGTGCTATTTTTCATATTTGTTTACATAATATTTTTAAACCATTTATAGAAACTTCACTGGTTTTTTTAAATGTAAATATCATGTATTGTTTATTTTCTTCTTAAAAACACCTTTGTAAACCTATTTTACTGTATATGGACTTTCAGCTTTAACGATCACTCCGCATTATTTCATTATGTCAAGGTTTTGCTGTAATTATATAAATTTAAAAAATATATATATTTGATCGGGTCAGGTTTCGTTCTTCGAGTAAGCTTTTTTTTAATGTTGATGAACAGTGTTATTTATGGAAATTATTTTTTAATTATTACAAAGCATTTAGGTACGAAAAGTTTTTTAACATAGATAATAAAAAGCAAGTAAGCAATAAATGTGTACACTGATTGTTGAGATGTTAATAGATAATTATTTTAATAAAAATACACAAAAAAAAAAAATTCTTATTTATTTTATTATTAAGTTTATTCAAATGGGTCGTCTGTATTTCTAAAGTCAATAGTAAAACAAAATTAAGAGTTCATATGTTAATAAGATAAAGCTATTAGAAACCTCGGTCACAATTTGTATTATGCAATATTAAATTTTTGTACAGTAGAACCCCATATAATGACACCCGTACTACAAAACTCCCTACTATTTTAGATATATTTTCTTACAGTGACATTACCCCCTTATAATGACAAAAAATTGAAACTTTTTAAATAATATATCGTAAGCATTCATGCTACAAATACGTTTGCGTATCGACGCCTATTCAGTAGCTCTTTTTTCGTTGGTTTTGAAGGACGTATGTGACGTGTCATCCGGGAATTCATAGACGGTGATTCATCGACGAGAGGTATTCAAACTATAAAGTAAGATAGTATTTTTTCTACTTTCATATCAATGAAAAATACAATTGATAATCCTAACCCCCTATAATGACCCCCCCCCCCTTCTCGTCACAGTAGGGGGTTCTACTGTATTTATAATTTCTATAAATTTTGTTTACAGAATCTTTGAAAATTATTTTATCCAATAAATTATGTATTTATTTTAAAAACAAAAGCATTTTTTTTATAGAATATTAGCAACATAATCAAATGAAATTATTTAAAATAAAACCATCAATAAATAATATCCACGTAATGTGTTTATGCCGCATTTCAAGTGACAGTAGTATAATTGAAGGGATTTTACAAAACCACATTACAGAACACACCTAGCTACGCTTATGCATTTATGAACATTGCGGCGAATTGCCGTCATTTCTCTTGATATAAAACCTTTTTGGCGGTCAACGACCGTAAATCCTGTTTTTTACAAACGGCCATTATATGCGGCATCCCGCATGAATTTGCACCAACCAAGGTAATAAAATATAATGTAAGGTCATGTTACGATCTTGACAACAAATTTAAGCTACACGGCCATATTTGTATCTGCTGTAGAAGATAGAATTCTCAAAAAATTAACAACAATTGAACATTTGTTTTTACAACACTGAACTGTTAGTATTTTCTAAATGAAAGAATGATATAAACATAAACGGATAGCCGTTAGAAATAAAATAAAGGTTTATATTTTCCATAATGTTCGAGAAAGTTTCAAAATAAAATAAGACTTTTAGTTTAAAAAAAAAACTATTTTACCGCTTTAACCCTTAACTAAAACCACAGAAAACTAAGGACTCCAAACCGGTTGATCTTAAAGTACAATTTGATCAATACTAATTACAATAATAAATTGTAAATGATATCGATCAAATTATTAATTAAATTAATGAAAACCTGTATGGAGATTTTTTATCCTTCCGTGTTTACCTATATTTATGAAAAAACACGAAAATACTAAAACTATTTTGTTTTTGTCTAAAAATCTTATCAGATTCATACTCGAAGTCGATCGCCATGAAACATTTGAATGAAAAAAAGTTCCAAACCTAAAAAAGGTTGGGTAGACTGCTAATTGAAAAGTTATATAATACAATGAATAATTTTGTGAAAATCGACACGGAAATATGACGATGAAATTTAATGCAATTGGTTTGGTAAAAAAAAAATACTGCGTAGCGCTCCCAAACCACTACATTTTACTGCTAGGTATCATCACAGTGATACACATAATATATTATCTTTTTTTGAAGATCTAGTCCAAATAAAAACGTCATCTGTGAATTAAAGAAATCGGCGCACACTTTTTTCTAATCCGTCCTTGCTGGATTTTTTTATTATCCGAGCCGCATCGTTTGACACCGCAACTTTCCGTATATTCTTGCAGAACTATTCGGACTACGCTCACTTGACTCAATTCTGTGTGGTGTAGTCAGTCAGTCAGTGATTCGACTCTCCGCGCGCGAGTCATTTTCATAATCGTCTAATTGGGTGTGTACCTGGTTGTGTTTGCCTCACATTCTCGCGAAAGTTAAATATTCTGTTATGTGATATCGTGACTATCTCCAAAAAACAGTTGGACTGATTCATACGTAATTTCCTCCTACTTTGATTTAGTTTATACGAAACAATGAGCGATAAGTGAGTGAATTTATTCGTTATTTTATGTTTAATAAAACCGAATCTTTATGTACGGGTTTTGTCACGATATATTTATTATGTAATTTCAATAAACATAATATAGCAACATTATTTATATAGTAACACTGACATTGGAAAAGGACTGTCAAAATAATAACAATTTAAATTTAGAACAAAATATACCTACGCATTGGTAATTCAATGTAGGTGTTTTGCTCTTGAATATATTTCTTGTAGAATTTCACTTTCAGTTGATCAAGATTGCGTACAAATTATTAAATTTATTATTTCATTGAACAATAGTTTTCACTGGCGTAACTATCACTCGGGGACTGATATGCAAACACTTTCACTCTCGATAAATCCTCATATAATTTTTGATCAATCGCAAATTTTACATAATTGCCGCCCAAAACTTTCATAATACAAACGATGCAAAGAAAGGTTTAATTAGTTTCTCTAGGATACCCCTCTGGGTTCCCTAAGCACATATCATTCAGCTGTGGGCTGCCAATACGTTAACAAGGGGGCTCGCTTGATATCAAAAGCAATTATCGGTGTTCTGGTGAAGGAGTGAATTTTTTATCACTCCTATTCATTTCCGTGCAATATTTAAATAAGCAATCAATTGTTACTTAATACACTTACAAAATGTAACAATGTGCAATCTATCGTAAATTTATCAATGTAAACGTCTTAAATTGTACTACTGTACTTCAGTATACATACTGAAGCTGTCATAAATAATATATAAGTCAGAAATTGCAGTTATATACTTATTTGATCTGAGAATACTATTTTATCTTAAATTGACAAGGGGCTCGCCGGCTTTGATAAAATTAACAAGGTGCTCGCGCGAGCCCCTCCAGCCCCACCCCTGATATCATTGATATATATATATATATATATATATAAGCGAATTAATGTACGGTATTAGTATATATACGAGTTATTTATTCACTTCTCCAAAAATAACACATTTTGAAAACATCCGACATTTTATTGTCCATGTATAGCTTTTTTTAAATCGAATTATGTAATAGAGGTACTGATTCACAACCAGTTCTCGCCACTATTTCTAAAAAACGGTGAAGCGAAATACATACTTATGACCGTACTTTTATGTCATTAGTTGATAGTCAATATTTTACCATTTGAAATAGACATGGATAAAAAAAAATAAAGGCTTCTTATACATCAACTTTATCCCGTGATTTATCGGACAGAAGTGAGATTAGTTTTGACTCACAACCATTGTTGTTTACCTGCTTATTGTTGGGTAACAACTGCACACTACTTGGCATAGAAATACAGTTACAAATCAACTATTTTTAAAGATCAAATTATCATATCAATTTAAAGATTGTTCGTAAATTTTGTGCATCACTAGATTTTTGGTAAATTTAACCCCACTCTCTATTATTATATTTTGTCACAAAATCCGTTACCCTTGACTAAATTACATTACATGTATGGTCATTCTCACAAAAACGTGTTCCGTAGTTCTTACGAAATGTTTTAGTCTTAGAAAAAATATTTATTTCAACGTTACATTTTCCAGAATACCTCCTCACAGTCTCGAACCCCGAAAACGTTTATGCAAGGACCCCGTATTGAACTATTTTTATGTACTTATTTCCGATTTCCTTTAACTTTGAATTCAGCCTTGACCAATAATTTTATACTTTAAATACAATTACTTCTATAATGTAATAATAAATCTCCAATTATTTTAGTAATATTCTTTTCAGTGAGCCCCTTGTTAAATTTCGGCACGGCCGGCGAGCCCCTTGTTAAGATAAGAAACTCATTCGTCGTAGATCAAATCAACACATAAATGTAATTTCTGTAGATGGTTAAATTTTATTATGAAACAAGACTTAGTCGCTCTTCATTTTTTCACTAAGCGTTGTGGGCTTGCGTGCCGGACCTCTCGAGTTCGAGTCCCAGTACGAAACAGCATTTTTTCGATTTTCTGTTCGAAGGCATGGGTGTTTGTGATGTCTAAAAGTTCCCTCCCACTCTTCCGATCCTTCAATTCAACTGGACGCTACGTGAGCGATTAGTTAATCACTAGTCCTGTCTTAGCCTTATCATTCTATCCCTACTACTCTCTTTGGAAAAGAGAGGTTGAGCGACTAAGTAACAAACAGGTCTCGTTGAAAAAAAAACTTTTGTTTAGATACCTTCATTAGGAGGCTGTATGCTCGATATTGGGAATGGATATGGATAAAAAAAAATGATAAGATTTACCGAGCCCCTTGTTAAGATAGTGGCACCCCACCGCTGCCCACACATATCAAATTATGAATTATACACAACCTTGAAGTGCACGGAGACTTCTAAAGTGGTGTTTGTTTGACATAATCTAATATTTATTAAAGAAATTGTGTAGGAAAGACCTTTATTTCAGTCTTTTTTCTTGGTTTTAATTTTTTACAAGGTCATCTTTTTCAAACTTAAAAGCTAAATTTAGATACTAATTCAGGATTTGCAGCTTGCATCCTTTCGATAGAACGTGTATCAAATTTGATACATTGTGATTATCGAAAAAAACCTGTTTTGAAAAAACTGCGGGTTACGTCCTTTTTCCTTTCCACGGTCGATATAATATTATGTAATGACTTGTTAATTTTCTTTTAAGATTTTCATCGTTTGGAGGGAAATATAATTCATATAATTATTAAGGATTACTATTTGTCGGTTCAAAAATATTATTATCTTACTTGAAGGTCGTGACAGTAATTGTTTTTTTTTAACAATGCAAAATCATCAGAGCAGAAAAAAATTACGACAGACAATTAAAATCACGAAAATAGGTGTTTCAATGAAATAAAAATAAACAATTATTATGATTTCACAAAATGAATGAGTTTTTATTTTGTGATCATTTTGTCTAACATGAGTTGTTTTGAATTTATCGGCTTGGGCAACTTCGTAATATTTTATGAAGTTTGATTATCATAAGATTAAATCAGCTGTCTGTCGGCTTACGATAAAGGGCACCGTATCTTGATTTTGATGACTGAGGAGGTAGTGAAACACATTTTACGTATGTGAGCTCTTAAAAAAACTTGGCATTGCATATTATCATTACTTTTGGGCATAGTAAATAAAATTCTCCAACACCCAAGCCCCATGTCGCCAAGCTCTGGATTAAAGGTATAATTCGTATCGAAACACAGTTATTACTTTTGGCAGAAACTGTTTTTTTAAATGACATTAGTGAAACGATAAAACATGTAAAAAGAGGAAAAATATGAATCATATTTATTAGGTGTTTATATAATATTCTTTCTACTCTTTTGATACTATAAATTGATTTGAACGTTTCGTCTTGTGCATCATCAATGCTTGATTTCTAGATCATAATGTACTTTTGAATTTACGTAAATTAAAAAGATTTTTAAATATTCAAGTTGTTACTTACATAAACATCGGAATACAAAAATGTAAAAATGAGTGTTGAATATACTTCAATAAAACAGACCTAGCAGGTAGCAAAAAAACGCAATTTCCGGGCACGGAAAATTGGGGTAACATTATATGAGGAGCTTGGGATCAAACACAGCCAAATCCAATTTGGAGAAAAAATTTAAATATTGCTATAATATTACTGATTCAAAAGAACAGGATTTAATTTTTAACGATATAGTGTGTTTTTCTCTGTTCAGGAAAATGTGGATCTGGTCACTTTTAATTCCAAGCTCCTGGTAAAATAAATCGGTACCTGTGATCCAGTTGTAAGAATTGTATCCTAGGCTGAGATCGGGTTCAAGTCCCTGCAAGGTCGATATCAAATTCATATTTTATCAATCTGATATACTAAATATATTATTGATTGAATTGGCATTTACTTGGTAGAACTCCAATATAATAAGGTAAAAATAGCAACGTATTTAGTTCTACAGTTTTTATATTATTAGTTGATAGCTAGTTCTGACGATGGCGAAAGCCGAAATAGCTATCAACTAATAATATTAAAAATGTAATACGTTGCTATTTTTACTCTACTAAATATATTAAATTAAAATTGATAACTCAGTTATTCCACAGGTTGTATGCTTCTTAAAGAGGTGTCTCAACTTGTGGAGTAACTAAGTTATCAATTTTATATTTACTTTAAAAATGAACTTCCACAAAGTTACTGCCGAATACGTTGAATATATTATATTAATTAGATGTTAGAGATGAGTGGTTGTGATAACTTTACACCTCAAATTGATCTCGGGTGGCTAAAAATTATAAGTTTTGATCTCTTGTGTTTATAATAATGAAACATTATTGATTTGTACTAATTCCAAATTTTTTTATTTAGTTAAAAATGCTAGCGGTTAGCGAAACTCTCCTTGATCATTTTATAAAATTATGGAATTAGTACAAGCAAATAGTGTTTTCATTTTATAAGTACAATGCCTTTCAACCAGGACGATAGTTACGACAATAATAAAAAAATATTGATTTCATGTGATGTAAAAACATATTATTGTAATTAGGTGAATTAAAATGATGTCATCTCATAATGCCTTTTTGTTTTAGCACACATACATGCCAGTACAACGATGAAGATGGCACCGTACGGATGTTCCTGCGTGGTCGGCCCGTTGTTTTGCATGCACCGAGCGCTGTCCAGGACACCTATGACCTCAACAAAGTTGCTCCCCCGCCACACACCAAGCTGAAGCTTGACTGGGTCTACGGCTACAGGTATGGAACAAACTCATAAAATAAACATTTGGGGACAGAAATATTATTCATGTTTCTACATCTAGAGACTAATGTGAAAATAATAATCAAATGATATTACTAGTGTATATAGCCTATAACAGTATATAACAATGCCAGTTGCGTAGTCGAGTGGTTAACGTCGTTGGCTAATAACACGGAGGTCACGTGTTCTAATCCCAGTACGGACAGTTCTTATAGATTTATTTTTCAATCAATTTCTGTTTGAAGGTATGGATATATGTGATGTCTTGACTTTCTATATACTTATTTATTTTCTATATATTTCATATTAAATTATTAATCAATTGACATTGATTAATTGCCTGTAATCTACAGCTCAGTATTTATTTTATTTTCATTATCTTACTGAATAACAACATCCAAATAGTCTTTTTTCGTTTATTTACTTAGTATATCAATATCATAGTATATCAATATATAATATATGCTATCATTTTGGATAACATTAAATAAACAGATTTATTGATTATCGCTGGTGCCTCATAGCCAGTGCTGAAGTGGAGCTGCTGTATTTTTAGAAATAGTATATACCCTCTGTTGTTAAAATCAAAATATTAAGCAATGGAGTGCAAATACAGGGATATGTCGTATGGTGTAAATATAGGGTATTCAATATATCATAAAGAGTGCGTTTCCGTTACCATATACCTTCTAGGAAATTTTCAACTACAGCGCGAATTAGACATCAAACTGGTGCTATTATTATTAGTATTCCTTGTGTGGGCGACCATTTTTATAGATTTTACAAATAAACAAATATAGTTACATAAAGCACTATTTATTATACATAAAACAAAAGAAAAAAAAGCTTTTTGTACATGAAAAATAAGAAAACGAAAATTGTTTTTAGTGAAAGTTCAATTCAAAACTCACTAATTGCAACTTCAATATTGGCATGTTTGATACCATGTAGATCAGCAATCGGTAAAATGAATTTTTTGGGGGTAATAAGGATTTTTTTCTATTTTGCTATATTATAAACATGTTAGTATTTTTACACACCATTCTTTAAACATAAACAATTTCAAAAACAAAAGCCCCAATTTTGAAGTTATTATATCAAACATGAAGCAGCCTCATTTCTCCAAAACCTGAAGGGGGAAAGTTTTCAATTAAATGTTGTTTGTTCCAATATGAGAATTTTATTTTGTTTGTCTATTACATACTTACTATTTTCATGCAACTTTTTTATTTTCCGTGTAAATTAATTCAATAAAAAATGTTTAATTTAAATTTACATTGATTGTCTTCTTTTCAAAATGAGTGGGTAATATTGACTTACGCAAAAATATTTTGGGGTAATGGTTAAAAAAGTTCCCCAACCGCTGATGTAGATGAACAGGTGCGTTATCCAACAAAAGCACTTTAAGTGAAAGACAATTTCCATTTTGTAAAATCGCATTAAATTTCAACCACAAACATGAGGCATGGGTGTATCTAATTATCTTGGATTATCTTGCATGTATTTTATCTAGCTTATAATCAGATTAAAAATGAGTTGTCCAGTAACAAACATGGCCAAGTCATGTTTTTGCTGATGTACATGTGTTTTATTAATTCTGGTAGGGAATTCTAATATCAACAATTCAATATAATATATTTTAGTGTCCAAATAGTACTGGTAGTGTATGAAAATCAACTTTAAATAATGATTTTACTAATCAAAAATGACCAAGTCTTGTTATAATATGGGCCAAGTCATTAAGAACCAATCACATCAGCTGACTGAATGTCATTCAGTATTTTGTATGGAATGTTAACACTTAACGTTTAACCACTTGAATATCAAGCGGACACAGGTGTCCGAAACATATGCAAGCGAACATGGATGTCTAAGACATTTAAAAAATCAAATACTTGTTATTCTAATAGAATATAAGCAATATTTTGATGAATATGTGTAGTGCTATTTATACTGAGTCAATACAGGTTTTTAAAATATCGAATTCGAGTGTATATTAGGGAAAATTATTTTTCTCAAAAACACACAGTCTCTCTGAGACATTAATGATTTATTTGCGGGGTATTCAAACAGTTAATAAATTGAAGATTAATGTCTGAGTTTTTCGTAGTTATTAAAGTTAATTCGCATTAAAATTTCGTTACTAAGTAATAGAATATACTTTCAGCTCTCCTGAAAAGTAAAAAGAAACTGACCTGGCCATGTTTGATACTGGACGCCTCAGATAATACATAGATTGTAATTGTGTTCTGAAAATGTGTTAACATCTCATCCATCATTATTATGGGCTTTATTAGTTTGATTCGTGACACATGTTATTAGTGCCCACCTAAATAAAAAATGGTCATATTCAATAATAGCCAATTGGTGACGGTACTGGTTGTTTATTGCTTTACTCCTACATCAATTATTAAGTAATAAGTTTGCTTACATAATTGGCACTTGCGTAATGGTCAAATTATTATCATTATCTACGTCGGAGCTATCATTACTGATGTGTAAACTGTGTGTTGCAAAAAATATATTACGACATAAACTGTTTAAAATTGAGTACTGGGATCCCCGTTTAAGAGGATAATTGCTACTGAAAGAATATCTCATTTTTTTGACTATGTCCACTTTATGTGAAGCATGTGGACTCATAATGCAGCAACTAAACAGAAGTTCTACAAGAACTTCTTGATATTCTGTTGCTCTACCTTTTTCTTTTTCAGTGAGTGTAAGTAGGTATAGATTATAGAAGGATAGTAGTAACTCGCTAACCACTCTTTGGGCTATTCTCAAATTTATTAGAACCTAAACACTAATAAGTATCTCAAATACTCAACATATATTTTTTTTTATTGGTCTTTACAGTTTAATAATTGCGGCTATGTTCACTGTTGTTATTATCGACCTTTAATGATTTATTCGACTGATCAAAAGAATGCGTAAGACAGAGGTTATTTTAAAACGTCAAGTAGCAAGTTGAAAAGCATATTTTTATCATTACGATCACTCTAATACGTATAGCGAATATTGGTTTTTTTCCTATAATATGAATTTAATCCATCTCCTAATGGAGGTATCTCAACATAACTGCTTGTAACTCAGTTTTTCCTCATCCTTTTTTTTGGAAGAGAGTAGGAATAGATAAGATAAAGCTAAGACAAAACTAGTGCTTAGCTAGTTGTCTCGCTAAGTGTCGTCATTTTAACATTGGAAGAGTGCGAGAGAATTTTTAGACATTTTAAACATCCATGCGTTCGAAAAATCTTGTGGCAAAAAATGCTGTTTATACTGGGATTCAAACCCGTGAGATCTGTCATGGAAGCCAACGACGTTGACCACTACACCACACCCGAAAAATCAGACATTAAACAAAATTCTGTTGATCGTTGACGTTTAACAGAATTTTGAACATTTATATCATATACTAACTGTAAAAACTAAATACAAAAATCTTGTAGAGTTTTAGAGGAAGATTAATTAGTGTCTAGGTGTTAATAAATTTGAGAATAGGCCCAGCTGTTTTTAGATTCGGATAGGCAGGCGAAGGCGAGTGTATAAACGTCACACACACCCATGCCTACACAAATCAATTTTTGAAATTGGCAGTACTTACTGGTATTCAAACACGTGTACGTCGCAACCGAATGGGATGAACTCTTAAGAGTACTGACTACAACACCGTCACTCCTATCCTGTATTATAAAATCTATTTATTTTATGTACTGTCCATTTCTGCATACGGTATTTTATTTACAAAAAAATTATCAAGTATAAGATAGTTCTGCACTCAATATCAAAATATTTTAAAAGAAAGTAAATTTTATGACAATGCATGCTTATATCAATGATAAAGCAAGGTGTGCCAATCATTTTTCTCAAATGGATAAATTAGAAATTGTAGCTGCTGCCTTTATTCCCATAATGCCATTCTAATTCGACTCGCATATCACTTTCTACTATTCCATCAACCGACCATATTATTTACACCCCCCTCCTCATTAGCTGTTTTATCATTGAGCCATATTTGAATATATTTCCTTTTAACTATTGACTCTTGAAACTCCATCGTCTTCAAACCTTTATATTTATATGAAAATGCTATTTTATAAACCTGAATCAATGTATAAATTTCAAAAAATAAAATACACATTTGTACTGATTCCCACTTAATATCAGGACCGGTTTCGCTCATGATGTGTATTATCATCTGATAAGAGAATACAATGTTACAGTGTTATTTATACAAATCAAAATGAAATTAATCATATGTAATAAAAAATTAACCAATGAAAATACTAAAGATAAATTGTATATTGCAAATGAATCGTTTCAATACAATCACTGAATCAATCAAAAAAACCTACCATGTTAACATTGTTAAGTGCTGGCATTCAAAAAATACTCTTAACAATGTAATTACGTGAGAATTTTATTTTTGCAGAGGCCGGGATTGTAGAAATAACCTTTACCTTCTACCGACTGGTGAATTGGTATACTTTGTGGCTTCCGTAGTCGTTCTATTCAATGTGGACGAACAATGTCAGCGGCATTATTTAGGGCACACCGACGACGTCAAATGTTTATCAATACATCCCAACAAACTCATTGTTGCTACGGGACAAGTCGCCGGCCATGACAGAGTGGATGCTAGGGTGAGTGATATACAATGAATATATTTCTAGTTGTTCAATGTTTTGTTCTCTGGATTAACCCAAGGTTTAGAGGTTGATCATGAAAAGGTACAGAAATAATGTCAAAAAATATATCACTGCATTGGTGATAATTGAATCGACTAACGATTAGACAATCATTGCATATGGCAATGATGCAATCGGTCATTTCTGTCATCTATTTTGTAATTCATAACTTAAGAATTAAAATCAATTTTTAGTTTATTTGTAAACCTTGCAATGTTCGGTCTAATGAAGCATCTTAAAGAAGTGAAACACGTGTCACATTTTGTAACAAATGGAATAACAACAAGTTATCATATCCAAGTTATATTAAAAATTAACTTTCACAAAATTACTGCTGAATCTATCAAAAATATTTCTGAGATGATTGTGAGACAAGTAATTTTTTCTTTGTTTTACTGTATCTGAATTCTTCTGCTTTAAAATTAGTTTTATAATTAAGTTTGTTTTCTTTTAGCCCCATATCCGTGTGTGGAATTCAGTATCACTGGCAACCCTTGCAATTATTGGCGCCAGCGAAATGGAGAGGGGAGTCTCTTGCATATCCTTCTCTCGTGCTGACGGTGGAAGTTTACTTTGTGCCGTGGATGAAGGAACAGAACACACTATTTCGGTTTGGGAATGGCAGCGAGGAGAGCGAGGAAGCAAGATAACTGAAACTAAGGTAAAAACCCAAGAAGTAACTGAGTCGATTGTGCCATAGTACTTATTTACAGTGGAAATAAACAAATTTATATTCTATTCAGCATATCATTATACCCTTATTTCGAAAACACTAAACAGGAAATTTTAACCATGGAAGTTAATCCTTTTACGATTGGACCATAGCCCACAAAATGCCTTGTATGAAATTTGCAGTCAGGACTGTTTACAAATTTACTCTTCATCAACCAGTTTGTAAAGAAACAAATATATTTAAGAAAATTTTACAAATATATTTTAAAACAGCGTGTAGAAAATCACAGTCTTAGAAACGGTTTACTCTTTCATTCCCGTACGTTGATGCATAAATGTGTTTCCTACGGGTTTCCACGGTGCATGAAACACATGTTGCAACGTACCTAAGAGGGAGACAAAATATTCTTGAGTGCTGAGTTAGTTATATCCTCATACAGATTGTTTATAAAATTTAAAAAATGGCCGATGCGAACATGAATTATTGCACCAAGGTTCTGTCTGCAGATTTCTTTCTGCCATTTAAGAACATTTGAGAGCACCGAAGTTCTATCTGCAGTTTTGTCTATTCTTAATATACGAATATTAATTGAAATAAAATTAATATTTAAGATATAAATTTAATTCTGATAATATTTATAATTTTAAATAATTTACATTTAATTTAAAATATCATTTCTACAAATAGTTACATCTTCTGAAATCTTAAATTGCTTCTCCTGCACAGTTTCAGTTTTTTCAGATGGAACCTTGTTTACCCAAGGCGACGAGTAGTCAAATTGTCTAAAAGCTATTATATACACAAGAATAGTCTTCAATTATACCTTCAGAAAATGACCTTTTGTGAAAATAACTTAAGATAGTTGAAAAAATATTAAGCAAAACAAAGAGGTGTTAATACTCTACCAAACTAAAAAGTCTGTACAAATATCTCGTCTCGTTCATGACCGCTAGTTGCCACAACAGTTATTAGTTAACAGTTAATCCTCAGGCATAATGTGTTAAGAAAACTTTAGTTTAAAACTTTTATATTAACAAATAATGAGGATATTCCCAAATTTAAAAAATATATGTATTTGCAAGTGATGATTTTGATTATCTTTCAGTGCTCAATAGACACAGTCATCGGAGCAGAGTTTCATCCCCTCGACAGAAATCAAATCGTCACATGCGGGAAGAACCACGTCGCCTTTTGGTCACTCGATCAAGGTGGCACGTTGTACAAGAGGATGGGAATATTCGACAACAGAGACAAGCCCAAATATGTCACCTGCCTAGCATTCAACCACAATGGTAATAGTTTTTACGATAAACAAAATTTCACAATTTTTATCCAACAAATAATTTGACTTTTTTCTCAATCATCAGTGGGAAGAGCCAAAAAGCCTGTATTTTTGTGTGGATCCTTATATGGACACATCGCACATCTTTAAATTCCTACAGTTCGTTATTGCAGGATGAAAGCGTTATGGGTTGTTATTATAAGGCCTTTATTCATAATAATGATCGCTGAAAATTAGTGCTTTAAATTGTGTTTCAGTTTTTACTTTATTTTCGGACACTACTTGTAATTCAATAAATAATAAAGATTGTTTTAAATAGACTGTTTTTTTTTTGTTTTAGGTGACGTTATTTCAGGAGATTCAAACGGCAACATAATTGTGTGGGGCCGAGGTACAAATACAATAAGTAAATTCATCAGAGGAGTACACACCGGAAGTATATTTTCTATTTGCGTGTTGAAAGACGGCTCCATCATTTCCGGCGGCGGCAAAGACAACAGGATCGTACAATTGGATGCTGATCTAACGCCTACGGGAATGGAGGGATCGGTGAGCACACAATTAAAATTATCTTTTGAATTAATACAATTCTTTCGCAGATATGTAACCTTGCTTACTAAACCGCAGATGGGTTTGTTTTCTCTTTTGACCTTGAAGCATATTTTGATGGGATCACCTTTCTAGCTTTCCAGTAGCTGTCTGGTCAATGCTTCTAGAATCTAGCTTATTTCCTTTTTATAAACCGTTTCTGTTTTGTATATTTTAAATAAATAAATATTTTCAGCTAATTTGATATTTTTTTAAATTTTCAGATTGAAGGTCATTTTGGCGGCATCAGAGTGTTGGCAGAGGGCCGAGGAACTCAAATTCTAATAGGAACAACAAAGAACTGTATTTTGCAGGGAGACCTCGTTCTTGGATTCTCACCTGCTGTTCTAGGTAAATTCAATCAACCACTTTATGATCTAAAAAAGTATTTCTCTGAACAATACGTCAGCATCTGAAGTAAAATCTTTGAATAATGCTATGAATATAAATGAGTATAATTAGATAGTGTATTAATTAAATCAAATCAAAGGGTATAATCAACTTGAAGTGCTCAATTCAGTGACTAATATCTAATGTACTATTCTCTCTGACAGGTCACTTGGATGAACTGTGGGGTTTGGCTGCTCATCCGTGTCTCCCACAATTCGCGACAGCTGGCTGGGATAGTCTTTTACAAATGTGGGACGCTCTCTCCCATTCCACCGTATGGAGCAAAGATATCGGGGTAAGGGTCTTCTAATATATCTAATAATCGCAATATTTACAAAAAAACATAATATCGTCACCATCCTAAAGAAATTTGTAGATAATAAATTGATTGTTTCAAGTACAACAGCAAATGAAAATGTTCGCTTTTAGGGTGAAGACTCAAGTTTTATTTTCATCCATTTGAAATAAATGTATTATTCTGTCCTGTTTAAAAATTGTACAATCTTTAATTTTGCTTTACCACATCTTGACATCTTTTAATTTTAACCAAATGTTTCACTAAATTCAATATTACAATATAAAATCAAATTTGATAACTTAGGTGTTTCTCAAAGAGGCGAAAGATGCGTAACACAAGTGAAATAACAAAGTTATCAAATTTAATTTTATATTAAAATTGAACTTCCACAAAGTTACCGCCAAATCCATTGAAGATATCAAAATTACAATTCTATTTTCGGAATGGCAAAATGTTACATTATTACAAATATGAAATTGTTGGTGTTTATTGTTAATATCGTAGGCAAAGTAGATTCTTGTTTTATTGGTTTTCGATCCACTGCTGCTTGTTTAGTCAATCAACCAACCATGCTTCCACCATGGAATGTTGTAACAATACCGATTGCTATCTATTGAGTTTGATGTTTAATAGAAGAAATAAAGCTATCTTGACTAAAATATTTTATGTATATTTTCAGGAGCGAGCTCAGAGTTGCGCATTTTCTAAAGACGGCACAGTAGTGGCCGTCGGTTGCTTGACTGGAAAATGGATGGTGTTCGATTCTGTTACGAGGGAATTAGTCGCCCAAAACACTGACGGGTAAGGAGGTTTTCTTTTTCAAAAATATAATCAATTATTCAGTTGCGAGTCATTGCACCTTATGAGTAATCGCATACTGTACTTCAAAAACAAATGTCTGCAGCGAATACTAGGAGTACAGTGGTCTGATTGTGTCAGGAACACTGGGATAAGAGAGCGGACTAACCATCCCCTTATTGCGTCCAAAATAAAAAGGCGACATTGAACCCCGCCTGTCTCTTCTACCAACCGGATAGGTCATGACGTCATGGAAAGTCTTTGATGAGCATCCAAAGGATGTACTCGGCGGAGCTACGGAAAGCTGACACAACCTGAGAGTAAACAGAGACTGGCAGGGGATAGAGAATGTTAGAGGAATCGTTTAGTGGCCATATGCTTTGAATAGGAAGCCGTTAGGATAAAAAAAGATAGAAGTGTCCTAAATAAATTTATCTCCAATATTCTAATATGATGTTGAATTATGTAAACATAATATATAAATAAACTTTTTATTTTCAATGTAGAGCGGAGCCTATACAATGCATCAAGTTCTCCCCGAACGGAAATTATGTGGCATTCGGATCCCGCGATAACTTCATCTATGTTTATCAACTAGACGAAGAATGCAGAAGATACAGTCGAATTGGGAAATGCATGGTCAGTATATTTGTGATCCTATAACTCACTCCTTATTTTATATTGATAGCTGATAAATAAATTTGAGATATTATATTATAAAACCACTATAAAATATCCATCGTAAATAATATAATTTGCAAATTGTTCAATTCAGATGTAGATGCTTTTTTTTAAAAAAAAGTGAGGCTACCAATATGTCAATTTGGAATAGGAAATACTTTTGTTGGTCTTTCACTCAAACTCGAAAGACATCAACTGCCGGTAATGTTGTTGAATGTCTTTTATCACCTGTGAAGACTTTTTGATACTGATATGTAACAAATATATTCTTGATCTGCAAAAGAATTACTCACAAATTTCAATATCAATTTTCTTAAAACTAGTATGTTTAACATAGCCGTCTTTGCCAGATACTTTTTTTTTCATGTTATTTTTAGAATGTTTTAATAAACTATTTTAATTTGAATGATACTTCACTATGTATTTCTTTCAAATTTTTGCTTACAAAGGCAACGGAAAAGAAGCGAAGAATGGTAAAATACATGTACTGCATGCTTATACATACCCTGTCACAAATATTCCCTAATGCACATATCACAACCTTAGAATTATAAATTTGTTATTTTGAAATGGAGCAATTTGTAACATTCAAAAATCAGTCAGGGTTCATAAACTTTGTTTTTATGCGAAAACGTGATCTATTTACAACTGTAGTTTTAATGTTCTTTATATAAGTGAAAAACTTCTATATTTATACTATTGATTTAGCCCTTTTTGTGAAATACGATTGAATGAATTAAGCGTTTTATTTTTAACACTATTTGAGTACAAGATATGAACATATTTTATAAAACAATAACAAAATATAGAGAATCCTACCGTTTATATCACAGTTTTATTCATAGGGTACGATATACAATCTATTGAAACAACAGTAATATGTATTCTAAAGAGAAATAACTTTCGGATAACAAAGGATAGAATCTTTACAACCAAAAACTTTTTTTAATATTTTTCAATCGTCTATCTTAAATAAAGAATAATTAATATTTACAATCACACAAATACTCTGCTCACAGACCGCTCAATTAATTTTGAAATAAAATGACAATATAATGCAATTGTCTCATGTTTATTTTTTGAAACAAACAGAATTTGAAATGTTTGTTTATGAAGTATCAGTAAATAAAGAAGATCTGAATAATTATTATGAACATGGCACATTGTTCATTTGAAACTTATATGATTGATGTAAATTGATAGTTATTGAAGTTATTGCTCAATTACAGCTCACTAAATGTCAATGTCTCAGTTGATTCAGATATACATAATTATACTATTTCACCAACCTGTATAATATACAAATAGCACCATAGTATTCTTAATTATTATATATCTAATAAAATACGTATATAAGTGTATTTGTAAAGATCTATTATAAAAAATAATGAGGAATTATTGTGATATTAATTAAAATTGAATCTATCCATTATAAAGTGTAATTTTTTTGTTAATAGGGTCATTCAAGTTATATCAACCACATCGATTGGTCCACCGACAGTCAGCATTTAAGAAGCAACTCAGGAGACTATGAACTTCTATACTGTAAGTAATTTATATTTTCACATATTCTTATGTAAAAACACACTAGTGCGTAATACTAAATATGGATATCTCCATCAAATATAAACACTATCGATTCTTTGCAAAATGTTTTTTTTTTAATATTAAATGTTGTTTAATCAAAACCAGTGTTAGTTGATAAGGATGTAGACATTTAGGAAATTTGAGGGGATTTTTTTCAAGCAATTGGGTGGGGCAGGGTGGTGTACAGGTTAAATCCGAGTAAGACATGAATGTTCTTATTTCTTTGCATTAGTGTATTTAGGTTCTTCTGTATAGAATAATACAATGATAAAATTACTTGAACATTCATATTACTGGTAATAATTTGTATAAATAATTTTAATGTGGCAAATGGGACAATAATGGCCTCAATAAGTTAGGAAATACTGATCTAAACCATGTCTTCACAACCACCGTGTTCAGACAATTTACATACAAATCATATATTTTATATCTTAAGTTCTTAGTTAATCGACATTTCACTTAAATATCGAATATAAAGAAGATTCAATAAAATGCTCTTATTTGTGTTATTAAAATTTAATTTCTTTTTCAGGGAATCCATCAACCTGCCGCCAAATAACAAGTCCGTCCAGTTTGAAAGATTTAGAATGGGACACAAACACTTGCACCCTCACATTCCAAACAGTGGGAATCTGGCCTGAAAACGCTGACGGTACCGATATCAATTCCTGCGAATCCACTCACGATGGCAAGCTGATGTGCACCGGGGACGACTTCGGCAAAGTAAAATTATTTGCGTACCCCGTCACGCAGCCTAAGGTAATTTTATGACAGATACATCACAAAAAATCTCTATATTTATATATATATAATTTTAGCCCAGCCGAATGGGTTTTTATTCTTCTTGAACGCACTGTCAATGACTCAAATCCACAAATTGTCACATTCGAATATTGATTTTTTTCTACAGATTACTAATTCTTATCACGTTTGTTTCTGGTATTTTCATCCATTTTCAAAAGTAAAATACGGTATATGGAGAGTGATCGAATAAAAAACCTTTTTTATATCAGACATTTAATTCTTACCAGAACTGAAAAGGTCCACGATGAACACCCGAATACAGGCCTGTTATAATAGCTTATTGACAATAGCAAAACAAATGGCCATTATCAAGATACCATATTAAGAACTATTCAACTAAAATTATTGTCTAAATATTAACAAAAAAATAAAAATAATGAAAATTGAGAATACACAAAGACTGTACTTACTAGATGTACTACTAACTGCACTGCTCTCTATCATGGGGCAGGATCATAGAATAGCTATTCTGTTACTGCTAACCACAATCCAACTGGATAACAAATTGAAACCTCCTACAGCTCTCATCAGTGGACCTCAAAGGCTGACTTATCGTATATATATTATATCAAACTTAGCCCTTAATGACTTGTTTCCTTCATCTTTCAGTCTCTATGCCACCAATACGGAGGACATTCTAGCCACGTAACGACCGTCACCTTTCTCCATGATGATACGAGACTCATATCGACAGGAGGGATGGATACGAGCGTCATGCAATGGGCCTTGATCTAATTAATTAATCCTAGGAAAATACATTTTTTTAGAAGATTATTTAGTCGAAGTTAATACGTCATAATTATCGTGGGGGGAAAAAAATGAGTAACTTACATCCTGTCGGTCGACGCGAGCCATCCATTTTAATTGTACACGATTGATTCAGTCAGTTTGAAAGAATTCTTTTGTTCTTCAGCGAAATATCAGAAAAGTATGATTAATTTGTAAATAAAATAGAATTAAATTTGAATACGGTACAATACATTTTTTTATTTTAAACTACAGAATGTTGAATTCACAATTAATCAAATACTTTTTTCTTTAATTTTAATATTGGCAAATCAATATGTAAATTTAAATATACAATGTTTGTAGTATTATTATATTTATATTGAGAAATCCAATTCTAAATTGTACACGTTTAGCTGTTTAATTATAATTCGTAAAGTATAGCCAAAATGCAGCTTCTTAATTATTATTCCAACGGTACGCTTATAAAATTTACTAGACAGCACAATATTCTTAATACAACTGTCCATATATTGTTATATTTTAGTTTATTTGATAATGTATACTCATTTACAATGTAATGACATCAATAAACAATTAATTAGAAATATATTTATAAGTTTTATAAAAAAAAATGGATCTGATTTCGTACACTCTTAAAACACCAAATATATACAACCATTTATCATATTGTGTTTACTTTCCTTGCAGGTGTATTTTTTTCCTAATTTCGGGTATAGATAAATTTTTTTTTTTTATTCCATGTCCGCTCCCAATATGGAGCATATGGACTCCTAATGGAGTTTTTCTCAACAGAATTTTTCTACGAGAACTGCTTGTTACTCAGTTGCTCAACCTCTCTTTTTCCAAAGAGAGTAGGAATAGAAGGAAAGGGCAAGGACAGGACTAGTGGTTAGCTAATCGCTCTCTATACGCCCCGTTCATAGGATAGGATGGGTAGGAGGGGGGAATTCAAGACATCACATACATCCATGCTTTTGAACAGAAATTCATAAATCAATTGAAAAATCAATTTATAAAACGGCCACGGATTCGAACCCGTGCCCTCCGTAGCGGTAGCCAACGATGTTGACCACTCGACCACACAGGCGGCTGATAAATAATGACACATTTTTTTAAACAGGTTAGTTAAAAAAAAAAGATAAATTCCTAGGAGCATTTTATCTGCAAGCTTAGAAATTTATCGAAACCAATATTTAAAATTTCAAATGAAGGTGCTTGATGAAATTTTAATATCGAATTTGAATTGTTTAGACCCTGAATTTGATAAATATTAACCTATCACAAGTCTGAATAGTTTTTCCAGTAATTAACGATTCCAATAAAATAATTTTCTATGGGATAGTCAGGTATTATTTTGATGGATAACACAAGTAAAAAAGACATTGATTGTTTATTTTTTTAACCATTAATTTATAACACAGTTCTGTCAATTAAATAACAATAATTAATTACTTACAATAATTTAAAAGAGGCGTTTTATTAATTAATAAAAACTCCTAACATTATTTTTGAGAAAAAAAAAATTGACTAACATTTTATAAATCACCTCATTTCAATCAACATTCAAGACTAACAGCATCATTCATTTACGCACATATTCTAAAACAAACCAAGCATGTTTATAGTATAAAAATGTAGTACATTTTTTTTATATAGAACATATCAACAGGTAACTGAAATAATTTATTGTGACATCATTCAAAGAAAAATAAATACAATAGAACTTCAATCAGCAGCACCAGATCCGTGATTTATTGTATTTAAAACAACCAGAATCGTCAGCTGATATTGTTGAATTATTGACTTCTTTATTGACTACACATTATGGACAAGAAAAGTATTGATAATCGCTTCGGCGACGGTTTTGTAAGGAAAGGGAATTTTCACCGAATTAGCAGTGTACTTGCTATTGTCGGGAAATGTGTTAATACCCTGCTGTTTTGTTTGATTTATTCCTTTAACTATCTTATGAGTAAGTTATTTTCACAAAAAAGCATCTACCGAAGTAGGGCTTGCAATACCGAATGAACATATTAATGACGATATTTAATACCAGCATTACAAAAAAAATACGTCCAATTGAGTAAATCAAAATCAGTAATTCATATAAAATGTCGTCATTAAAAAACATTTTTATTCGCAAATGCGTGATTTTCATAAAGAACTCACGGTTTTTAAATAATAAACATCATTGAAGGGCTCATCAATTCTTGAACCTGTCAATACAACTCTTAGCAGATTTAAAATATTTCAAATTGTTTATAAACAATTTTATTAAAATATGCGATGATTTTCATTAATTTTCAAAAGCTAAATACTGGTATTTGTGTTTTCGAAACCTCTTATGAAACATTATCAACCATTACTATTTATCACTGGCAACATTTACTTTAAATATCTACCTAACTTCAAGCATTCCAGTGGGGCGATTCTCAAATTTATTAGGATCTAGACCAGTCACACTCTATACAGATTTAATGTATGGCCCAAAACAAATAATAGATCACCAGTGCTTTTTCAAACTTCTGGTATTTTTTGAAAAACTTTATGTAAATACCAGAGCTGTGGAGTCGGAGTCGGAGTCGCGGTGTTTTTACCGCAGTCGAAGTCGTGAAAAATGAGTGGCTCAATTTTTTTTTTAAATATATTTAATGATGTGTAATCAAACAAAATAGTCCAAAGTGTTGACATTTCATGTTTGGCTGACTAAAGATGATCTGATGGCATACATATATTATATATATGTAAGTTAAAATGAAATTATTGAAAAATTTCCTTGGAGTCAGAGTCGTTAATTATTTTAAAGTCGGAGTCGTCTTTTTTTACACGACTCCACAGCCCTGGTAAATATGTAAATGAATATTTTGGTAAATTTTGTGTATTTACATATTATTACTACAGTAAAACCCCCATTTACACTATAGTCGGGACAGTGTAATTGGGGTAGTAAATCTCATACAAAATTAGGGATTTGGTTTTTCCAAGATTTCCTTTAGTTTTGCAAACAAAAATATGGACGAAATGCAAAGTGCGCCAAAATCCAATACATAGAAAGTCGCCCGGCTATACGTGTATAGCCTAGCACGTGTTGAATACACAGATGCTAGCCAACATTTGACTGTATGCGCCTCACAGACGACCGTCTTATAGCAACGACAATGCAATGCGACCGTTCAATTGAGGGATTTGTGACTAATATTTCAGCGCGTAATTCAGAGTAGTGTTATTGGGGGTTCCACTGTATTTAAATGGTACGGCCCACGTAACACAGCAAAAACCGCCATGCAGTACAGTTGTAAAAGAAAGGTTGAAAAAAGATCTAGACACTAATTAATTGGGGTATGTAATAATTGTGACTATGTTCACTTTTGTTATTGTCGATCTGTCAAACGCCAATGATGTCGGTAGTTTAATTAATCATCTGCACTCTAAGTATTAGAATGATTGTAACGAAATAAATATGCATTACAACATGCTACTTGACAAGTTTGCATTAATTTTGAGTTTGTTTCAAAATAACCACTTTCTAATGCAGTCTGAACAAGCCGCAATTTTACATTGAAGTTATATCAACCATAAAAGTGTCTTGCTCCTAATAAATTAGAGAATAGCCTCGCAAGTGTATCTAATATTTTTTAAAATATATACATCGATGTCAGTGACAGCAAATATATCCTCCAGGGAATTTATTGATTCATTTTAAGGTAGATTAAAACCACAATTTCAATTTTTAACCTTATCTCTGCAGTTTGTCAAAAAAAATCTTTGTCTAGACAAAATCGTACTAAAAAAAACGAATTCTAGCAATAAAAGTTTGCCTACATATGAAATTAATAAAATAAAATAAAAAATCATTTTTGTTGCTTTGCGAATAGAAAAATCGTTATAAATAATAAAGAAAAGAACTGTCACAGATAGAATTCTGGTATAAAATAAGTATTTTCAAAATATCAAAGAATCATTATAGGTTATAATCGACACAACCTGGCGCAATAGTTAGTAAATGCACAACATGGATACGTGAAACACACTCACAGAATGCTAAACAAATCCTTTAGGAGTCTGTAGATGTTTTAACTTCTTGGACAAACGCTTCTGAGACGCTCCCAGTCATATTTATTTATTTTTCGACTTCCTGACAACATATCGAGCTATTAAAAAATAGTAAATGTATAAAGCCTGAAATATTAGCTTTATTGTTATCATCAGAACCAAATAGGAATCTTGACAAAAAGAACATGATATATAATTCTTCCGAGTCTAGTTAAGTAACAAGGCATATGTCTTTGCAAAACCCTGATCTGGTATCTGCTCACAATATCTATTGATACTTTTGTATTTAAATCCATAAATTATTTGAAAAATCAATGTATGAAAATATACATTCAAAGATTTTAACTCTTGACCATTCAACCGAGGTTGATAAACGCCCCATAATATTACCATTAGGCAATAGGATTTTTTTTAAATATAGTGTGGCCATACGGCTCCCAGTACTTATATGTGAGAATATATTATATTCTAACCTGGTTTGATTTATGCAGAATGTAGAAATGCGTGTTTAATGCGTTTTTTTTAATAATTATATACTGGCACAGTTCCGTTTCGGTACATTCAATCGCGAGCACACCATGCAGGCATCCATAAACTGGGATGACATGATCCTATGTAGGGATCACAATACCAGACGAATATGCCAATACCGGTTTTTCATGAGGAAACAGTAATAATGATATACCAATATTTTGATGACCGAGTTCCATACGAGCCTCTGAGAAGTGAAATGAGCCTTGTGGTATTTTAAAATAAAAATAAGTTAGATGTTATATAAAATTCTAGATGTCTTAAAGTATCGTAAAAGCTTAGTAAATAGACACTGCAACAGTGTTTTCTCCCTAAAATAAAAAAAGTATAGACATGATTATACTTAAAAGTCCAATAGAAAAGTATTTCACTGTTTGGCTCATTCACTTCTTAACCTTTGGAGGAGTATGGACGTACATGTACGTCAACGCCATTTTTCTGTAAAGGAGTACTACTTTTAACTCAACACAGTAGTATCTGTCTGTTAGCATATAAATATATGCTTTAAGTATGAATTACGTATATTCATTGGAAAAAAAGTTGCACAATTGTCATGTTAAAAAAAGCCAGTAAAATAAGGTCAGTATAGATATATTCACTCCTCTAAAGGTTAATGGCTCATATTAAATATGTACATATAATGTAAGTATGAAAAACTGATTTTCAAAATTACATCAAATTTATTCTTTAGTCTCTCATCTTGTTCGGATCTTTGTAAAAATAATTCCAGCTGCTCAAAAAGCAATCATGTTTCAACGCTTGTTGAACTGTTATTAAATAATATTATATAGTGTTACCAAAATATTGGTATTTGCATTTTCAAAACCAGTATTTGGGTATTAAAAATACCAGGATTCCGTTTTGGTAAAACCGGTATTTCAATATTGAATAAGCAGTCAAAATACTTGTATTGCAATCCCTAATCATATGTAATTTTCCCTTATAATTATTTACAGATAAGGTAAGAGTTAATTAAACAAGTTGTTCAGTGCTGTTAGCCGACAATTCGAGTAATCTCCATGCCGCATTCGGATTCAACTCTTGAGGATCTCTGCAAAGAACCCAAACGTACGTAACCCTCATCACTTTATTGGGATCACCTTCGATGATGTTATTTTTTGAGTCTCTAACGCACATAATCTGTTGAGATTGGAATGTAATAACCAAAACGGGCCCTTGGTCCATCACTTTTCCCATAACTAGATCCACATTCTCGATGTCCAATATCTTCGAATCTAAATAATATCCTAATTGCTTCGCCTGCTTGAGCGGCGTGGCGATCACATTGTAAGCCCCCTCGTAACACCAGTCTTTCAAAATATCCAGATCTCCTTGGACCATCGCCTCTAAGATATTCGGAATAATATCGTTTTCGCAATCTTTCAGGAACTGTTTCTGTTCAAAGCTGGGATCGATTTTGCATATTTCCGTCATTGTTTCTGAAAGTTCGGTTTTCTGGAAAAGGCCTCCGAAGAGGTCGCTCATCTTTTCGGTGAGTAACCGAGACGCCCGGAACACAGGATTTTCTGATTCTTCATATTTTATTTTCCAGTCTAAAACCTACAAAATAAAAAATATATTTTATGAAAGATGTCGACTGAAGGTGTTTGGCGGGATTTCAATATTAAATTTGAATCGTTCAAATTTTGTACACTCCCACACTAATAATTTGGGTTTTGCCTTTCGGTATCTTGAGGCATTCAAGTGGACAGATTCACGGAAATGAACTGATGATCGGAATAGTTAAAAAAACAAATATATAGCCATATACCCTATTTAATCAATTACAAGATGTACCCTTATTGTTACATACCATTAATAAAAATAACATTACACCGTGTCATTTAATACGCAATGGATTATAAGATGCACCTTGAATTCAGTGATATCATTATAATGAAAAAACCATGTCTCTTATAATCAAGAAAACATGGTAACACAATATCCTTTTTTTTTAATTAAATTAAAATAAAAAAGTTATGCATTTTTTTTAATCCATGCCACCCCCAATGTGGAGCATATGGCCTCCTAATAGAGGTATCTCACCAGAAGATATTTCTACGAGAACTCAGTTGCTCAACTTCTCTTCTTTTAAGAGAATACATGGATAGGGCTATGACAGGACTAGTGGTTAATTGCTCTCGCTACGCCTTGTTATTTTTAAGATTGGTGGGTTGGGAGGGAATTTTTAGACAATCATGGTTTCCAACAGAAGAAAAAATTCTGTCCGTACTGGGACTTGAATCCGTGAGATCCGTCACTGAAGCCAACGACATCGGCCACTGGGTCATGGACCCAACATGCAGTGCATTAAAGTAGATTTAAAAAGAAATATATAAAATTTTACATATTTTTTAAATTGTAGTCAGTCGGAATATTTTTCATGACAACGTAATAGTTTGAGATATTTCAAACAAAATATTTCACTACTCAAAAGGTTAATATCTCATATTATATAGTTTGTTATGTGCTACAATGTAAAATACCTTCATAAAAACAAGTACAATATCTATTTTGCTTTAGATGTAGAGATATAAAACAATCTTTGTACTCCTCTGTCCAATGCCGAATAAAAAATGTTTAACTTACTTTGTTTACATATTGATTGTTATCTTTGAACTCTTGCCACTGTTGATAAAACTTTGAATCTTTATGTAACTCGACTCCGGTAGCTTCCATATTGGGCTGAACAATTTTCTCGTCCATTCCGGTCGTGTCAATTCGCTTCCTCAGCTGGAGCGGTGACACATAAACCCGTCCCTCGATCCCCCGGGTGTTTATCTCACTTTTAACAGCCTCGGTTGCCTGTAAATAAAAAAAAAATCATCATTCTCGTTGTTCTAAAATTAATCACGTAATCGAATTTTGATTTTTGTATCCAACAACACCAAAATTTACTATTTGACAAATTATAGTGTTTGAGAAAACAACATAATCCGACAATTAATTGAGTCGGAGTTAACGTGGTAGAACACCATTTAAAAAGGTGCAAATAGAATATAACTAGATAGTTCCGACTAGGAAATCCAGTCCCGGACCCACTTTATCGGACCCTCGATTTTTAAATGTATTTTTGAAAAACAGTCATAAACCTGGTTTGCTAACGCTACGTCTTGCGTGGGCGAAGTCACTGCAAACACGATTTTAAATATTCGAAAATATCGAATAAACTGATTGCGGCGTGTTTTTTTGTCATGTAGGACAGTGCTTCCCAACCTTTTACATGCCACGGACCCCTAAATCTGAAAACAATAATCTGCGGACCCCCGAATTTTTTTTTATTTCACATGTTCATATTTTATCACAAAGAATGTTGAAAGAATGAAAATTTTAGCGGACCCCAGGTTGGGAAGCACTGATGTAGGACACTCTATAGCAGCGGAAACCATTTGATATTTTCTTTGCATTTGCTTTGATTTCGTTCATGTAAGACAGTAACATATAAAATGTTATTCCAAACAAAGGTTAAATTAAAAATACTTAAAATTTCAAGTTCAACCATTTTGGAACGAGCCAAGTTTGCAAATAATAGCCTCATATTTACCTTATTACTCACGTAATCTTACAAATCCTATAAAGGCCGAAGATTAAAAATCAACTGTCATGCTAATTATTTTACAGTATAATTATGTTAATTTATGGCTAGATGATTGTAATTATTTTGCATAATAACAAAAAACAATTATTTTCCCAAATAAGTAGAGTGTTACAATAATAAAATTTTAAAATAACATTTCAATGAGTGAAGATGAACAGAGTATGCACTACCGATGATTAATAGCATATTTATATTCAAGTCTTCTTTCTATTTAAATTTTAATCTTGGCCATTAAGCACACAATTTTTAGACAAAGTCATTCTAAATTATAATAAATAGATTGTTCACAACATAATGAATAAAAGAAATCAGTATTTTAAATAATTAGAAATTATAACAAATTAAAACATCACCATTACTTTATTGACTGGTAAACATTTCTTTGCAGAGCATAATTGTTATTTTAAAACTGAAACGGCCAATTAGCCATTTTTCTTTTTTTTTCCTTTACCGTTTCTGCTTCATATTAGGAGCATATGGATGAGTTGTTCAAAAGATATTGTACGTCTAGTTTTTAGATAATTTTTTTTGAAATTAAAAAAAAAAGGCCATTTCACCAATATCTTGCAAAAACGGTTTTCAAATCATTCAAACATGTAAGCAGGGTTGTGGAGTCATTATGAAATAAGACGACTAAAACTCCGACCATAGCTTCAAACATGACATTAATTATTATTTAGGCTTATTAGCATGCAGTGGTGCCACTTTTTACTCTAGCAATTTCAATACACATTTTTTTTTAATGACTCGAAGTTATAATTTTTTTTCGAGCACGTCTCCAGTCAAAACTCTCCGACTTCACGACTCAGACTCTACAGCCTTACATGTAAGGAGGACACAGGGCCGTACTGAGACTCTCTGGTGCCTAGGGCAAGGGGTACACTTTGCGGCAAAATTTCGGTATTTCGTATTGTTCTACGAATTCCTGGCATCATTTTGGCACCAGCCTCTAGCTACGGCCCCACACGGTACCTCCTGATTCTCTACCTCACGCTAGTACATTTTTGCTTTCTCCCAAGATATCTAAAAATAGCTGCAACTGTGCCAAGTACATGTTATATGGATATTCATCAGAAGCATTTTGGGATGTTAGAATCCATCCGCTTTTAAGAAGCGACAGTTTAGATTCAGGCTTCAGTCAAAACCAGATTTATCGCTGATTTTTAATTTATAAGGGTACCCCCTGATGAAATCAAACCTAATTTTGATGCACAGTATACTGGTATCTCACTTGCGACCGCAAAGCAAAACCATCAGAATGCATGCATTGAGTAAGAAGCACATAGTTCTGACCGGGTACATTAGCAAGTACCAGACATTCTACATAGAGTTGAAAGAAGCTCCAGACAATTTAAGACCCTGTTATAGTTATTATAATACACATGAAGAATAATTTACCTGAGATATAGTTTTAAATGCATCAGTTTTTCCTAGTCTTTGGCTCTTTTCAGATATAGAATCGCTAACTCCTTTGGCCGATTTGCCGATTTCTTCAGATATTTGACCTGGAAAGACATAAATAGAAATGATTATAATGAGCACCTTTGATTGAGAAATTGACCATCAAGAAAAAAACAACTTAAATAATCAGCTTAACTCTCTCGGAAAGATCTTGCCAGTACATTTGTTCAAAACATATTGTACAATAAAACAGTATATTCGGTTTTTATTATTCCATAAAACATTTCTACAAGTCTTCAATTTTACTTGTAAAGATGCTGTTAATAAGGTTCTATTAAAATCTTTAATAAGGTGAAAAAATATCAAAGTATTTCAGTCTACAAATATTATTTTATATATATTTGATAGCTATTTCGGATTACAACTTCATCGGAACTATGTTTGATTTTACATTTACTTAGATTTTGTAAACAGTTAATGAAATTTTCAAAAATAAATATTGCGTTTTGGTTGAGATGTGACTTTTATTGAAAAAAAATAGGAGGTCACTGTATAAGCACGCCACTGTTATCCTTTTAATTTTTATCAGATAAATTTTATTGGAATATAATAATAAGGAATGTTTAACTCGGCTGGGATGTTTTGAAAATCTTTTTAGATTCTATCAATTACACGAATGTTTGTAAATAAGTCACTTAATAATTTGTCTTAATTACAAGTGTCGCTATAGACAGCTAGACTCACCCTTAATCTTATTTATTACAATTTATGCAGTGTTATAATACCTGTGTATTTAAAATAATAAATATTGTAGCAGACCAAATATGTAAATATTTTTCCAATCCATAAATAGCATTAAATTTAATAACTTTATTCCACTTGTGTTAAATTAACCTATTCTTAACCTTTTATTATTTACTATATGGAGTATTTCAACATTTTTATTTTAATCAAAATCGTGTTCATTGTCTGATGATGCTTCTCAAAAAAGCGAAACATGTGTCACATTTTGCACAGTCACAAGTGCAATAACAAAGTAATTTTATACTACAAATGAACTTCCACAAAGTTACCGCCAAATCCATCGAAAATACAAAAATAACATAGTTTATTTATGTTCGAAGGACATATCAGTTTATAATATAATTTATGATCATAACCAATGTGTTGAAAGGGTTAACCCTTCAAGGACGAGAGTGACCATATGGTCACAGTATATTGATCCCACTATTCATCTTTTTTCTACCTGAATATCGTTGCATTTGCTCATATTTGGTTAAGAAGGGTACAGACTTCAGTTGGTCATCAGTCGTTGGGATAGAAACGGCCACCAAAATCACATGCAATTTTTTGAATTTCTGTTTTTTTTAAATTTACTTTTTGAAACTGTTAGTAATTTTTTTATCAAAACATCAAATTATTTACAGTTCTTTTGCTAATATTGTATTGAAATTATGTTGATCTAAAGAGGTCAAATTGTAAATATTTAAAAAAAAAAACACATTTAGCTATATTTCAACCCCAAATGTATGCATGCCCATACGGTCACACTCGTCATTACTACTGTCCGTACACAATATTACACGATATAAAAGGATGAGCATGGCCATATAGTCATGCGGGGTTTCTAAACAACGACTTTGCGTTTTTTTTTTTAATTTTTGTTAGGAATAAAAGTTATCCGTGACTTCAATATGGCTTAAAAAATATTTTTTTTATCGGAAAAAAGTTCTCGTCTCTGGAGAGTTAACACAATTACATTTAATCATTGAAGGTAACAATATAAATATATAGGTTAACAAGTTAGTGCTTTCAAATGGCTGTATTTTTAATATTCACCTGCTTTTTTTGCTATATCTGACTTCCCCGCTTCTTCCAAGACTTCTTGCATTTTCCCTTTAAATCCCTCAAATTTTTCTTTGAGTACTTCACTGCCTTTCGACGCCTCCGATTCTACGGAGTGAAATTTTTGACGAGCTGCTTTTAAGGCATCGGAATGTTCTAATTTGTCTGCTTCTTCTCTGAACTTTTTAAGGTTATCTTTCATTTCTTTATTCTTTGATATGTCTTGTTTGATATTATCAATAAATGATGAGAAAAAGCCTGGCCGTCTAGTTGAATATTGGGAAGCCTAAAATAAAATATATTTCCGTTACAGGTGTGCAATACTGGGCGAGATATTTTAAACAAGTAAATCAATGGAGAATATAAGAAAAGAATTATAGAATGAATAATTTCATAATAAATTCTAATTCTCGAATTATTTATCCAGTCAAGCTGCATCTCTACCTTGCTCTATTAAAGAAACCAATGCGTGCATCGGTCACTCATGATTCATGGCGGTGTATGTGTGGACTCTCACTTGATTTATATGTATTTACATCTGTTACATTAAAATTACATCACATATACATTCTCATCATGCAAAATAAAGATATAGTGCCCTTTGTTGAAGGAAGCCATTCGTGATGCCTGTCTGAGTGAGAAGGTTGATGGCCACTGTTATACTTTATAAATATCAAATAAAACCTCTCAATCCCCGTTGCAGTTGAACAAAATTTTATTCAACTTCAGTCAATCCTCCTGCTCTATAGGAGGGTTTTCCATAGGGCTTGCGTCATTTTCTACACAATTTTTAATTTTTATGGTCAAATTACATATTTTGTAAATATGCAATAATATACATGCAATAATATATAATAATAGCATGCACGCTTATTAACAAACAAAAATAGAACATTGACATTTAAAATATGTTTGATGTCTTCATTTTGTTTGATTAATTATATAAAATCAAAAAAATTAACCGCAAATTTTGTATGGGTGCCTTGTCCTAATGCAGTCCCTATCTCGACGCTATAGGAGGATTGACTGTATATCGAAATATTGATACTGCCCACAACAAACCTTTTGTACTTTTATTTACTAACAAATGTCACTGAATAGAGCCTATTCAGTCATCGTTGATGTAAGTTTTAAATACCTCTTGTTCGTTGGTTGTGTGATTTACTATATGTGTTTTGATTGCATGAAGATTTGAGCGAGGTAAGAGGAAGAACATCACTGACATCTCTATTCCGAATTTCGATTATTTGTTGACACTTAAATTCAGCTTGAAAATCAAGTGCTTTCGTTCAAAAGAATAAATATTGGAAAATACTTACAGCAATATGTGTTGTCGGTGCAAATTTTCCAAGGCTGGATAATTTGGTCGTATAGATGCCATAGCGTCTAATTATATTTTGATAGGACTGCTGAAATTTTACAACTATTAAAATTAAAAATGTATTTTGACATAACCCAACTTCTGGGGTTATATTGAAATGACGTAATCGTAGACAAATAATGATAATTAATGACATCTAATAAAAATAAATCAAATATGCAATGAATCATTTGATCACTTATCTCACCATTTTTAATTATTTTAAAATATATACACATATATTTCAATTTCAAACAATGCTGTCAGATTAATTTTTAGGGAACCGGCGGAGGCCAGAGATAAAAGCGGAGTAGAAACGATAAGTAACGTTTGTACTCGTTATAACAGTGACTGGTTACTTTTAAATGTTATTTTATTCAACACTCCTGAAAAGCGACTGGAGACACGAAATAATAATAATATATTAGGCACCTGTAACGGAACTATTGCAATGAAAAAAATACCAATTTAATTTTTATAAATAAACAAAAGGAAGTCTAGTTTAATAGAATTTAGTAGCGGAATAGTATTGGAACGTACCAATGTTAAAACGCACCGTACAAGGAAAGAAAGTTTGACTAGAGTAGTGTTCCGCGGAGCCCTGACGCTCCGCGAGCGTTTTTTAAGTGCTAAGGAAAATAATGAAAGCCAAAAAATTCACGTAATGGTGAGAGCTGAAAAAAATACTTTGTAAATTATGAAAGCCGACGAAGATCTAGTCACTAATGCGATTTCGATTTTTTTGAATCTATCGCTCACATTTTCAATTGCCCCCACAAGCGCCACTAATTGGATATCGGAATACCTTGACCGTCCTCCTTTTTTTTCACCTCATGTAGCATTCGCAGCGTGTTGTCGAACGTTTTCAAGATTATATGTTTGTGAAGTCGGTTTCTAAATGTAAGCTTATATAAAAATTTAAAAATGTGAAAGACAGCAAAAGCCAACGAGCTCAGGCTCAAGTACATGATTTCAGATCAAATATATACTATATTGTTAAGAGTTATTTTAGATTTTTCCATATTATTTATTCCTTTAACTGTTATGTAATCTGTTCAATTTTTAATAAAAATCATGTCTGCGTATTTCTTTAACCATTTCCTTACTAAGCAAAAAAAAGCACAAGCTCCTGAGCTGTGTATCCGTTACACATCAGGCAAACAGGAGTGAATCATTACAATTATATGTGGTACTGCTGTAGTAGTGTTATATAATTGTCATGATTCACTCCCGTTTGCCTGATGTGTAACGGATACACAGATCAGGAGCTTGTGCTTTTTTGCGTATTAAGGGAAGGGTTAAATAATAAAAAGTGTTTCGTGACTTCAAAAAGGTTAAGAAACACTGGACTAAAGTAACCCGATCATTTAGCTTGTCTTTAGCCAGGAGTCACCAAACTTTTCAAGAAACGGGCAGAATGATTTTTTTTAAAACGTTAGGAAGCCGGATGAAAAATATTTTAGTTGGAATCCTTTTCAAATTAATATTAATATTAAGATTCAGAGGCCCCAAGGGCGCGCCTCGTTTGCTTATTGGGTAATCCACCACTGATATCTACAGTTAAATATAAAAATAAATCTTTAAGCTAATAGACTTAAAAATAATAATGTATGTTGTTCATATCGTTATTCTATAACGAATACATAAAATAGTAGAATGACAGCAAGGCGAGATAAAAATGTAGCCATATAAATTAATAATCTTGAAATAACAACAAAAAAGTAATACACTGTCTTATTTTACAAAAATACCAATTAAGGCAATTATTCACATTGGTAAGGTCTTAGATTAAATTTTTCTTTTAAATATGTAATTAAAAGCAACCATTAGGTCACGACGCAAGTTATGATTAAATAGCTTTTATTCTATGAAATTGTAAATAAATTTATGTTTGTATTGAATTTTCAATTAACAATTAAAGCACCGTTAATTTAGACATTCGTTGCAAAGTAGTTATCGTACATAGATTGTATTAACAATTAACACTGAGATGTACATTCAACTTCTTGAAATGAAAAATGAAAGTTTAAGACTCTTTTTTTGTGATTATAGTTTAAAGTCTAATAAGAAATCTCCTTTTACTTGATTGTACGAGGTTTCTTTTGCCATATTGCAGCGTATATTCAGAGCGCCGTTTATAATATGCTATAACTTTTGCATTATCATCTGGTCATTGAATTATGGTCATTGTCATTAGTGAAAATACAGGTAAGGTATGAACACCTGGTGCCAAGCTGACAGACAATATTTACTATCTCAAACCTCTCGCTCACATTGAATACATCGGAGATTGTCTATTTCACTCATACGCGTTCAAACAAAGCCATAACAACACTACAGAACAGAAACGAGTACAGTATTTCTGCAGCAATTACAACAGGTGTGCAAATGCTCTGTGACGGCATTCTCAGTAGCGTTATCTCGGTTCTTTACTCTGTGTTACAATTTCAAGTGATAAAGTTCTCTTATGGGATTCTCGTAATTAAGGTGAAACTTTCGCAAACTCGGATCCGATGAGAAATATTGAAATGGAGCAGGTACTTACGCGAGGCGAACTATTTTTTTTTTACAATTTACATAGCGTGCTAATTTTAAACATACCATTGTTCAAACAGCATTCTCTGATCTACTTACGGTTCATTCGGATTAAGATAATAATCTGAAATATGTACGTTCATTTTTATCAGCAGTCAAATTTGGGCGTGATTATTTATGTGAATAACTTCGTAAAAGTTTTATTTTCACCACATATGTTTCACGAAAAGTTAAAGGGGTCGATTGTTTATAGTTATAATATTACCTGATAATATTTTTTTTCATTGCAGTCGAATATAAAGGATGACCCTCTAACTAGAATCCAACGAGAAATTATTGAAGTCACGGAACGAGAGAACGAGTTTAAAAAAGTTCACCCGACTTACAATAGGCACGCTTCCGAATCACACATCTCTTATAACCACACGAATGGATTGAACGGATCCGAAGACGAAAGTCCTCCGAAAGTCATATCACGAGCAGTGTCACAGAGCAATCTGATGGGTTCTTCTTCAACGTTGGAATCGACGCCGATTAATGGGACCAGTAGAAGATATAAGCCGCATTCGGCTCAGAAAGGAATAATGCAGAGGTTCTTCGCGTCGAAAGGGCGCCTGCCGATATCGCCTGTCAATAATGGCGCCTCCCCTGCCTCCCAGCAGATGTTTATGGCTTCTCCAGGAATAACCCCTCCAGTTGTACCGAAGTTATCTGAGGGGAAACCAATTCGTAAAGGGTTTGTGCCTGTCGAAGAGAAAATTCAAAAAGAACTCAAAGACTTGAAAACCCGCGAAAGCGAACTGAAGCGTCAGCGAAAAAGGAGCATGTCTTCGTACCAATTAGATTTTAGTTCATTGGATATGAGTGATAAGGAGGAATCCGATTTAGAATCCGATGACGAAATTCCGATGCCAGGAAAGTTAAGAGTGGCAAAGTCTATCGGTGAACTGTACGAGGCCATGGGAGACGCTCGATCTCCGTCGCCTCCTGCCGGTGCATCGGGACCTGAATCATATGGATCGTTAAAACCTGCTAAATCTTTAGCACAGTTGTGTGATTTGGGCCCAGACGAAGAAGCCTTAGCTCCAAGCTCAACCAAGTTGATAGCGAAATGGGAATCTTTAATTCAAAAAAAGCAAGAGTCAGGTGCTGCCTAACATCACTAACCCGGTTGCAAGATGTTCCAAAGCTTTATAAAGTTAGTTAAGACGTTATTTTAGGGATCAAATCTTTTCTAGTATTGATCAGTCAGGCAGCTCCTTGTGATTGTTATGATGCTGGATAGAATACTATCCAGGGTACATATGAAGTGGATCAAGTGTGTGCAATACAAAAGTGCTCATCTTTTTATTCTTCTTAAACATATCTATATTCACCATTTCGTTGTTTTCCAATGGTATGTACCTTCAAATTTTTTTGAAACATTCCAAACCGTATGCTTCCTACAAATGTCCTACTAATCAAGACTACAGCAAAGGTCCTTGATCAAGTATTTCACATTAAATTTCATATATTTTTTAGTAATAAAGGTATACATAAAAACTTTCAAATTTGAGGTTGATAGTAGTTGGATATGAGTCACTTGAGCGCAAATCAAACATTTTGAGTCTATTGCCCTCTCCAATTCGTTATTACTGATTCGTTTATTCGAGTCTGATTTCACTGCGTAACAAAAATAAATGACCTGTGGTACAATTCTAATTGGATTCTCCACAAGTCATGTTTTCTCACTCTGCCGAGCAGTGTTAGAGCTGGAAAAATAGTGACTCATTCACTACAATTGTCTAATGGTAGTGTATCTTTGATTAGAGTCTATAGATTGGGCTGTGTCAAAGCAGGATATATAATCACCCTTCATTTTACATACAAATTTTAAAATAAAATCTTTTTTAGGGCTTTAAGTGTTCATGTGACGCGTAGTGCTGTGCATAAACAGTTAAAACACAGAAAAGTGGAGAAAATGGTGCACGAGCCAGAGAGGCTCCGATCAAGTTAAAGTTTAAAATAAGTTCGTTCATTTCCTTATTGTTCTATTGAGGCTTCAATAAATTATGTCAAAATATTTTCATCCCATTTTCTATTCATTTTTATAAATACCAGGAGACCCAATTTGTAGACTTCACCATATTATGAAATGTTGTTTGCATAAAAAAATCAAATAATAGTTTAACTGTAGATTCCTATGATACATCAGAAGCATAGGTTGTGCTGTACAAATAGTGAAATCTTATTCTTTTAATTTCTTAAGCGTTATTCACATACCAATGAAATTATTGTATATTGCATTGTATAAATAAATGAATAATTAAAATTAGAAATCGACGGCAGGATCCATGAAGTTATCATCTGTTTTTTTCACAATATGACTTATAAATTATGTGATTTTTAGACATTTTGGTTTGAAACTTAAGATATATCTTTATGGCGTAACTGCATCAAGCCAATTAGCATCTTGTGGATTAAGTAAAAAATAAATATCTTGTCAGTTGCTTAGTCGTACCACGAATCGGCCGTATGTACTTGTTAAAACAATCGTTATTCCTTAGTGACTTAATGATAATCTGAAAATGTAATTTTCAAATTCTATTTGATCACATTATTAACTATTTCTAAGTTGGTATTTCTGTAATGACCTACAAAATCAATTTGAACATCGGTCATTGCAATGAAACATCCACATCCTAAATTATTTTGTAAAAATATTTATTTATAAATTATTCATTCGCTCTTAAGTTCTAGCGTTTAAAGAAAACTATCGTTAATAGAGTGATATAATACTTAGTAAGATCATGAGATTATTTTTTTTTATTTCTGGCCATTTTCAAAATTGCGATTCAATCAGTTAAATCAACATACCCATATGAATATTAAGAACATGGAAGAAAACATCATTGGTTTAAATATTTTTGTTTTAAGTATTTTCTCTTGTATGTATGTCAAACAACCATTTTACTTTAAAGTTATTACACTTCTTGATAAGTTGATGTATTTATTATCCTAACATAATTTTTACTGTGCTTTGAGATACCAGTTATGCAATGTAATCCTGAAGATGAGTAGACTTTTACCTCAAATTCAGCGTCTAAAGTGTGGGATCACCTAACGTAAACCGTGTCAACTTGGCTGTCAAATAGAAAGTATATCTATTAAGAATATTTTTTACTGTGAAATATGGTATAAACAGATGTTTTTACCAGCTGCCAACTCAATGAGTGCTTCATTTACCTGAAAAAAAAACACTAAACTGAGGTGGGGTACACAACCTCTGAATCTCACTCTGAGCTGCTTTTCATTGGTTACTTAGGGGTCACCTTGTATTTGGATTCATGCAGTATAATTCATCAGAAATGGGATTATGCATAAGGTTTTTCTACTAACACATACTATATGGTAAAAAAAATAAAATAATGGTACTTACATAATATTATTACATAATTATAATTAATTTAAAATTTTGTTTTTTATATTTAGCTAGGGCTTGCCATTTGTTTTAGGGTGAATGTTATAAGTTTATTTTATTTCAACTAATGTCAACAAAAAAAAAATGTGAAATTTGTAAAACATACAGCTGTTTGAAAAATATTTATTATAATAGCGGTGTCTGGTCTTTTTTACATTAACAAGACAGCATTGCTTTGTTTTATGTTAATTAATATTCTACATGTGCAATTTGTAGTTTAAATCAATCTGAATAATTATTGCTGTTTATAAAAGTAAATATTTATTGTATTTTAAAATAATCGTAAGAGACCAAAAAATCGCCTTCTTGTGTTTAAATTGCCTTAATAGAAAATTATAAATATAATAAAATAGTACGAATTCATGTTCCATAATATTTATTAGTGTAAGTCCTGCCCAGAATGACTGGCTCGGTGATTAAAATTGATTCAAATAATTATTATATTTACGCCGTTTGAGATGTGTCCACTGTTTCATTTTTTTTAAAAGCAACGATTCATAGCTATTTTTTCTACCAGTAATAAAGAATCTTGTTCTTATAAAAAAAAAAACAATAACTATGTCATAATAAATATAACGAACTGTGGTAATAAAAGATGGCGTTGTTATATTATGTACCGAGTATTTAAAAGTGCAATTTGCGATTCTGGATCTAAACCATAACATTGGAGCATTCTAAGTTGGTTTTTGTAGACAATGCGACGTGTACAAAATAAGTTAGGTATTAGAGATATGTCTTTCTTGTATCAATATATTTATATTTTTTATATAATTTTGAAATAGAGTCATCCAAAACAAACCTAATATCCAGTGATGGATTAAGCAATTGGGAGTCCCCAGGCGCAATATCGTTATTAGGATCTGTCAGGTCCCAAGCTCGTGCCTTGTGCGCTTATGGCGTAATCGCCACTGCTTGCGTGTACTTACGTTGCGTGGCCACTCAAGTTTACTCTTATTTTCAAGTCTTAAAACTATGTATGCATTTACATGTGCACTTACCAGGAACAAAATATGTTACGAAGTGTATAATATATTACGTTCTATCGTTTATTACCATAATTACAACTTAACTTTGCTTTTACAAATTTGTTATACCTACTAAAAAGACTGTAATACATTGATTGATGAGATCATTATAAAATGTTGTTTTTGAACCAGTGTTATAGTTAACATTTACAATAATTGAATGTTGTATTTTTATAATATAATATTTATACTAGAATATTATATATTACGGAGGTCACTACTGGAGGAAGTATTTTTATAGATTATTTATTAAAATGTTAGTAATAAACTTTGTAAATTGTTTTTCCAGTGTTTTATTTGAAATACATATCCAACAATGATACATATTTGGATATTGATCTAAAGCTGCTGAAATTTTAAAAATTGCCGGTTATGAATGTTTGTATGTGTATAACATTATCCACTGATAACGCTCTTGTTTTATCCTTGAAATAATATAAATATGTTCAGGTGAATACAGCATAGCACTTCCATATGTCATATAAACCGACACTCGTAATATTGGTTTGACCAATAAAACAAATACATTTTATCATAGAACTTGATAAAAATAAGATAAATGATAATTACTATTCAAGTGAAAATAATGCATTTTTGCACAGTGACTCATCAACGAAGACATATTCATTTCATTTATTATTTAACCATCTGCTTTTTACCATTTCGCTTATCATTAATTTAGGCATAATCTACCAAGATCATAATTTGATTGAGTGCATACCTAAGTAATTATCTTATATTATTAAAAATATTGCTTTAGATTAAAGCAACATGTATTTCTTTTCTTATCAACATCAAAATTCATGAGTAAGTAGCTAATGGCAATTAGCCAATAAATTTGACTGACATTATCTATTTCTCGTAAAAACTATATTTCCACTTTACTAGCTATTGGTAATGAGTATAATTCTGTACTGTGTGCTAGAAAATGTCTAAATACAGAAAAACTTGAAACATAATTTATTTACACGATGATTGGATTTAAATTTTTTGCTTATTAAAACATGGCTTCTAGTATGTTTTCACGAATCTTAAAGGAATTTATAATTTAGTTTTAGAATTGATTTTGCTCATTTAAAAAAATATTTTTTGTACAAATTCTACATTTTTTATAAAGACCAGGGCTGGTTACACTCTTATTGAGCATTATTAACTGGTATTCAATGCATTTATACCAACAATTGATAGTTGAAACTTTAAGAGTGATTAATTTTGTTTAATTTTGTTTAACCCTACAAGTCACTAACGGTTAGGAATTGCAACTCGGATATCCGGATATCCGATATCCGGATATATCCGGCCCTTTTTAACTATTCGATATCCGGATATTTGGGAAAATATCCGGATAATATTCGTTATAATTTTAATATGATGTAATAGTATTGAAATGTGTATTTTCTCTATCTAAGTCATTACAGAAGTGGGAAAAGATTTAGTCAGGATCAGCTGATCATGAAACTTTGATCGTGAAACATCTTATTTGCGTGCGAGTTCTTCAATTCATTACTGAAAACCTAGCAATCGAGACTGTCTACATAGAAACAAAAGCAGCCTGTAATTCCTTGTTTATTTAAATATGTTAAAAAATATTTTGCTTAAAATTTTAATAATTTTGTATAAAATTTTAGCCATGTCAAGACGCTCGGAGTATGGACTCATTTTAAGAGAAAAGATAATAATTTGCAGTCAGCGGTGTGTAATAAATAAATGTGGGAAAACTATTAGATTCAAAGGATCTTCAACGACTCCTATGATAAATCATCTAAAACATCATAATATTAGTGTTGTTGAAAACACTTCTAACAATAAAACCAACATCAGGACAAATTAAAACTAAATTAAGATCAAATTTAAAATATGGTACATTTAATGCTCTCTTATTTTTAAAATATGAATAAATGACTTATATTACGAATGAACTCGTTTTTAATGTATTATTTTAGTACATAAATTTATATATGTAGTAATGTTTTTTTATGTTCATACTTACTGAAACTATCCGGATATCCGGATATATCCGGATAGTTTCAATTTTACTATTCGATATCCGGATAGTTGATAATGACGAATAGTTGGAATCCCTACTAACGGTCTACACCCAATTAAAAATTGAAAGTTTATATTGATATTTTGATTCTTCAATTGATATTGGATCTATATAAGACTATGGAAAGGGGAAAATTATATTTCTTGTTAGTAAAGACATCACCTCTCATCGATGTGTCATTAGCATGTAGGTTGAGCACATAAGCAAGACATTGGTGAGTCGCTAGCGGTAGAGCGGTAAAACAGGTGGATTTTTTATGTAGCAGAAATTTTCTGAACTGCAAGTAAAAGCAATCGGTTGGGAAATTTATACGGAGGAGGGGATGTTAATGGTTGTAGCTGATTTGGGCTTCACGGATTATTTAAATATTTCAGTAAACAATGAAAAATGTTGTTACATATAACATAACTGAGCCAAAGTGTGATCATTCAAATTTTTATAATTAATCAATAATCACCAACCATTGCATGAGGATATATTTTTCCCAAGTGAATTTGTTTTGGTATATCAGGTCATTTTTGAAAGATTCTCTTTGTTTATTATTATAATCATAGGATTTCCTCAGTGCAACTACGAGACGCTGGAATATGAGGAAGCAAAGAGGTTGATTGGAGACAGGTGATCATTAAGGCACTGTGAGTAGTCCAGAGTGGACAGAGAAAATGGTAAGAAAATAATTGGTAGATAGTAGATTGGATTATGTTTCAAAATTAGTCATATAAAATAATTAGGTATAATTTTGCATATTTTAGGAATGCTAATAGTTATTAAAATCAATCGATTTTACCAAATCTAATATATTTTCATACACATCTACTTCAATAGTGATCTTTATTTGCTTATGTATGAACGTCAGTGGCGGATACAGAAATTGTCCCAGGAAGGGGCCATTCAATTTGAAAATAAACATGATACATAACTCACATTAAAAAATGCATGATTGTATGTATTTTATAAAACAAACTAAACAATTAAAAAGCCCATTTCACAATTAAGTTTTAATAAATTAGAAATATGGAAAATAAATTCTCCAAGGGGGAGGCCATGGCCTCTCCCTTGGATCCGACAATGATAAACGTAATCGAATATTTTTTATTACATTATATTTGTTATAGATAAGTAATGTAATACAAAAAATTGCATTTCTTTGAATAAGTTGTTTTCGTATTACAAAATGAAATATTGTTGATTTTATTATTATGAAGCAGAATAAATCCAATCTTTATTTCAGTATGTACTTACCTACTATGATAGGTTATTGTAAAGAATATAATTTTATTTTATATTCACACCAAAGAGGTTTTTATATGTGCTTTTAGGAACGCGCCAGTAAACACATGCCAAAATTTTTGAAGCCGCCATCTTTCATTACATGCCAAACTTAGAATGCGATAGTTTTTGTATATATTGAAATAATTAAACGCAACGTATTTTATTGTATTCCAGTGTTCTATTTGTTGGTGACTTTAACGCTTAGATCCATTGCAGACTGGACATGTCATCGAATGCCAACATATCGGAGCAAGCCAAACGAAAACAATACGATAAATTTGGTTTTTTGGTAGCCGCATATTCCGAAAAAGTAATTGACGGTGGTTCTCCCGGCGAATTGGAGAAACGATCTTCCTTTGACCGAGAATTTTCAATAACAAGCTTAGATGGTAAAGATTCTCGAGCGGACGGACAAGATCGCAAGCGGCGTAATTTCAGTCCAGAAATGGAAGACTTTGCCGGCAATCGATCAAATAACAGAAATGATTATGTCGATCGTCGTCCTGACAATTGGGAAGCTAGTTTTAATCGCCCGCAGAATGCTAATGACATTGCCCCACCCCCTGCACCAACTTATATGATTGATGTAAGTTTTTGACCAATTTTAATTCATGAATTTAAATCTTGTATTGTTTCACCTTTGGGGACCCAGTAACTTAATTAGTATAAATCCCTCACTGTTTGAAACAAAACAATGTGAATTTTATTAAATATAATGCTTCTTATAAGAGTAGTGTATTTTTACTACAAATTCGTGAAACAAGATTATGGAGACATCTAGCATTGCTAAAAGTTTATTGAATAAATGATAATCAACCACACAACATGATTGATACAGTGAAACTAGGTCCCTCGATAAATACGTAAACGTCTCAAAACCCATAACTATAATCTTTTAAAAAAATAATAAATAAAATATCAGAAATTTTTGTCTAGAAGGAATTGCTCAGGTTCGCTAAAACTAGACTCCATAATTTCTTATTTGGTAAATATACAACTCTTCTCCCTAAAAATGTACATCTCAAAAAAAATGCAATCTCTAGAGATAAGAGATTTCCGGATAAGAAAATAACAAAATACCCAACGTTGGAATCAAGTAATATGACGATTTAAGCGAATTACGAAATATCACTAAAATTCAGCACCGTGTTTCAAATTTGCTTATATATTGTTTTTATTGTTTTTTCTTAGCTCCATGGATTCCCATGTAAGATTATTCTGCATTTTTTCATTTATAATTAAATTGCCTACAGACCTGGATTTTTACTATTGGCATTTAGTTTATTTTCACATAGAAAAAAAGTAGCAGGGTGTAAAAAATATTTACCCCTTGGTTTTTTTATTATTATTACAGTTGACGCACAAATTGCATTTTTCTTAAGAACAATTGAGTTGAGAGTTGAAGTTGCTAGTTCTCGGTGTTTTGCTATGCCAATGTGCGTTTCTTCTGGATTTCTTTCTACTCCTTGAATTATGTTCACTCTCTCAGCTAGAGTCCTAACTTTTGGTACTTTGTTGTTATACGTCAGGTTCTGCAAAATGCAACGGTCTCCAGTGCACCTACACATTCAGATGGAGTGTTACTCGACCGATTCAAAATATAAAAATAACATGTAAAACTACCCTTTTTTAAAAGCTCTTGAACATTGTTTCCCAAAATGGAGCATCGACTTATTTTTAGTTAATAGTATGCGTATTCAAGAAAACTAATATTTCTTCATAGTTTTTACTATACAAGAACAGAAATACTCACGAAACATTTCCAGTGTTCCATTCTGTCACTTTTTGCGGTGTAATGTAGTTAGAATTAAGTGAATACTCATCGAATACTTCCGAATCTTGGATATAATGTACTTGCTTGAATTTTTGATTTATCGAGATTTTGAATAGTGAATTATGTTGCCGTCCGTATCTATCGTAGGCTAGTCGATTTGATCGTTAACGGCTTAGAAGTTCAGCCACCTTACGGAAGTTTATAAGCCAAGAGAAAGATAACATCACCTACGACTCTGCTACATTCTATTTTTCATTGGGTTGAATTAACTCATATTTTTATCATTGCGGAATTTTTACAAAGTAATTAAATTGACATTGTATTGTGATTACAGATCTCCATTACAACTCTATAGCTTCTAGAGATTCTAATCAAATATTCTAATTAATTTGTCCCTTTTGATATTTGATAAATTATTGTATCAAACTATATCAAAATAAATCTCATTGAGCATCACATTATATCTTGATATAATCGTTATTATTTATTTGAACATAAATAATAGTCACTCAAGACTCTTGCCGTCAACTAATATGTATGATGCCTTTCTCGCTAGAAATATAAAAAAATATATATGATGTGAATTTGGCGGTCGGCTTTGAAAATTCAATTTTAATTTAAAATGAAAATTGATAATATTGCTATTCCGACTGGATGTTACACGTGTTTCGCCTCTTTGAGAAGCATCTTCTTATGAATAATGTAGACTTAAATTCTAATTCTAAATGACAAAAATGAAGGGTGGGATATGTTTTTGTTAAGAATAAATGTATTTAAAAATAATATGATTTTCGATTTCAAATCATTTTAATACATCACTACCTTAAAGCAACTGTGTGATAAGTCGAAAATACTAGTTTTGAGATAATTGAACTGTAAGATTTGTGTTGCACTTTTTAAATGAGGAATTATGGTTTTTTTGCTACTCCGACACAGCTTTTTTAAAAAATCACACTGAATTGTTACACCATCCATTATTTTTTTAATATAGCTATGATATATTTTGTTGAAAGATGAAAAACATAAAACTACCCGTGTTATCTCTAACACCTAATCAATTTACGAAGTATTTATCTATCCTTTAGTAATAATTTACTACATTGTTTTGCAATTTTACAGATACTAACAAATGCATTCTTTGTATTTGTAGGAATTCTTTATCTGTGAATTCGCATGTGCAAAAGTAATAGCGAATAGAGGTTTTAAAAAATCCTTATCTTTGAGACAGTAGGCATATTTGTCCAAGGTTGAGAGTAATATATTGATAAAGTTGGCTTGTATTTACCGTATTCCATAGATTAAAAGATGCATTATTTCTTTCAAATACGTATAATAAAAGAACATATCGCAAAATCTTTATTGCGGAAAAATACAATGATGATTAAAGTAATTTATGTTTTTCACTTGTAATATATCACCATCACGGTATGATGTAACATATTAAGATGTAGTTATCGAACTTTAAAAATCACTTGTCGACTCAGGGCTGTTAATTGATTTGTTTACCAAAACACCTTCGGCTACAGTTGAGTAGTGACCTGAAAATATGTCAAAATCTCCATTGATTTCAACTGTACAAAAATTACCTTCTCCACCAAATAAGTTTACAACCCCATTATTCGGAATCACCAAAATAGGTCTAATAATCAAAATAATGTGTGATTGAAATATTTCACACTGAAAGATCTTTTATTTATATGCATATCCATACGACTTTAAAGGTTAAGGCAGACACGGGCAAACTGAGGCCCGCGAGCAATATTATATTTTTGAAAAAGATTCACGTTTTTATCTTTTTACGCCTTTTAAAAAAAAGATTGAAAATAAATGTAATAATCGTTATTTTTGGATCAACCTATATATGTGAACAAACATTTGCAATCATAAACCTCAATAAAAACTCTTTATGATTAAACATCACCGATGAACATTTACAAGCAGTTTTAAGAATCTCAACTACAAAATTAGCACCTGAATTTTAAAAAAATGTGTAAACCGTAAAACAGTTCCATTCCTCTAAATAGATTGTTTTTGTTTTCATGATAACAAATAGTGTTCATATAAAAATGGTATTTTACTTGCGGCCCGCTGCTCATTTTGAATTCCAGAATTTGGACATCCATCCGAAAAGTTTGCCCCTTCCCCCCTGGATTAAGGCATTATATAAAACACTCTTTACTACTAATTCTTCATTTATTTATTGTTAAGATCAAGAGCGGAATCACACAACACGAGCATGTTCAATTCGTTCATATTGAGCAAAACCGGTCCTGAATTAACAATAAAATGTGGAATTAGCACAAAAGATTGTTTTATTATTTTTTAAGCTTTTACACAATTTACTGAAATTTTTTTTTTTTTTTAAACCATGTCCGCTCCCAATGTGAAGCATATGGACTCCTAATGGAGTTTATCTCAACAGAAGTTTTCTATGAGAACTGCTTGTTACTCAGTTGCTCAACCTCCCTTTTTCCAAAGAGAGTAGGAATAAAAGGAAAGGGCTAGGACAGGACTAGTGGTTAGCTAATCACTCTCGATACGCCCTGTCCATAGGATAGGATGGGTGGGAGGGAGGAAGGAATTCAAGACATCACATACATCCATGCCTTTAAACAGAAATTCATAAATCGATTGAAAAATCAATTTATAAAACTGTCCGTACTGGGATTCGAACCCGTGACCTCCGTAGTAGTAGCCAACGACGTTGACCACTTGTCCACACAGGCAGCAACTGTCATTTGAGTAGTGCTTATGTGTAAAGTTTTAATCGTGTTTTGAATTAAAAGAAGTCAATAGAAATAGGATAAAGTAGAAATAATTAAACTATTTTTTTTCTTTTCCGTGCAGCCTATGAATACCCCCTACCCGGTGACAAATGCATACGGGCAGTTCACCCCGGCGCAGTTTGCCAACTTTTTGGACATTCCTCCGCCCTCTATACTTCCTGTCACCAATCCGATGAATATTCCTCCCCCGCATCCCCCGCTTCCGCCGCAGCACATGTCGCCATGGGGACAGCAGGCCCTGATTCTTCCGAACTCGCTCGGCGCCCCCGATGATCCTCTCAAGAGAGAAGGTAAATATGCAAGCTTTTTCGTATGCGTTCATAATGTAGACGTTAATTGAAATACATCCAATCAACTGTTCAAAGACTTAACTGAATTGAACATAAATTTGACCACACATTACAACTGACATTGACATCTGTCAGTTGTGACGATACTTTTTAAGTGTACGTGAAATTGAAAAAAATACAAATTGTATTCATCCATGTTACTACTTATGTGATAACAGTCTCAATTTCATAAAAATCAACTCTTAACTTTTCATAAAAATTTTCATACCAATGTCATTGAATGAAATTTTTGCTGTTGTACGTTGAATATTTCGTCTCTCATAAATCACTCAAAACTAGGTAAAAAGACATCTACTATTAAGTTTTTTCAATCGCTACTTTCCTGTATAAAAACAATGTAGATATTTCATCAATCAAAAAATGAATAATTTATAAGCGCATGCATATTATGATGTGTAAATCGTTTATGTAAGGTAAGTAAAGACAGATTAGATGGACTTTTTGTCTATGATTCAACATGGAGTCCGTGGAAACACTCGAGCGCTTTTTTTTTCTTCTAATTGAATGTATTATACTATTGAATATATAATACATTGAATTAGATTAGATTAATATAATATTGAACTACATTGAATGTATGAACTATATTAACCTTCTAGCTGCCGTAGATAATTAATAGTAATTACCTAGCACGCTGGCTATAATTTCTAATATTAATTTAATTAGTTATTGATGAGATAACTCGTCTCTGGTGTGTTGAGCACGAAAATTTTTATGAGATATCTCGTCTATGGCAGCCATCGAGATAAGAATTGTATTTATCAAACGGACTCTTTTTCACGTATTGATTTCTGAATTTGTATCCAAAGAGAAATTTTCATTTTTTCGGCAAAAAGCAATACTTTTTTGTATATATGCGCTGAAAATAAAATGGTATAATAAGTTTCGATTCATTAGTCATGACTGGCGAAGTTCGCCGTAAATTATCTGGCATTATAAATTTGCATAGTCATAGTCATTTTTATCCAGTAAAATAATTGCTTTATCTTTAAAAAAATTAAACACAAAAACTGAAATAATCTCACTGAGTGAATTTGTAACTCGCTTGTTATTCAGTAGTCATCGTCGCTCTTGTTGTTTATTATAAGTTTAAAAAGAGTATGTGATTTATAGAAAAATATTATCTGTAGTGTCATAAAAGTTTTTTAAGATATATATTAATCATCCTATATTTAAAATCACCACATTTCTAAATAATCTGATTATCATTTTTTATCTTTATCTAAATGCCATGTTGAGTCAATGGCATTTCCGAATGGCGGCTTTAGATTAAGTTGTTATCACTGAAATATGATATTGATCGCCAAACATCTAAATACTGTAAATACTAAAAATGAATAAATATGATCCGAAAAACAAAAAGAAATACGCTGGCTATTGTAAATATAATCCGAAATAGCTGATAACAAACAAGTCTATCATCAGTATTTGCTGCATATTTATTTTCACCATGATGTGCATGCCATTATATTCTCGAATGGAAGTATAAAATTTTTACAACTCTCCCTATGCTAAATGATATTATTAACCTTAAAATGAAATCCTCGTTGAAGAAGGCTACAAAATTTATTCTTATTTATTCATTCTTATTTAAAGTTTGTGATTCATATTACTATTTGAGACGATTGATAGCTAAAATGAAATTACTTCTGCTACTTACTTCAAGGAAAAATTACAGGTAAATACACCATTGTCAATTGTTAATCTTGCCAAGAAGTAAAATTTACGTTTGTATTAAAACAACAATGAGTATTCGAAATTAATTTGGTGACTAACTCCAAATTGTCGTCGATTTCAAACATAGCATTTTAAGATAGTTCCGTTTTTATGAACTCTGTTGGTTCTTTCGCTTATGAAAAGTTTCAGGACGTGTAAGACAAATTGATTGACAAAAAATGACTGAAGCTTGTTGAAAAATCCAAATGTAAAATTTGCTTTCAAAATCTGAATCCAAATTATTTATAATAAGTTATACTAGAACTATTTTCATCATATATTCCAATTCTTTCAGATGAACTCTTCGATAATGATTATATAAACGTTTCCTCTAGGATACGATCGGTAAACTGCTGAGTTTTTGCAATTATCGAGGAATTCTCCATCACGCAAAAATGCCGATTCTCACCATAAACATATCTGAATTTATTGTTTGCTTTTTGAATACGTTTTGTTTTTGGATGTCGCTTGTTGTATTGAATGGAATTTTATTTATGCCAGCGATCGCGTCGGAAATGCGAAATCAACGCGCCACCCTCGCCCATCAGAAAGAGGGCTATATTCAAAAGGCGAAGGTGTTGAAAAGGGAGCTGGAATCTTTGAAGGCGCAGCGTACTGAACTTCGGGGAGACTCTAGGCGCTCGCCGAGTCCTGATAGTCAAAGATTCTTGAAAGAGAATGCCAAGCTTCAGGTTGGTTTAACCAGAAGTTGATCTATAACAAATATGTAATGTTTTGAAAATTAAATATTTTTAACTTCATAAGTTCTCATGCTGTGCACAGTTTGTATTCATAAATATGTTACGATCGATGGTAGTAAGGTAACGTTGGGTAAATATCACCGATCATAATATTATTCTGTTTGTAAACCACTCCACTGGACGCTATTCAATTCTGTACCTAAAATGAAATAGTCCTACGCTCAAAAGTTGCTTTTGAAGGAATTTACTCGATAATAAATAACTACCGATTGGTAGAACCATGTCTTGTATACTTACTGAAGCAGCAGTAAACAGTAATTTTGAATCTTTACAGTGTGGACTTTTTATAAAGGTAATACTTTACAAGTGAACTCATAATAATTTCTACTGGCTGCGAGTTATAACTGCTAATAGATAGAGACCCCTCTTCAGTTTGCATCGTATGATATGCGTTGGGTATTCCATCCGAAGGAAAATGATTCACGTATGTGATTTTGAATTGATGTACATTTTGAACACTTATTTATGCAATCGTTACGCTGAGGCTTCACGGTGTTCACTGAGATGTTCGTTTGTTTGACAATTTCAGGCGGAGATTCAAAACAAACTCAAGACAATGAACAATGTCATTGATATGTTGAACGGAATTATCGGTGAAAAGTCCAGCCCTCTGGAGACCAAAGAAAAGTCGAAAGGCCGAAAGTCCACTAAAAGCAATTCCTCTTCTCAATCGGACTCGTCTTCGCGCAGCTCCTCTGTCGAGACAGATAAACGGACGTCTCAACGCGCTAAGCGTAAATCAAGGTACTTTGCAATTCCATTCTGCTTATTACAATGTCCATCTGGTATTTTTCAGGTTGCATAACTGAACCGCTTTCTAATATTTACATTTTTAGGCTATCGTGAACATCATTGCACTCTCAGTGGCAACTGTTAAATGAATATTTTTGATTTACAAAATAAATCTCATTGACAATTCATATAAAACGAAAAAATTGTTGATTTCGTTGCTGCTAAAATAAATGACGATGTGTATATTAGAAATATTACAGTACCCGTGCTAGATAATTAACGCCGAATCTGTTGAAAGGGCATCCTAGATTTTCAATTCAAATTTGAAAACTAAGTTTTATTTTGGATTATGGTTTCCCGCAACTCTATCATCGTGTATCGTAAGGTCATGATTATCGACAGTGATATTAGAAAATCAAAAATTGCAGGCAGAATCCATTTGCGATGAGGGGCTTGAATTCTTTACGGGTAACGTCCATATTTTGTCAATTTTAATATGGTAATAGCTTGGATGTGGAATTATCCCCCAATCTCAATATTCTATCTTAACCATATCGAACAAGGAGTGTGAGGGACTGATTAACAATCATCGTTCGACTAGGAGCCTATATCGTCCGCTTTACTTGCAAAATACATATCTACCTTTTTTTACAATAAATTGTTCCTATTCACTAAACATAATCTATTCTTCTAGTGTGTTGAAATTATCTACGATTATGAATATATATTATATTTAATAGTGTAATGTCTTTCGTAAGTGGATCTCATGATTTTTTTAAATTTACAATATAATATTTAGTTTTCAATATGTGACAAATTCGGGTATAATTTTCTCCTTTTCCATATTTTGTGTATTTATTTTTTTTTACTTTACCTGTTTAAAAGACTGGAATATGGGTGTTGAATACAATGTTATTTTTTTAGTATAGAATATCTGAATGTATATCTATTGCAGTGAAAAATTATTGTGGACCACCATTTTGTGAAGATTTTTGTGTTAATTATTTTTTATTGAATTATATTTTGTATATGAAATTTACTAAGTGCTTTTTGTTGTATTGTGTAAAATTTAAAGTTGTTTTTTGCAGTATTGCTTAGTGAAATGTACCTATGATTATAACAAATAAAATAAACGTAAAAATGTGTTGCCTATTTTCCCATCTGTGTTTTGAATTAATGATTGTGAATATATTGCATCACATCCAAAAAATCAACTGTTTACAATTTCAGGTACAATGAAAATCAGTTATAATGGCTTACAAGAAAATGTATTTGCTAAATTGTTTTATCACATTTTATCTATGTAAGTGAAAAGTTAGATTGAATTTTGTTTTACTGTTGCTTTTTCATTCTTATATTTGTTTCTGGCATTTCTCTTCAAGATGGCTCACATTCATTTTTGTCTCAGTGATTCGTTAAAAGTGATAATATTGCGAGCAAAACGATACATCATCTCAGTAAAAAAAGTGATGAATTTCAGACTTCGTATTTAAAATTGCTTAATTTTAATCAATCCTTATATGGCTCATACGACCCCATAGTTATATTGTACTCTCATTAGAAAATATTTTCTGATATACACTTCAATGATTTATTTGTTTTTTTTTATAAATACGTGCCCATTTGCAATGAAGCATATGGAATATTCATGAAGCTTATCTGAAAAAGAAAATTAGGGATAGAATAATGGTTAGCTAATTGCTATCGCGATGCCATGGTTTTAGGATTGGATGAGTGGAAGAGAATTTTAGACATCCAAACCGTCAGACAGAATTCCATGAAACTGTCCATACTGGGATTCGATCATACAAGCACCGCAACCGATATTGACTGTGACCATTCGATCAAAGACCTGGCAACTATTACATAGTTATAGTTTATTTATCGATCAAGAGCCAGGCTTCTTGCAGAATACATACCAACGAGTGAATTTTTTTTCTTAGCTTGCGTCATCCATTTTCATTGTATATTTAAGTTTTATAACTGGTTTTCACTGTACACTGATAAACCTAATTATCCTAGGACAAACTAATTCCGAGTGTATTGTATTTGTCTTATATTGTGTTTAAAATATATGCAATGTTTCTATTAAATTATTACAGATAACTGTATCCTATGATAGTTGATATTTTATTATTTTTCAGATATCTCTTTTCACACTGCAGTGTAAAAATATTTTCCAGTAAGGGTATCTTCCAAAAAACATTATACATATTTACTGCTATTTAAAGTTTAGTAAGGGAGATTATATTATGTTATTGTAATCCACCGTCTTTCACAGGTCGATTCCGCGGTCCGAATCCAGCGACAAGAAGTTCAACTTTATTTATTACGACCCCGAGATGCACTGGTGCCGGCTCTGTAATGAGTTTCCCAAGTCTGCTAAAGAGTACCTGAATCATTTGCACACGCCACATCATCACAAGTAAGCTGGCTGGTTTAGATTTAGTTTTCATAAACATAAAACCTTTTTGCTGTATATTTATTAGAATTTATAGACTATTTTCCTACGTATATTCTTCAGAATAACCTCTCAAAATAAAAATTTGAAAAACAATCAAAAGAATTTTAACTTTCGTTGCCCTTGTTAGATAATCCAAAGAATAATCAACTAAAATGCTTAAAGTATTAATTGTAATTGATTTCAGGGCTGCAGCAGTACATATGGAAGCACCTTGGCACAAGGGTCCTAACGTCAACGAAGGAATGACTAATTATCCCGGTGCACCAACTAAAAGGACACCTATCAAAGGTTAGTTTATTAATTTCTTGAATAACACTTGTGATTTCCTGGCATTTCTGGTAGTATTATGGAGATTTCAGTTTTCTTTTTCTAAGATGCTGAACTGATTTTTTTAAATATTGAAATACAGGTAGTCCTCGACATACGACCGAGATTCGTTCCTGAGCTTTGGTCATATGTCGAATGGGTCGTATGTCGAATTTCATAAAAAATATGTTGTTGTTGCACACCAAATATGGTCTATGTGACGATTTTATGAAAATTACCTAAATATACATTTTTTTCTCAACCTTCTAAAGTATGAACCATGTAACAATAGAACATAAATGAGATAGAAAACAAACTATGTGCCATCATTTAAAAAAATCATTTAAAATGAACCATGTGATCTTACTGCACATTACGAGGTCTGCACGGGCCAAAATTTTACAAAATTACCTGGTCCGATTCCGAAAAACTCAGGCCCGAGCCCGAGTCTAATACCGCACTTGTTACCCGAACCCGATCCGAAGCCCGAAACTCCTTATTTTAGCTCGCTGAAAAATTTGAAATCCTCGATTTGCTATACTTTTCTCCAGATTCTCTCTGAAAGTCCTTTTTTTTTTTTTAGCTCACTGAGGAATTTGAAATCCTCGATTTGCTATATTTTTTCCCAGATTATATCCGAAATTCCAAAGCCCGGCCCGACCCGAGCCTGACTCTCAATTGCGCTTACCCGCCCGAGCTCGGCCCACGGGCCGGGTCGGGTTAGAGCCTGCGGGCCAGGCCCGGGCCCGTGCAGACCTCTACTGCACATGTACTCGGGTATGTGGTTCATATTTTACAGCTATGATTTCACTTAAAGTAGTCGAAATTTCAACATCTTTTTTATTTTTTAATATTTGGCATTACAGCTTATTCAAATGTGCCAAATATTTTAAAGTTAAAAGATCATATGAGATAAACTATGAGAATTTTATTGTAAGTCATTCGAGATAAACTCAAAGTAAATTGACATCACAAACACCCCCGTAATGCAAAGTCTATGGGAATAAGATTTTCACACAAATAAAAAGTGATGCATACAAATTCTTTATGTAGTCAGAAAATAACAAAAGAGAATCTCCTGCACATATTTCACAGTTTTTGGAAAGCGAAAACTTGGTCAGAGAAAACACCATACTTCCTGGGCTTTGTAGCAACGTCTGTCATAAAACATTATTTCCGGGAAAGCCCAGCAATCTTGAGGAAGAATCAAGGACACGATATATATATTGTTTTTACTAAGTCAGCTGTGTGCAATGGTGCCCCGTGATCCGATTCAATTTTTTTAAAATTGCTAATTTTTTTCGTGCGTAAGTGCGGATCGTCGTATGTCGGGGACTACCTGTACTGGTTTATTATTTGGTAATGATTTATGTTTTGAATCCCCATGCATTCAGATTCCTAAGACGGTTGTGGGATTGATATAACTGCTCAAGAACAAGTTGTGCTGAAAGACTTCTTAAAGATGCAGAATGCTCTCAAAGGGTTATCTTGAAACACTTTCTTAACTAGATAATAATGTGCTTGCAGGTCTACAATTTTTCGTTCCTTCAACTGCATGGTACTGCAAACTGTGCGATCTGTGGATAGGAGATCTTCACTGCGCCTCGGCTCATCTCAAGTCATTGCTGCATTCTCAAAACTATACAGTGAGTATACTAATACCCTAATGTAAAAAGTTTCTAACTTTTAGATGTCTAATATAAAATTTAAAAGCTATCATATCCAGTTGAAAAGCCCTTGTTTCAAATGGCATATCTTTGTGATAAGAAAAAAGATTACACAGTATATTATAGTTTCTCAAACTTTTTGAGCCCGTGGGCCCCGTTTGAGTCTCATATTTTTCCGTGGCCCCTTTACCTGTACTAATAAGTTTTTCGAGACTAATAAAAAAACCGCCTGTGTGGTCGATGTCGTTGGCTACCGCTACGGAGGTCACTGGTTCGAATCCCAGTACAGGCAGTTTTATAAATTAATTTTTCAATCAATTTATGAATTTCTGTTCAAAGGTATGGATGTATGTGATGTCTTTATTTATTTTTTATTTATTTATTTATTTAATTAACATTGCAAAAGGTTGACAAATTATAAATTTAAAACTTTTACAATGGAGAAAAAAAATAGTACAATTTAATATTAAAATCAGTAGAAAAAAAAATGGCAAAGAAGTCAACTGAGTAAGCTCCGACGAACTCTACTTTAATACATAAAAAATAGTATTCGTCGGTACTCACCCACGTCTACGTGGAATATGTCGACATCCGAAGCAATATTGTTGAACACCGTTAAAGCTCTCCCCAGTGGCATCCCCATTGGCAGGCTGGTTCTACACCTTGGGAGAACAAACAATTCATGTCCACGATTTCTCAAAAAATAATCAGGAACATTTAGATTCACATTCTCAAGAATGGTGGAATTCTCATTTTGGCCACGTATAAGTCGAAAGAAATATATGGCCAGATACATTTCTCTTCGAACATTCAAACTATTGAAGTTAAGCATGCCTAAGAGAAAGTCAGTTGGATAAAGCCATGGGTAATATCCATACACCCTCATATAGAGAATTCTCAAAAATTTCTTCTGAATCTTCTCCACCATAAGGGTATATTTCGAGCATCTTGGGGCCCAAACAATTGACCCACTCTCAAGTCTGCTTCGAACCAAAGCGTTGTACATTAATATTAGAACTTTAACTCCCGAAAAGACTCTGGTGGTACGGATGATAAAGCCCAACATTTGTAATGCTTTCTTGCAAGTAATCTCAATGTGATTATTGAATGTTAGTTTGCTCTCAAATTGTACGCCAAGATCTCTGACTTCTTGAATTTCCCCCTCCCAACCATCCTATCAATGGGGCGTATGGTGATCGATTAGCTAACCACTAGTCCTGTCCTAGCCCTTTCCTTCTATTCCTACTCTCTTTGGAAAAAGAGAGGTTGAGCAACTGAGTAACAAGCAGTTCTCGTAGAAACACTTATGTTGAGATAAACTTCATTAGTAGTCCATATGCTCCACATTTTGAGCGGACATGGTAAAATAAAATAAAAATATATAAGATAAACTATACTAAGAAAAACCACAACCTGCTACTGCTTCAAACTTTTGCCAGAGATGTACCAAGAAGTGAAATTCCTCAAAAAGTGGTTCCAATCCCATATCCCTTTTTTTATTTTTTTGGGTTCTGGTCTTTCGGAATCCCGGGATTGATCACTGGTGAAAAGTGTCGATTTGTTCTCGAACCCCTTTTTTTTGTAAATACGAGACTTTTTTTTAGCTCCTTTGAAAATCTTGTAAAATGACAGATCATAAAATTATTCAGAAGAGTGAGAGCTTTTTTTTAGCTCCTTCACTTAAAAAACTTACGTTTGCCAGCGATGAAGATTTTCGCGATAGATGATTTTTAGACGGTTTTTGCTTATAATATTTAGACTGGCTATGGCCCTCCAAACTCTGTTGTGGCTCCTGTAAACTGACATTTTCTCTGTGGCTCCCTTGGAACATGCTCTAGACCTCGGTTGAGAAACACTGCATAAGATGATGAATTGTTATAACCATGTGTAAATAACAGAACCAGTCAGACGTTTTTGCGAAAAAAACGTGGGATACCGTGCGTCATATCTGGAAATGATTCTTCAATTCTCCGTTAAAATAATGATTTGTGTAACAACATAAAAATTAAAAATAGGGCTAAAATATTTATATTGATTTTTCTATTCTAAATTAGAACTTTGCCGAGTTGAATCCACACTGGGAAATGGATTGGATGTCCGACAGGCAGAAGTATTTCGAGAAAAGTCGTAAATTGCCTGAAACCCCGGCGCCACCGCCCGCCCCAACGCCAGAAGTGCAGTATGCTCCACACACCATCTCTTTCCAGGCTGATGGCTTTCACACAAAACGCAAAAAGAGTGAGGATAATACTCCGGTAAGTAGGTTTAATTGAATTTCAACCATTTCTATTACAGTCAGCTGTCAGTGTGACTATTTGTATGTATCGTTTAAGACTTAAACGTTGCAGCATAGATTTGGACCAATTAAGTCTCATTAAAACTTTTTACCCAGAGCACGAAGTAGAGAATGGAGTGGAGATGGAGGAATAAGTACTTGAATGTCAGAGTGAAAGGATTTAAAAAAGGTCTTCTGCAATTTTCTGTCTAAAACTATTAGCTCCAACCTCGATTTTTTTAAAAATGGTCAATTGCATTTTTAACTAGTCATAATTTTGCCCACCACTGTACTGCCGTTGACCAACATATGTATATTTTTTCCAATGTTTATTGATTATGTTAAAAAAAGAAATAATATTCTTTATGTTAGCCTTTTTTTGACAACTCCAACTCCTCCCAAAATACTGCAAATCTACAACTCTTTATATTAATTACATAATCCCGAAAGAAATCCATTATTTTCAGACACTTTTGTTTGAGTTCAGTTTTTTGTCCAGACACAGTGAAGGAAACATCTTTGTAAGATTTTTTTCTTGTTGTACGGTTCATCAGATTTATTTTTATGTTATAAATCTTATTTTATTATTAAAGGGTAAAAACGTCGAAGCTCGAAACCAATGAAGAAAAAATTTGACATTTTATGCTGGTTTTTTTTGATTAGGATTTAAATGCGACCAAGGCCACAAACACCATCAATGAAATTTATAGACCATTCTTAACGCTTAAAAATGTAAATTTTGGCTTGGACGCTTTAAATTTGGCGACAGTAAAAGTACAGGTGCTCCAAAATCACAAATTTTGATAAAACTGCTACACTACAATCTTTAATTGAACCAGATCCTTGTCAATCAATCGAAGAATTATCACATAAACTCTCATCTTCGACATCAACTGTATACATTCATTTAAAACACATAGGAAAAATAGGAGTTTTTGGATGCCTCACCAATTTTATGCAAATTGAATAATAACGAATAAGCCAAAATCATCTGAGAAAAAAAAAACTAAACTGGAAAGCTCTATCGCATCCTCCATATTCCACAGACTTAGCACCTTCTGATTACTTCCAATTTCAATCTTTAGAGCATTCTCAGTTGACTTACTTGCCATTTTCAAATGGTTAATTTTTTCTATTACTTTTTTTTTTTAAATATTCTTTACATGTAAATAAAATTTAAAAAATCAAGCCAAAAACCATTTGAATTCGTATTTTCAGTCAAAACAGGACAGAAAAATTGCAGGGGAGGTTGGAGTTGGAGAATGATGGCGATTATATTTTATATTGAAAATTATGTTGTGTAAAAAAATTGCAAAAATAAGTTTTTAAGTTAAAAATCAAAAATTTTGGATTTCTTTCGGAATGATCTGTTATTATGTTGCTACTGCTTGCAAAAACTGCTCTAAACACTTATTCTTTTTTGTTTTTTAGGATGATGGGAAGCCTCCAGAAAAGACAAAGCAGCCCAAGAAAAAGAGCGAGAAAAAGAAAAAATCAAAGAAGAGAAAACATTCTTCGAGCGACTCCAGTGATTCTTCAGATTCTTCCGATAGTGCATCTGACCAGAGAAAGAAAAACAAAAATGATAAAGAAAGGGGTAGGTTAAATAATTTGTCAATTTATCCTGAAATATCAATCCATTTGGCGTGGGTGCTAGTATAGCGAGGAATGTTGCCATACTTGTTAACCTGTCATAAGCCGTCAGGCGATCCACAACATTATTGGTTAGAGCTAACAATTCTTACTTTTCATTTTCACAAAACTTCTCTACACCTTTTGTGCATTGCAGGATTCGACATATTATCATTTGCCTGTCATATTTGTTTTCACAGAAATACTAATAAAATAACTTATATGATACGTATGTATGAGATTGGATTTGAGAGCTGTAAGCGTTCAATTGTTTTCGTATTCGGTCAACAGCCTCGATAGCTTTGTCAGTCATTAATATTAAAGATTCTGTCATATAGTTTGCACCCACTTACCACATGTCAAAGAGTACACACGAAATCCTGTTGAAGCAAACAAAAGTGTTAAGCAACAAAAGGATACATGTACAGACTTTGTTAACGCTTTTACGACCGCAGATCGAAAAATCATCTCGCGTTTATTTTCGCACAAGTACCGCAAGATGATTTTTCGCTCTACAGTCGTGAAAGGGTTATGGATTTTTATCCGTTATTTGGTATCTTCATATACTTTTTCTTGTTGTTTATTTCTACTGATTTCACTGCAAAGGATAAATTAAATATCTACATTTAATCTCTAATTATAAGTCCATGTTTATCAGGCTGCTTTTCAAATCTTACTGAATTGATTTTGTTCGCAGATCCAAAAAATGCATCAGATAATCCACAAGACGGGAGTGGCATTCAAGCATCTGACGACCGCATGCTGTCGCAGTGGATGTCTTTGCAGGATAGCACTCTTACCGATCATGACAGGAAAATATTGGAGGATCTCAAAAACAGGTATGGCCTATTCCAATCTTTAATGGACGGTCAGTATGTATTGATCAATCTGCCAAAGCTTGTTTGTCTGTATAATGGATTATGATTGGTCAAATGATGCACACTTACAAACTTTAGCTATCCAACAAACTTAGTATAAAATAAAATGTCGTTTGAAATTCTTTTATTTATTTTAAAGATTTTTAAAATCATGTAAGAAAATAATAAAGCAGGCAATGGAATATGTGAGTCGTTTAATTATGAATTAATTTTTGAATGCAATCTGACTGGTGGTGTGATAATGTAAATGCATGTAATGCATCAACGAGGATGACAGATCGTCGTACTTTTATTTCCTTGCAATGAATTTTGAATGATTGTAATTTTTGTATAGGGTGAAGAGTCGCGCCGGAGAGAAGTCAGAGCAACGAGTTGATGGACGAGTAGTGTCCAGGGAACGAGAAGCCAGAGAGTTGCTCACCATCCGAGCTGAAAAGGAGAGGGAGATTATCAAACAAGAGAAACGTTGGGAAAGCAAAAAGGAAAGTAGAAACAGTTATGAAGATTCAGCCAAAGGCAGCAGACCTACCAAGAAGGTTTCTCCACTCGAGCCGAGAGACTTCAAACCCTACTCGAGCGTGCGAAGGGACAGAGATCAGGATCAAAATGAAACACATTTCGACAAACAGGTGGTGGAGAAGAGCAAGAAACAGTCCAACGCAAGCAATTCATCTGACTCCAAGAAGATGCCGTTCATAGGTAATTTGTCATTAATCAAATTGTTTGTTCATTTACATTTGTATACATGTAAATGTTTTCTTTGTAATCCACAAAAAAATAACTTTTTGTATGTAAATTATCGATCTGGATTCATCGTTTATGCTTTTATCGAACTCAGATACTGAAAATCCTTATTGCACTCGGTTTATCGACACCGATACTGCAATCCCTATGCACGGTCAGCCGGTACCGTATTGCCTTAATTAACTTTCACCTTTAATTGCTCATCTCTGGATATTCTTTGGTAGGAGTTGATGAAGATATTGTAGACTATTGCCCCAATTACAATCCTGACCTATAAGTCAACCGGAAAAACTTGACAACAAAGTCATCGGTCTATATACGAATTGGTCGGTGTGCTAATTTATTGTAAGAATATAATTTATTTCCATTCGACTCTTTATTTCGGGCATACACGCAAAACATTTATATATTTTGCCATTAGTGGATTCATACTTTAAGCCAGTGCTCCGCAACCTTTTCTCACCTGCGACACACCAAAATTCTTCCTAGAATTCCGCGGCACACCAAAAGCAAAAATATATAGGTATTAAATTGATACACAAATTTTACAATAAATTTTTGTTTTTTACGTAAATAATTATGTTAAGTATACACACATAAAACTACAATATATTAACTTTTATGCAATTTTAATAAGCATTATAAAATAATAACTAATTAATATGATACCTGCGCTTGTTTCAATGAACACAAAGGTTTTATATTCGGCTCGATATTTGACAACACAATCCGAAGTTATTGGTCAATTTTATTATTATTATGTATTTGACCGCGGCACACCTGTATCCGGCTCACGGCACACCAGTGTGCCGCGGCACACCGGTTGCGGAGCACTGCTTTAAGGTATCTCGATTGGATTAACAGGAAAGATGCCTCTCTACAAATCCTTGACGGTGAAACCCCCCACCAAATCGGAGGGACCTGAGAAGCAGGCCGTGAATAGTTTCGTCGACAATTACGAAATCGCCAAAAAGAAACGCGACGAAATAAATGCTCAGATACAGAAGTCGGTGACTGAATTCAAAGAAAAGTTGAAAACGTCATTGGAGGTTGCAGAAAAAGAAAAGGTCCTACTGCCGGCTCCGGGACTGGCGCATCCCATTTCACTCAGCTCGGGCCCTTCCCTACCTCTGTCTTCTTCGCAATTCAGCTCGAGCGCTGTGCTCAAGGCGCCGCCGCAGCTTCCGATGGCGAACAATTTTCCTCAGACTATTCATCGGTGAGCTTATTTTAAATTAACTTACATTATTCACACTGTTGCGTGAGCCTGTTTACTTTCTCCCTGGACTTTTTCTAGAAATTTAAACTGGACCAAAAAACCTCTATAATCATTATTATTGCATAAATTCTGTATTTATTTATTTAAAAAAATATCTTACCATTAACCTAACATGATTTTAAAACAATAATCATATTTTTTCCGTTTTTGTGGGAAATAGATATTGCATCTATAAAAGTAACAAAAACCAAAGACTATACACCCACCTACGTCCAGGTAAATCTAGGACCGCTACGCAGGAAATTGGAGCATGACTCCTTCGGCCCCAGAATTTGATGCTATATATCAATCAAAAGATTAATTGCATTGTTTCAAGTTGACAAACAAGTTGTTTCTATCATTTTTATGATGGAGATTTTGCTAGATTATGTGTTTCATTGTGAAGATGAATATATTATCAAAACTTATTTTTGTCATTGCTTCCTCGTAATATTATTGTGGAAAAAGTAACAATTACTTTCTTTATCTTCAGTATCTCTTCAAACTATGAGATTTTGGAGGCCCCACCCCCGCCCATGATATCATCAAACGCCACATCCATCGTCGGAGCGCCTCTTCTGCCCAAGAAGGCCAAACCTCAGCAACCCGGCGCCGCCGCTCCCGGGAAAACTGACGCTCTTCACAAGGATTTTCAAGACGCTCTGGACATCATATTTCCTTCGGAGAATGTCCAAAAAAACGAGCAAGACAATCGAAACGTTCAGAGTCAACAACCTGATCCTAATTTTGCAACCGGCGATCCCAACATGCACAGTATGATGCAGCACATGCCACCGAATATGATGGGAGGTTATCCAAATATGCCAGGCGCGATGCCCCCCGGATTTCCCATTCCTTACATGGACCCGAATATGATGCCGCCTAACATGGACCACAGCTCGATGGGGCCGAACATGGGAAACAATCCGATGGGCATGAACAGCATGGGGTCGAATCAGATGGGTCCGAACCATATGGCGATGATGCCGCCGGGACACATGGAAATGATGATGGGCTACAATAATTACCCCGGGGGAATTTATCCACCTGGGAGCATGTATGAGCCCATGCCGCTAGCCGATCAGCCACTCGACAACCAGCAGACGTCCAGGTCTAAGAAAAAAACTCAAGAGATGGAGGATATGGCGATGCTCGGAATCGATGCAGAAGATGTCGGAGCCAGTGGCTTCTAGGAGATAAATGTAATGCGAATTTTTTCACTTCTTATGATAAGTAAATAATGTCAATTCGATTCAAGTATACTGTATTTCGTCAACTATAAGACACGTGTCTCATATTATTGTTAGAATCTCTGGATTCGGTGTCTTTGTAATCGCTGTCAAAAACAGAAAAATCATGACATTACATCCGATGAAGCTTCAGGCGGACTGTGAGAGGTATATATTATACCTACAGTAGTATTTCGATTATCCGGACTAATTGGGTATGAAGGTATTTTGAATAATAGAAAAAAAAAAATCATAATTGACAATGAAAGACATGTACATTCAGTATGAATAGTTTTTATTTATCTAAGTTTACATATAGCTTAAATATTAAATTATTTTTTATAAATATAATTATATTGACTTTTTTTCAAAGCAGCTAGCTGTGCTTTTTGAAGCTGCCGATTTGCAAATACTTTTAAGACTTATAAATAAGTTGTCCCGAGTTACACTCTTCTTGGCTCTCAAACCACTTCATGGCGACATCTAAACACTGAAAAGCTTCAGAATGTTTGTATACATCTCTTTCCTTGGAAATCTCTTTTGATGATACTACTGTTTTCTTTTATGACATATCGGTAGTACTAAATGTATCAAAGATCAAATTTTCAATCGATCGAGCATAATCGAGGTTCTACTGTATTTTGTTAACGCTTTATGTTGTCATTATATGATTGCTTTATTAAAACGGAGTTTTCTTTATCTTTTTATTATTGGCATAAATATGTTTGCGTCTTGGAGTTGACGAAATACCGTAAATCAAGTTGCTTTGCCGGTTCAATATCATCTTGACTTGATATTCCCAATCTGTTAAAAATAGCTTTTTAACACGAGGATTACAACTTACAAACAATATATTTCATGCAGTATTGATGGTTACTTGCACAATTGTCAAAACACTTTTTTATTTGTTTTTAAATACCAATTTAATCACACAATAAACAACTGTCCCTACTGGGATTCGAACCTGTGTACATCGCAACCGAAGTCAAAATTGACTATTTGATTGCACAAAAAAAAAACCACACCATTTTTGCGGGTAAACAGGTGACACACCTAGACAAAAACTACAATATTTCCCAAATTTTCCCAGTGATCTAAGATTTTGATGAGTTATTAACACAAAAGCATATCTAAAAATTGACAAGTTTACAGGTGCATTAGATGAATTAAACTTTAGTAAATTGTAAGGATATTTTCGCATGTTTCATTCTGACCTGCCAAATACATACTATAAAAAAAAAAATATCCAAGAATTATTTTATTACGTTTGTAAGTAGAGAAAAATTCTACATACTTAGTAGATACGTTGTTGTGTTTAACTAATCCACCAGCTTATCAAATCGTCAGCTGGATGCAGACTAGCATTTTTTCCAGGGTGTGGATATGTGATAAAAACTTTCGACTCCAGCAATTACAAATGGTGTGACTTTTTTTTACAAAATTAAAGTGGCCAACAATATAGAACTTTGCATGTGTGTAGTGCAAAATATTATAAGTTTACTCCAATGCTGATATGCATATACTGAGTTTTAAACAATATTGGAAGTATTTTTTCTCAATATCTGATTTTTTTTCCAAATCTAGTCAGTAATTTTCGAATGGCAAATAGATAAATAGTTAATTACTGAATATTTTTTTGTAATTTATGCTGTCGTAATTATTGATTTATTTTGTTTCATTCCATGTATCGATTTCAAATGAATACAAAGACAATTATATGTAATTTTTCTGAATAAAATAATTTCAAAATCCATATTTTGTGTTTCTATTCGAAGGCTTAGGATTGCAGAGGTATATCTACAAAATCATAGTTTTCAGCTTATTATGGTATAACAGGTGATTTTCCTATGTGCTTCTAACAATATAATTTCATTTTTAGATATACCCAACCGTATTTTGTAAACGGTTATATGTACAAAATATAGCTTTGTGTTAGTAATAAATATGATTATGGCATTGCCGAAACCGAGCTTAACTTAAAACATGCAATTTTGTAGTTAGGCCTCTGTGATCCTAAGCCTCCGTATTTTATTTTATCTATGTTTGCTCTTAATGTAGACTGCTAGTAGAGTATGCATGGGAAATGTATTGATTGTTGGCAACTCCTGAATTGTAAGCAAACTGGTCATTTAGATTCATATGTTCGTGAATGATGCATATCTAAAATGGAATATTCCTAAAAGGAATGTTTAACGAGATCCTTTAGACCGAGCAGATTTTCGAAGGCTGTGCTTAAGAAAGCACTTACAGTAACGCATAACTCACTGCGTCACCATTTTCAAGTTCGGATTGGGGGATGGGCGAGATGAATGGAAAACTAGACAACTATTTTTAATCGTAGATTACAGTGCAACTCCGATCTACCATTCTCGCATTATTCGTTTTCCTGCATGGATCGTTTATTTTTAATAGCCCCGGCTAAACACCCATAAGAATAATGTTAAATAATCCCGCATTACTCATTTCTTGATTTACTGATTTCCTCGATCTAACATCTAAATATTATTCTGATTGACCGTTTTTGTTGAATATTTCTCATTTCGCATGAATATGTAGTCTTGCCTTGAATCTCGTTTTGTGATTTCTTTAACTCGCAACTAAAATGTCTAAATGAAGAAAACTAGAACTCTAGCTGAGAAAATAAAAATTCAAGACGTTGAAAAAAATCCAGAAGAAAAACAAAATGATATAGCAAAAAGAGTTAACTTAGAAAAGTACGCGAGTTTAAAGGTCTCTGTTAAAATTTACGTGTCAAACTACAAATAACATGAGCAACATAGTAGTGTAAAACCCCTATTTACACTAAAGTCGGGACCGTGTAATTGGGGGAGTGAATCTCATATAAAATTATGGATTTTGTTTTTTGTTTTTTCTGCGAAAAATGCAAAACTAAGATCTCCCTTAGTTATAATAGCAAATATGGACGATATATTTAGTTACTAAGTGAAAAAATGCAAAGCGTGCGCAAAATCCAGCACACAGTCGACCAGCTATGCGTGTATAGCCTGGCATGTGTTGAATACACAGACGCTAGTCAACATTTGACTGTATGCACCGCACAGACGGCTGTCTCATAGCAACGACAATGGAATACAACCGTTCAATTGGGAAATTCAGCGCATAATTCGGAGTATTGTAATTGGGGGTTCCACTGTATGTATTAAACAATTTTTATTTTTAAAAAAAAGTGTAAATAAAAGTGGTTTTTTAAAATAAAAAAAATATTTTATTATTTGACGATTTCCCGCCTTTTTCGTTTGTTTATTACTGTCCCTTAAGAAACGTAGAATCGAAGTTTCACTGTGTTTATAATCGAACAAAGTAATATAATAATAACATATAGTGGTATTGAGAAAGAATGCCAAATAACACATAAATAAATTTTGTAATCCAATTAGTAACTGAGTAAAAGTAATAATAAGATATAAAATCATTAGTAATTTAAGCCGAGAGCAAAATATAAATAAATGATTACACTTATCGACAGCTGAGAAATAAAATATTGAAATAGTTATAAATAAAATGTAAAAGTACTTTGTATGAGAACTAGCAACAGATAAATGTGCTGATAATATGAGGTAGATTTTTAAGGAACTATCAGGCAAAAGATGACCAGTAAATGAAAAACAATTTTAGAATAATATGATTGACAGTGTGAGAATATTTTGAAGAAATAGCAAATTTGGTTTCAAATTTACTGAATATTTTTTCACATCTACAAGTTGAGTGAGTATTCATGCCCTGATCTGAAAAGGTCATCCATTAGTGCCTTAAATGTGTATTAGAATTTACGTGATGTCTGGAAACTGTTGATAATGAACATAATTTAAATAATAATACACTATAATAATCAGGACCAGTTTTAGTGATAGAGAGAAGCGTTGTCAAGCAAATTTTCTCTTATTAATCTTCAGCAACGTTGTTGTCAAAAATGTTGGAAAACAATTAATTTTTTTCCACAATAATTAATACCATTATCTAAAAAGACGTCAATTGAGTTGTTATTTTTTTGTTTCGTTGCGTCACCAAAATGAGTTATTCCACTAAACTTGCTCTTATCTTGTTACTAATGTAAAACAATTGTATATATAGAAAATCACTTAAACTTTTAACAAATCGATAATTTAACATTTTCAAAGGAGTTGAAAATAAATTATTGATGGGTACAATTATAATTAGGGAGATTTTAAGCTTATATTGATACTGTTGAAGTGTTGAAAATTTATGTTCTATTCGTTATAAAATCAGGGTTGTGTTTCAGTGTTAAAATATAAATCTATCAAAGAATTACGATATAGATATCAATATATAGAACCTAGGCTGGCTCGTGGCATGTGCAAGGAATGCGGCGCACACAGGTACATAGGCGACGCACTAAGATTTTAGATTCGGAAATTCTGGGAAGAGATAAAAAAAAATGTTCCCATGCCTTTTCACTTAGGAAATTTCGTAAATTTTCCAGGATTTTGGATTCCATATAAAGGGTCAGGGATCGGATGCGCTACTGTAATCCACTCATTAAGATGTAGTTTCTCACACAGGCGTAGATATCCTCGAGCCGGCATTGTATAGAGCTAATATGACTGACACGTTGTCAGCAAGGTTGTGATGTCGGACTATTTTAACTGGAGTCGTGCTCGAAAAAAGACAAATAACTAATAATTCTTCTAAAAACAATGGATATTCAAATTGCTAGGGTCAAAAGTGGCATCACTGCATGCTAATAAACTTAAAAAATAAATTAATGACGTGCTTTAATCCATGGTCAGAGTCGGAGTCGTCTTATTTCTTCATGACTTCACAGCCCTGGTTGTCAAATTGAAATCTTCTTCTTCTTTGGCCATGTTCGCTCCCTATGTGGAGCATATGGTCGCCACGCGGCACCTCCATGTTTCCCTGTCTCTTGCCAATTGCTTTGCTTCCTCCCATGACATGCCAGCATCCCTCAGTTCCGCCGAGTACATCCTATGGATAGTACCCGACGGACGTCCGGGACGCCGGAATCCCACCGGTCGAAAGAAAAGGCAGGCAGGATTGAGGCTTTCCGGAGGCATCCGCAGCACGTGACCCAGCCAGTTCCAACGTCTCTCCATAACCACTGATGTGACAGGACAAAAATTGTACGCAGGTATGAAGGTAGGTACTTACGGACATTTGTTAAATTATGCCGCTAAAAACACTAAAGGTGGAAACATACTGCCGACACCCGACGCCACGTAAGCGTATTGGATGAGATCATAGCTACATATTTGCCATTGTATTGTATGGAACAGGAACGCACTGCCAACATCCAAAGCGACGCGACGGCAGTGCGTTCCTGTTTCATACAATACAATGACAAATATGTAGCTATGATCTCATAAGACACACTTATGTGGCGTCGGGTGTCAGCAGTATGTTTCCACCTTAAGAATAAATGAAGTTTATGAAAATTGTATATTATTCTAACCCGATTGTTTGGTGCTTTATTTCATTAGAAACCAGTCAGTCAACCCATTATTTTCATATTTTTGTTTTAAAACATAGCACTCAACTTAATATTCATAAAATAAAAACTCATTTGTGCTAATTGTGGGATATGTAAAAATGTGCGCACATTTGCACACCTTGTAGCGGTAACATTGCTCGTAATGCCATGAATAAGTTACCTATGTGCATCTCTCTGAAAACAGAAGCTCAAAAATTATTAAAAGTTATCATAGACAACTAAAATATATCATGTTCATCAAAAAGTTATGCCGTTAAGGATCTCGTACCGGAGAGATGTCGTCCTTTAGATGTTTCAAGATGTTTTGTACATAAATAAGTAATTGGTATGAGATTTATAGTGGGACTCCTGTAAGTAATCCGAAATGCGTATAAAGAACTAAGTGACTTTATCAATGTGACCTGAAAAATATTATCATATTGACCGCATGTATTCAGTGGTTGTTCGTGATAACAGTATATGTGCAATTTAAAAAATATATCCCATTAATAAAATATTTAGTTTTAGGCTTGGCCAGATAAACATATAATAACCAATCCCACCAATCTGATTCTCAAAACAGGGCATAACGACAGCAATTAAATAACTTTTCCGGTTCTAAGCTCAATAAATGCGACTCCAATACCCACATTTTCTTAAATATCTATTTTAATACGGGTGATACAATGTTTATAATTAAGGCATTCTTATATCATAGTTTTTTGGACCTTTTGTAGTTTATATAAATACACGATAACGAGATAAGCGCCCGCTTATCAGCGATCGTTTGTAAGATTACTAGGCTGAACGCGTCAGTTGCAAATACATATTTGTACTGAAATGACGTATTTTTTACGCGCAACTTAAAAAATGATTATTTATTAAAAAATCACGGATTTTTATTAAAAAAAATGTAAGAGGAATGATGCAGAGAGATATTTTAAAGCCCTTAGACAATTTTTTTTTTTGAAATTCATAAGAATAAGGCCAATACGAGAACTATGGAAACCACTGGGGTCCCTAAACGACCCCCATCGGCAGAGAAGTATTTTTCTAGTCTCCGAGCCGCGAGAGCTAACCGCTAGTCTTGTCTTGCCCTTTAGTTCTTTTCCTACTCTCTTTGAAAAAGGGAGGTTGAGTAATGGGCTATCATGAAGTATTAAAATAAGATTTAGAATTAACATTGAATAACATACTACTAATTTCAAATACACACTTGTGCAAATACACAAAATAATAATAATTTGACATAGTGGTTGTTTTATAATATTTTTTCAAAGTGCAACAATTTATATTAAATTTGCGATCAAAACGGTAATTAATAGGGAATGCAATATAATTTTTGCTATGCCGTCCTGCACTGCATTTTTATTAAAACAACATTAATCCAGTATTCATTTTTGTTTATTATAGTGTTTTTGTCAACAACAAAGTATCAAAGGTGATGCAATATAAAATAATAAAAACATTATTTAAAGGCCAACATGATTAATTCCAATTCAGTCGTAGCTTTACCCTTCACAGTATAACTGGAGATAAATACCAGCTGACGTTTTATATTTACTCACACTCTACAATGGCAGACACTGTATTTCATAGTAGGTCTCTTGGCATCTCGGCCGAGGGTGTCAAAGATCAGTACGCTGACGGAAAAGCGGCCAAGGTTTGGGAAATATTCATCGGCGACAGAAATTCCAGAACCCAAAATTATAAGAATTTCCTAGTAGGGCTACTCAGGGAAAGAAAATGCAAGCGGATTTTGGATATTGCCTGCGGCACAGGGTAAGAAGGCCATTCATAATAACTACTTACATACATCATTGTGGATGAAATCCTTTCAGTAAGTTTGTAAGACTTACTGAAAGTCACAAACGGACTATTCAGAGGGATCAATGTCAAGTTTCTGGAATTGTAAATTTTCATCTTTGACCATGCCTGATTTTCATAGCAAACATATGACCATCACGGTTTACTTGCAAGATTTCTTGTCCTGTTTGCACTCAATAGCTCTGCCAAATACACCCTATCCATCATCTGGGGCGATGAGATCTCATCGGTCAAAAGAATAGTCATGCGGAGCTAAGATTCTTCGAAGGCAACTGCAGCACGTATCGCAGACAGTTAAGATGTCTCAACATAACTACTGACATAACAGAGAACCATATGGATCATAATTAAATGGTGGTTTTGTGTACTTGCTCAAAATATTATTCTGTTCTGCTGACTTCACTAATTCTTTGTCTAGCTATGGTTAACAGCGTACTCTTCTAGTTGCGGCGCTTACAGGTTTGAATCCCAGGCTGAAATTTTCATAAATTAATTTCTCGAACAGTTCATGGATTTGTGTTTAAAGATATGGGGATTATAATATTTAATATTCTCTTCCACCTATCTAAAACAAAAACCGGACATACTGAAAAAGACAGCCCAACTATTAGTTTTATCTTAGTCCCATCCTCTTATCTTTATCTGCAAGATGTGGAGTGACTGAATAACAAACAGTTCTCATAGAAAAATATCTATTGGATGCTCTATTAGGAGCGGGTATACACAAGCAAAAAAAATAAAAAAAAGCAAAAGTGGCAAAAAATTTGGCCTCTATCCTAGAGGTAACAATTTTGATCTCAATATTAAATAATGATTTTGTCTAAATAAAAATTGATTTCCCAATCTCTTTTATGAGGGTAAAAAAAATTGCAGTGGATTTTTTTTGGTATTGTATAAATTCGAGACGAATATATTATGAGTTACCAGTTAATTTTATAAAAATCCTAATGTGGAGCATATAGCCTCCTAATCGAGGTATCTCAACAGAAGTTTTTCTACGGGAACTGTTTGTTAATCAGTAGCTCAACCTCTCTTTTTCAAAGAGAGTAGTAGGGATAGAAGGATAAGGCTAGGATAGGACTAGTGGTTATCTAATCGCTTTCGCTACACTCAGTTATTGGAGGGTCAGAAAGAGTGGGAGGGAATTTTTAGACATCACCAACACCCATGTCTTTCGAACAGAAATCGATAAATTGTTTGAAAAAATCCTGTTCGTACTGGGACTCGAATCCGTGAGATCTGACACGGAAGCCCACACCGCTAACCACTGTGCGATAGGACCCGACATGCCTCAGTTGATAACTTTTCTTTTCACCATGTCTGTTTCCAATGTGGTGTAAATGGTCTCCAAATGGAGCTTCTTTTAATTTATTAATAAATTTACCTTCAATACCTCCAAGATTTTTAAATTTTACATAATTGGATTAGTTTACCCAGTTCTCCAAGCCCTGATTTTAATACTTATTACACATGAAATTTTCCATCCAATGCATTTTTTTTGGTAACACCAGAAAAATTAGTGTTGTCTTTTCTCCTCGTCTTGATGTTTAGGTATTTTTTTCACTTATTATTGTGTTCATTTTATGCTATAAGTCGTTTAAAATTATATGGTGCATTGCTGGTTTATTGTAAGTGTAGAACTTTTCCCTTAGAACCCCTAAATGTAGTCAATGAAAATTATGTCACTGCAATTATTATTATTTTTACACTTCCAGTGTCGATTCTATGTTATTATTAGAAGAAGGATTTGACGTTACCTCTGTTGACGCGTCAGACAAAATGTTAAAATATGCTCTCAAGTCAAGATGGAATCGTAGGAAAGACCCCAAGTACGACCAATGGAGTAAGTCATATTTGTGATATCTTTTACTCAATTGTCAGCTCAGTTTCAAATAATGTCCCCGTTTTTTCAACAATAGATAATGAAATTGGTTTTGTGATGCTTATTTTCGATTAATCTAAATATTCCATAAATAGCTAAATGCCTTATATTTAACCTTAAGGATATTATCATTTTAAAAAAATATATGTATTGAACTTTATAACAGAATCTAATCATCTTCAATACTTAATACGATTCGACCAATTTTGTTCAAACCGTTTTCAAATCAAAACATGTTTTCTGCTCTGATTTATCGATATAAATCAGACATAAAAACAATTAATAACATTTCAGAATGTAAAAAAAAATACGTTGACCTTTTATTATTTATGTGAGTCATTATTATAAAAAAACAACTAAATTATAATCAAAGCTATACAGAAGAAAAACAAACTAATATTTATTGACAAAATGATAAAATATCTGCTTTTATAGAAACAATTAAAAGGGCATTTCAATTAATTATGTGGAATCTGTCACATGTAAAATTGTGGAAATGCTACTTAACTTCAATATTATTATACACGGAGACTGCCATCATTGTTTCCAGAGCCCACAAATTCAGAAACAATAAAAAATGTAGTCGAAAATTGTGATAAACACTCATTTAATCTTGTCATTGATATTAATGTAAGCAAATTAATTTAAATATTAAATAGTAATAAAAAAAAAAATGTTAAGAGATTCCATCAATGCGAGTATTTAAGTGAAATGTAAAATATTTTGATTTTAACTCGATCGCTGCCACAGACGAGACGTCTCGTAAAATTTTTCGTGCTCAACATGCCAGAGACGAGTTATCTCGTCAATAACTAATTAAATTAATAGTTGCAAATTATAGCTGGCATGCTAGGTAATTACTATTAATTAATTACGGCAGCTAAAAGGCTAAGAGATATAAAAACACTATCTTTTTTATTTCGAAAGTTTTTCAATAACATTAACCCTCCAGAGACAAGAGCTTTTTTTTCGATAAAAAAAATATTTTTTAGGCCATATCGAAATCACAGATAACTTTTATTCCTAACAATATTGAACGTTGTATAGAAATCCCGCATGACTATATAGTAATGTTCATCCTTTTATTACTGTGTAATATTGTGTACGGACAGTAGTAAGGACGAGCCTGACCGTATGGCCACGCAAACATTCGGGGTTGAAATATAGCTAAACGTGAAATTTTTAAAAATATTTACAATTTGACTTCTTTAGATCAACATAATTTCAATACAAATATATTAGCAAAAGAACTGTAAATAATTTGATATTTTGATAAAAAAATAACTAACAGTTTCAAAAAGTCTATTAAAAAAAACGGAAATTCAAAAACTCTCATGTGCTTTTGGTGGCCGTTTCTGTCCCCGAGGCTGATGACTAACTCAAGTCTGTACCCTTCTTAACCAAATATGAGTGAAATCAACGATATTCAGATAGAAAAAGGATGAATAGTGGGATCAATAGACAACGGTGTTTACTGTGACATATGGTCACGCTCATCCTTGGAGAGTTTAATAATACTACTTACAAACATACAATTTATATGAAGTAATACAAACATGTTAAGGAAAGATTTTTTTAATAATTTTTGCATTTAGTTAGGAACTGAGTAATGAAGCATTGTTGTAAAGAATTTTATTCATTAAGTATAAATATCAAAACATTTCTTTGTGTGACTGACTTATTGTTTTTATTACAGTAATTGAAGAAGCTAACTGGTTGACTCTATACGATGACATTAAGCCGATACTGAAAGATGGATTTGATGCTGTCATCTGCCTGGGAAATTCTTTTGCTCATTTGTTGGACTCTTACGGCGATCAGAGAGAACAGAAGCTGGCATTGGCCAACTTTGAGAAATGTGTCAAGCCAGGAGGCTTACTATTGATTGACCACAGGAATTATGATTTTATCACAAGCACGGGATCCACTCCAACCAAATGCATATATTACAATGTAAGACATGTTTTATTTTAATGCGTTGAGAGCTGAAAACACATTCAGCAAGATACTACGTCATGTGCAAGAAGAATATGATGCATACATCGTGCTAGACACTTCGTCTCGCCTGTTACAACTGCTGCTAAATTGAAAATGGAACAGCAGAGCATTTTATCCATTAACTCGATGGCTGCCACAGACGAGATATCTCGTAAAATTTTTCGTGCTTAACACACCAGAGATGAGTTATCTCGTCCATAACTAATTAAATTAATAGTTGGAAATTATAGCCGGCGTGCTAGGTAATTACTATTAATTATCTACGGCAGCTAAAAGGTTAAGTCATGAGCGGAGAATTCTTCACAATATCAATTTAGTGTCCTAGTCATACTTTTATAGCTAAGAAGAGGCAGCTTCCATGAATCACACTTTTATGAGAGCCTCAAGGTTTTCTCTATTTTTTATCCATGTCCGCTCTCAATGTGGAGCATATGGACTTCTAGTGGAGGTATCTCAACAGAAGTTTTTCTACGAGAACTGTTTGTTACTCAGTCGCTCTACTTCTCTTTTTTTCAAAGAGTAGTAGGGATAGAAGGATAAGGCTAGGACAGGACTAGTGGTTAATTTATCACTCTTGTTAGGCCCAGTTATTGAAGAATTGAAAGGGTGGAAGGGAATTTTTAGACATCACAAACACCCATGCCCTCAAACAGAAATCGATAAATCAATCGAAAATACTGGGACTCAAACCCGTGAGATCCGGCACGGAAGCACCGATTTTTTACTGTTAATAAATTATAAATGGTGTAATAAAATTAAATTTCGATCAAATTCTTCCAGTTTAAAATCACACTGTGAAATTGATCACTTTTGTTTATTGAATGTTTGCAGTCAATAACTGTGTGGTTTTTTTCTTTTTTTTCCCACATAAATAAAGCCTTTGTCTAATATAGGTTAAATCAAACTCTAAGATGTGAAAACACGATAGCTCTGTTCTTCTGTGTACTGACGGTTTGCAAACTGTTTTCGAATTAGTACGCAGAAGAACAGAGCTTCTGACACCTGGGGAATGGAAACATTTGTTCTGTTTTTCTTCTTAATGCACAATACAAAAATGACTGTGTTAATGTCTTCAGTATTCTTTACTTTATTTTGTTAGAAATGACATTGTGCTATTTGATATTTGTACTAATCTCAAATTAAATATTTTCTTTGCTTTTACAGAGTCAACATACAACCGATATTAAAACATCTGTTTTAATGGTGAGCGGGGTGTCTCGATTAGTTACCTTAGAATATGCCATTGATACGTCAGATCTGCGATATGGCGAAAACACAGAAAATGGAAGTGTTAGGTAAGTTTACTGTTTTTGTGGTATAAATAAGTATGGGCAAATTATTATAATTTTTTTTTTAAATAAAAAATATTTGGCATTACAGTTAATGCCAATGCGCCAAATATTTTCAAAGATCATACGAGAAAAACTCAATGAGAATTTTTGTATTGTATGTCATTCGAGATAAATTCGAAGTAAATTGACATCACAAACACCCTTGTCTTAGGTTTCAAATTCAAATTTGACACTGACCTTACCGGGAATCGAACCCAAACCCACCTGGTCGGCAGAGCAAGCTCTAACCAACTAGACCACAGGCGAATATTATTAAAGCAGTAATACTTCTTTTTACCTTTCCATTAAAATTGATCGCATCTAAATTATTATGAAAATCACTAAAAAATTTGATGCTTCTTCTAAAACACTTAAAAATAAAGTAACTGCACAGCTTTTTGAATTAGTAAAAGTCAATGAAAAGGAAAAAAAAAAATTTTTGAATTTGTGAATGAAATATTATTAAAAAGATGGTGTAACTGCTGCACTTAAAAATGAATTTACATTATTTTGTAAATTAATAAAAACTTTGGACTCTATCAAAAAGCTCCGCTTGAGGACCTAGATGTCTAGGTTCCTTACCTCTGTTCTGGAAGCTTATATTTCAGATTTGGGTCTGACTTTTATTTGTAAAAGCAGGTACTGTAAGACTGCTTATACTATGTCTTAATTATTTATACTTCATTGATTAACAGAAATGTATTTGTCCTTTCAGTGAATTCCGCCTCTCATATTACCCGCACAAGTTCGAAACATTCAAGAAGATGCTCCAAGACACATTCGGAAAGAAGGCGAACTTTGATGTATACGGTGACTTCAAAGATTTAAAAGATATCAAAGATCCTGCATTTTATATTCACGTTGTCAAAAAAAATATGTAAATAAACCTAATTTATAACTATATTGTTGTTCTATTTTTAATGTTGAAAAGAAAGAGAGCATAGTATCAATGTGTTATTCAATTAAAGTTTCTTTTTACGAGCTTATTACGAGGAAGTTAAAAACAACTTTCTTCTATAAAATTTATGAATTGTCGCTAAAGTTTTTCTGCCGATTACAGGTTGTTATGAACTCCTAATAGGATATCTTGCAGACCTCATTCTTCTTAGCAACAATTGTGTTGAGAGTGATATGCGCTTAATTATATCAACATGCTTTTCTCTTAACTTTATGAATTATTTTCACTCTCCCAGCTGGAGTCCTAACTTTCTTTATGAGATGCATTTTAATTGGCATTTAGACTATTGTAATTCAGGATGTGAGTAATATGAACAATCGTTAGTGTTCTCAGTGGTATGGTTTAAAAATAGCATGTGATTACCACTGACCCCAACACGTCTTATCAGGTTAAGAATCGTACAAAAGCGTTGATAATTAATATTTGACAACAACGATCAATTGAAGTAAATTTCTGACAGGGCCATTATATTTAAATATGAACCATTTGAAACTAAATAAGATTTTTAGTTATGATTTATATTCTAGTATCATCTCCCGTGGGGTTACAATTTGTTAGCTTGACTCTTGAAATTCCGCTTTGAAACTGGATTCAACAATACACAGCTCTAGTTTTAATAATAATTCAACGAATTTTAAATCATTTAAAGAATTAATCGACCTACAATAATAAAATCCGTCCAGGCAAGTAACTAGACCAAGGGCGGGGAACCTTTTCTTATCTAAAGGCTGCATTCATTTTTCTGATTCGACATAAGGCCGCAGTAAACATTGATTAGGGAATCTTTGGCCGGAAACAGGTAAGGTCAGAATATGTCAGGAATTTACGAATTTACATAAATTTACAGAATTGGCCACAAGGCCGCACTGGAGTTCCAAAAGGCCGCAGGTTCCCTACGCCAGAACCAGACCGATGCCACCGGGATCGGATTACGTTTAGGACACAAGTTAAGTGTATAAATACCTAATTGGTGTTTTCGCCGACAACATTAAAAAAGTATCCACGCATATGGTTGAAATTGCATATACAAAATCCCAGCTTTGTGAAGTCAGTAGGTACCAACGTCTTTTTGTGTCATGTGACCGCTTCAGATAATTCATGTCTTCATGTGATGGGTATGTTTGTAAGCATTTAAAAATACCTATACTCTGATATAACGAGCAAATTCAGTCAGTCTCATCTTCCTCGTAATTACCCAGTTCGACTGTATACCCCACGATTCCAAAAATAAAATTTTATAAAATGTGCATAACATCCACAAAATTTCCCTATATAAGATGTTTTGCCCAAAAAATTATTTGTGCCTTTGGATCTACATACATTAGAGGTCTGCACGGGCCAAAATTTTACAAAACTACCCGGTCTGAGCCCGAAAAACTCACGCCCAACCCGGCCCGAGTCTAATGCCGCACTTGTTACCCGAAGCCCGAAAATCCTTATTTTAGGTCGCCGAGGAATTATAAATCTTCGATTTGCTATACTTTTTCCCAGATTATCTCCGAAAGTCCTTTTTTTTTTTTTAGCTCACCGAGGAATTTGAAATCATCGATTTGCTATATTTTTCCCCAGATTATATCCCAAATTCCAAAGCCCGACTCTCAATTGCGCTTACCCGCCCGAGCCCGGCCCATAGGCCGGGTCGGGTAAGAGCCCACGGGCCAGGCCCGGGCCCGTGCAGACCTCTAACATACATGTGAAGTTTTATTTTCCAAAATGAAATATAATAAAAATAAAAACAGCATCAATAACAGACGTAAGTCTAGAAAATCAGTTAATGATCTAAACCAATGGTTCCCAAACTTATTTCCCCCGTGGACCCCTAAGCTCAGTATTTTATCCTTCGTGGACCCCCTCCCCCAGGATGCATAATAGTGAAGTTTTCTAATTTTTTAAAATACAAATATGAGCACACTGTGATAGGGTTTTTTGTATAGTGGACAATTGTAAAAAAAAATATGTTAATTTTTTATTCTTATCATTAGTGAATTTTTTAAAATGAAAATGAACAAATCAAAACACAATCAAATTCTTACATAAAATAATAAAATCTGTTAATGAGAGGGATGAACCTGATGCTCCGATATCAATTGGTCAATATTTGGGTTCAAATTCGTAAGGTACAGTCGTAAATCTCCACGTTCAGTGATTTGCAACCGATTTCTTTTTTTCGTAAGAAAATTAGTAACTGCACTAAAACCTCTCTCCACGAGATACGAAGAAGGAAATGCTATCAAAAACTTTCTTGCGATAGCCCACAATACAGGATAAGCAACAGGGATATCTTTCTGCAGCCAGAACTGCTGGTAACCCTTTCTAAACTGTACCTTAAGTTCTTCGTTTGTGCTTAATCCAATCAATTCTTCTTGTACTGTGACTTTTACTGTATCCACATCTTCAATGACGCAGTATGGATTAATAATCCACGGAGGTATTTCCATAGTCAAAATATCCTCAAACCGGATTTTAAAGTCTTTGTGAAGGACATTTAAATGTTCAACGTAGATTAAAAAGTCATCGTCCTGGACGTTTGTCAATGACATGTTGGGAAACTGCGAAAATTCGCATCGTCCAATGTTTTGCTTCATTAGATTCATCCTGGCATGAAAATTTGCAATGATGGATTTAGTTTTTATTGAATTCAGACTGTCGCCTTGTAACTGCAAGTTAATCTCGTTAAATTTAGCAAACAAATCTGTTAAATATTAATAAATTTAAGTTATGTTTAATAAATTTAAGAGATAGTTTATTTGACCTATTTAAACCCGCATTATTTTGATTAAATTTGATTCCATTGATTCCGGTCCGTGGACCCCCATTTTTTTTTATTCCTGTCAGGGACCCCCTGGCAGTCCTCACGGACCCCCGGGGGTCCGTAAGGACCACTTTGGGAACCTATGATCTAAACCTTCAAATATTGAAATAGATTTATAAAAATTTAGTAAGTGAAAAGAAACTCAAATCTCTGCACTTAAATAAGTGGCCATTGATATTTGTTTATATAATAAAATTTATAATGTTGTTTGATTTATTTGTCTTAACTAATAATTTCAATTGTTAAAACTAAGAACGATTGATTAACCGCTTGTCCTGTCCTAGCCCTATTATTCTATCCCTACTACTTTCATAAAAGAGAGGTTGAGCAACAGTTCTTGCAGAATATTTTTTTTTGTCTAGATACCTCCATTAGGAGCCCATACGCACCACACAAGAGGCAGACATGGATGAAAAAAATAGATTTACAGTCAGACATCCAGTGTCTTTGCACACATAATTGGATTCATATTCCAGTAAACATTTTCCAAACTGTTTAAAGCAATCTTTCAATTGCAAATAGTTTAAATTTTAAATTTGGCTTTGAAGAAAATTCACAATGGGCATAGGGTGTTATGATACAAAATAAAAATTCATATTTAAATTTTCACCATAATATTAATTTAATTGAAACATAGTGTATACACAAAAAATATACTGTTTTTATTTTTATAATGTAATTTAACATAAATAATTAACTAAGAGAGTATGAATGCGAGGGTTGAGTGGATGCTGCCTATGAACCGACAATGATATTGTTGATAGGAATGTGAATCAGCTTGACAAAGAATCCAATGAATCCCATGATGCAGAATCCGATTGCGGTAGCGATGGCGATTTTCTGGAATTCTGCAGAAAGAGAAAAAACACAGGTCATTCAAAATACAATACAATGAAAGAATTAGATAAATTAAACGGGATATTTAACATCATTAAAAAAATTGAGATATATAATAATTAAGATGTGTACGTAGTTAAAAGTAGCGAACCGGAATAAATCGGATATAATCGAAAACCAATGAAGTTTGTCCACTCGTTTACAGGTCTGACAATTTAATAATAAATTGTAAATGATAGATTTTTGCCTACAACACAATTGTTGTGTCTGTCTGTTCATTGTTTACTATTATTGTATCAAAACTAGTTCAGCATGGCGAGAATAACCGTATATTATGCATCACTTCAGTGCTGACTTTTTTTTGGATAAATTATTCTATAACATATAACAAGTTTCATTAATATGGAGTGAAAGTGTACGTAATCAGAAGATTAGACAGCAAATTTGTGCTAAAGTAATTGGTTATTTGAATCGTGAATATGATTTTTTAAACATGCGACTGATCGCAAAAAACTTCTCTTGTACAATTTTATAAAGAAAAGGATTAATGTTATAAGCATAAAATACATAATTGAAACGATAAATTGAAGCATGGGTGTCCAACCGGTAGATCCCAAAGCAAAATTTGGTCGATCCCGAAAGCTTCCGTGAATTTCGAACAGATATATAATTTAAATATAAAATATACAAAAATACTAAAATTAAATTATTTTGTAAGCACATACTTATCTAATGATATGTATTTCGAATTTAAAATAAAGATTTCTAAGTTTGAAGAAGGGAAAACCCTACTGAATAAAAATTCTTATAAGAATCGTGTTAGAAGTCAATCGCGAGAAAACATAAGATTGAAAAGTCGATCCCAGGGCAAAAAAGGTTGGACACCCTTGCATTGAAGGGTACAAAACATCTTTTATTCAACTCAATGTGTTTCTAGAACATAATCGTTAAATATATTTTGCTTATTTATAATACATAACCTTTTACATATCGTACAGCATTTGTCTTTTATCGAGAATTTTAAGCTGAGGATAATAAAAAAAACCAGTTACTTTTGTTTCTCACCTACAGTCAAAAAGGCCTTCACCATTTTCTCATTTGGCAGACTTAAATTAATCATTTTTTAGTAATCATTTTATTTTTTATTTAAATTTGCATACGGATATAAATTTGGGGCACCTTGAGCTCAAGGGCCCTTAAGCGTCGCATTAACCCCATTGTATGGTGGTTACTCCAGTGGATGTAAGTAATACATAAACGGTGTAGAATTTGAGATAATCTTGTAAAACTCGATGGCTGCCACAGGCGAGATATCTTATAATTTTTTTCATGCTCAACAGGCCAGAGACGAGTTATGTTGTCAATAACTAATTAAATTAATATTTGCAAATTATAGCCGGTGTGCCAAGTAAATATGTACTTTTTCTACGGTAGCCAAAAGGTAAGCATATATATTCTTCTATGTGTGTACAATTCATTTGTGTATGAGAAGCTTCCCGGAAAAATTCGGCTAAGATATACAATCGGTATAATGAATTTTACGAAAACATTTATGTATCTAGTCAGAATATACAATTCATACTAAACTAATTATGTTCATGTTGTCTTGACTATTTTATGCAGTATTATCATATTCAGATCGTGTTTACTCGAGCGTTACAATAATTTATATTCACTTTTTAATTAGATTATATTCTGCATCTGTATTGTTGACTATTAGTATATAAAATTTTGATTGTACTAAGAAAGTAACTTTAAATAATATAATTGAATAAGATTTAAATGAATTCTCGATGACAAATAATAAGTACTTTTAGGGTGTTCACTGTCAATACTTGGTGGAAAGGCATTATATTAATAAAAACACAATAATCCTTTGTACTTCATTCCACTTTATTTAATATGTCAGGACCGGTTTCGCTCATTACGAGCATCGTCAACTGATCAGTTGACGATGCTCGTAATGAGCGAAACCGGTCCTGACATATTAAATAAAGTGGAATGAAGTACAAAGGATTATTGTGTTTTTATTAAAATAATAAGTATTTATATATTTTTATGGTATATATTGCACACATAACATCATAAGCGTGCATTTTACTTTGTAATGCTGTAGTGAAGGGTTTATACTGTATAACCTCTGCTGTATTTGAAAAGATAGCATATACCTTCTGGTCGTATTAAAATATTCTACAGTCAGAAAAAATATAAAACACCTTTTCGGTCAAACATTAAAGACTATCAATTCAGTTCCATTTTATTTTTCTAATCCAAAATTGTGTACAATACTGGAATATATTATGGTGCATTTATATGGGTGTAAATTAAGGTTTTAATATATTGCACAAAAGGTGTGTTACTGTATACCCTCTTGAGAAGCTTACAACTATAGCACTGGTTACTTCTAATGCTACTTACTGTATAACAAATCTACTTCCATCCCCACCTTACTTTGAGAAAGATTACTCTTCTTGCTTTAATACTAGTCGAAATTTGGGAAAGTTTTCACGATTCTGACAATAACTTTAGTTGTTTCATAATATTCTAAATTCAATTGTTTTATATAAAAAAAGTTGTATTTAAATGTCACCCCTCTAAACATGGCGTTAGTGGTCTTGTTATTTGTGACGGGATTATTGCAAAGAACAGCCCTCGATTCTAACATCATCCAGTGTTAATCGATTGATATTAATAATTTTTCGCTTATAATCAGTCCATTTATTTCTAACCTGATCAAATTTAGCCCTTACTTAGCTACATATCTTTAATACTTTTAATCGGAGTAGTCAATTTATACTGTATAACAAACAAGTACCAAAAAATTTGAATTTGCAACTCAATGAATAACTAGGACTTATCTGCCTCTAATCAGCGAGTTACATACAAAATGACTTCATATGAAATGCATGGTTGTTTTTCATTTGTGACAACAAAAAAACGATTTTGCATGACAATATTGAAGGAAAAAATATGCAAAAAATTGAATCCATTAAAAAATTAAAATAACTACATACATTGTGAGAAATAAAAGATAGCTACTAGGGTACAAAAGAAGTTTTGCAAGGAAATGTAGTGATTTAAATACAGATTTATAGAATTGAGAGTGAAAGTAAGGTGACAAAGCAACTAGCAGTAAAATACCTTCACAATCCCAGCAAGATTGCGAAAAATGCAAAAGAAATGGTAGTTCTCGGTCATTAGAAAGTAAATAAAGAGCAGAATATAAAAACTTCATGATAGAAATAGTAAAAATACATCTTTGACAGATTGTAGAATTTTTATGTGAATTGAATTTAAAATACGGATATTGCAAATAGAACCTAATATTTTTTTATGATATCTATATTGATATCGTATACTATATTGGTTCGAAGGCTAATCTTACAGTTATAACGTTGTAGGTTACCTCAATTGATTAATTGTTTCGCAGGTCAATTGTCAACAGGTTTCATCCAGATGGTAAATAATTAATATGAAAATTAATACAATGAAAGATGATGACTTAAAAGTTTGAGGGAAATGAATGATAATTGTTTATCAACGGTAATTATGATATCAAAAGTTATAGAAGTGTACAATTTTGGAAATAAATAAAACTTACCTTTTCTGTCGGGTTTTGTGCAGCGTTTTACCAATCGGATTGAATTTTTGGAGAATTGCCGTCCAGGTTCGATGAATTTTACGATCTGATCCATTGTTTATGAAGTAAAATAAACTTTATGTCAGATAAATTACAATTAATATTTGGCAAACGGCCACTGAGAACTGCGCGTAGAGTGTACGGATCAAAAGTAACACACAAGTTCCCGTATTTACCGACACGTTCAGCGGCCACGTACAAACATTCGCTGTCACGTCAAAGATAATGTTGCTAGTGTATTTAATTTAACTAAAAAAATATAATTGAATATTAAACTAACTAAATGCATTATACATAAACAGCTAGTATACTTATTTCTATTGATGTTACTTGATTTCGTTTTATAGTAGTTGAGCGATAAAATGCAGCTGGACTTTCGCCTACTCAATCATCAAGACATCAAAAGTCAGAACCCTTGAATGAAAATATTGAAACATTAGTTTTCCCACTTTTAAGGTGATCACTGTAATGTTTTGGTAAAACAGCTTAAAAAACACTTTCTTGAAATAATTCATTCACTTTTTTATTTATCACCATTATTAGTTTTAAGCTATGTGTATATCTATTTAAAGCATAATCAAATGATATAAATATGAGATGGTTCTTACAAAATACCAACTATTTAATATTCGATATACATAGTTTTCAAAATTAAATATAAAATACTAATACATACAAATAATTGTATCCGCATTGTAAATTTAACAGTCTTTAAAATAGTTTTATAAGAAATACTTGTATTAAGTGTGAAGTTTTCAAAATTCTACATAGCAAGACTTTTTTCTTTTTAATATTATGTTCTTGTTACTGAATAACGTTTTTACACATTGCGAAACTTTTTTGATGACCTTGAACTTAGTCACAACTCAACACAGCATAGTATAAAAAGTTAAAAATAATTTACATTGAATCGGATAGTATCCTAGCCTCCTATATTTAAAATGATAAATAGTTTGATTTATTGAAAAAGTGTTACCATTATAGTAAACTAAAAGATTTATCTATGTAACAATAGATGCACACTAAAAAATTAAATAAAGAAAAAAGCTGTCGAATGAAAATTTACGTGCAACCAAATAAATTATAAATTAAAAAGATAAAAAATAAAAAATAAATAAACTTGAAATACCACCTATATTATTAATTATAATTGGGCGGTAACGCTGAACGCTAACTAGGAGA